>CM040931.1:24032877-24435377 GCA_023029165.1 Gobiocypris rarus
TGTGCAAATACTATTGTTTTTGAAACATATAAATTAAGACAGTTACAACAAAGTTAATTTACCATATGATTCAGGAGAGCATTGATGAGTAAATACTGATATACTAAAAATATTCTAGAAACTTTACCTGAAGGACTGATTACAGCAAGATCGCTGCGACTCACTAGTAGCTCATGTGAGGGTTGACTCTTAAAAGAGCTGATGAATTTGTTATTGTAGAGATCTTTAAAAAACAAACAAAAATAAAAGTAAAAGTAATCTGCAAGTAATCCTGCAAGACAAAAAGAAAGAAAATATTATTACATTTCATGCAAGTTGTAAGTTTATACATAACTGCAGGATTTCTTTCTATAAAAAGCGTTGCATAATTAAATGTTAAATACATTTATGTAATAAGTTCACTGATATATGTGCATTCCCATTATTAAAAGTATATCTTTAATACCAGGCTATATCATATGAATGTGTTTAAAATGTTGATAATTCACTTGATTTTTTGATCACGTAAATTATTTACATGCAAACGGGACGTTATCAACAGTGCAACTGATCTGATTATGACAAAATAATCGAATATCTGATGTAATGTGAGCATTTTCACTCTTGCAAACAGGGGTAGGTTATGAGGTGTGAAGAGACATGTAACATTACATTAAAAGACAGAGCCCAATTTGTAATCATTTTAAAGAATACAATGGACTTAATATAAACTTTCTGACAGTGTGTGGGACATCCGACTACTTTCCAAGAAAGGGCACAACAATACATATGTACAGGAATTGAGGCAGTAGCCAATGGCAGGAGTCATAGTAAAAGCTGCAGGATTATGTACGAGTATATATACACATATGTACGAGTATCATATGAATTTGACTACTTGTTAAATCTTGTGAATTATTGAGACTTTGAGAATATGTTCTTACTGATTGAGCCATGGGATTTGTAAGAATAAGTTTAAGTAACAACAACTGCTGAATAAAATGTTTGATAAAGGGTTCAAACCAACACATACATACATACCATTGCAAATATTTGCTGTTGCAGCTTTTGGTCTTCTCCGTTACTTCTCCACAAACAAGAACGGGCTGACTGAGTCCGGAAGGCCCTCTTGGTCTTTTCAGGTGAAAAAAAGGAAAAAAAAAGTCATAATATATAATATATAGCATTATATACAGGAAAAAGTACTATTTACATTACAATATTTGTATTTTACATTAAAATGCATTTAAAGCATGGTAATTGTTGTAGTTACTGTCTATTTACAACAAACATCACATTAAAACTACCAATGCTCCCACATGAAAGAATGCTATAGTATATTATAGTAAAAGAACTCTAGTAAAAACAGCATAGTGTTTTTGAACCATTCTATAGTAAAACTACTAGATTAAATTAACAAAGTTTAGTAGATACTATAATATACTACAACATACTACAATTTACTGTAGTATATTTACTACAGTATGGTTCAGAAACACTATAGTAAATATTAACTAGAGTCATTTTACTGTAATTTTACTATAATATACTATTGTATTTTTTCATGTGGGCTGTGGTAAAAGAATGGTAAGCGTAAAAATATGAATATGTTTAAAGGTCTATATCATGTCACGTGACAGTGTGCAATATCCCCATATTAGCAAGGTGTGTTGATTTAGAAAACAAAGAAATGCAGTGACTGAACATAATCTGATCGATAACGACAAGCAGAAAATACTTTATATCAAACAAACATTAGGACATCCTATTTGACTACTCACCCATATGTGGCACACGTTAACTGATGCCAAACATCGCGATGTGTTCTGAATGAGACTTCTTCAGCGCAATTTCATACCGATTGAATTTGCGTCTTCTGTTGACGCCAAAGGTTTCCCATTGAAAGCAATGGAGTTCCCATTTCGTCCATAGCGTGAAGCCGAGGGGTACCCGTGGAGACGGTGATCGCTTTTGGGTCTTTTCTTCGCACAAATCAATCGTTTGGCCTCGGAACAGCTGGAATAGTCGGACTTTTTCAATAAAGTGTGTCTGTTGTCTGTTATATTCTGTGTTTTATATCATATAATATGCAAATGGGCAGGTCGGGGTGGGGTTGGGCTGTTTCAAACGTATCTGAATAGCGTAAATAAAAATAAAAATATGTAAATAAAAGTGTGCTGGCTGATTGAATTGAGAATCACACTCCAACATGTCATAATGGAAAAAATATATCCCAATAAATAATTCCATCATGATAACATTCACGTGCCCAACACGTCTGTATATGACGCCCTAGGCTTCTCATTGGAATCAGTGGAGTGCCCTGAACGTCGAAAAATTAAGGGGTTAAGGGGTACCCTGTGCGTTAAAATGTGACGTCGAGGGGTCCTGACCAAGCGGCAATATGTGACGAGTTGGGAGTGAGACTTTGTTGATAGCAACAGGTTCTGCTGGGATTGGATGGAGAAAACGTCCCTGGTTTTTCTGTTAAACGTATGAAGAAGTCTTCCAGGGCCTCTAGGTCAAATGGATAGCTGACAAGATGGCAACCATATTACCCTTGTTATTGTATAGATCTCCCATTCCTTTACCATGAGGTAGATGATGTATTCTCTCTTAGATTGGTTTTCTACCCCCCTTTACATCCTATGTATATATTCTGCATCCCTGGCCTTAATAAAAAGAGATTCTTTGAGATGCTCTCCCTCAGCGCTGAGACTTGTTTATTCAACTGCCAATTCAGGATTGGTATGAGGCATTATATAAAGGACTAAGAACCTGTCAATTCTGGGGGCTGGTCGCGGGATTTCTCCAGGGTAGGAATTAAAATGAGTTAGTTAAAAAATTTCTTTTTTCTCATAAGCCTATTTCAGTGGTATCCTCAGTTCTCTTTGGCGGTTGAATAAATAATAATACTTTTATTTGGCAATTCTTTAAAATTGTAAAGCTTGCATGAAAGCAGAGATCTTTGTTGGCTGTTTCAAATGTGTGACACAATTAGTCAACCATTAATGGGAGAAACTCCCAGGGATTTTATGAATCGCAAAAATAAAGTGTTGTACACAGAGCCATATCTATCTAATCTCGCGGGATGGTCAGAAGGAAAAATACAATTAGATCCGTTTCCCTGTGATGGTTCTTTCAAAGAGGAAAAAATGTGCGCTGCAAAATATATGATTTTCAATCATTGGGGTGATCCAGAATGGTTAAGCTATATGAAAAACGCATACAAAGTCTGGATGAAAATGAAAACCTATTGGGACAAGGGTCCAGATTTCACAAAACAAGATAGCTCTAGCTCTCTACCAGAGCTGAAATCTGATATCTTTCTTCCTCTGTATGAATGTATTGCATCTACAGAAGTTCCAAAGCCAGAGATTAAGAGACTGTATCTGCTGTTGCCAAACACAAATGACACTTTTCCATTTGTTCAAGTACCTAAAGGGTACAAAATTAATTCCTTAAGCATAACGGAAGCAACAGCAATCTGTAAAGATTTGCTGGATCCTGCTCGCTCTCCTCATCAATTTGTAGCAGTACTGAAAAGGTTAACAACATACAGTCAAATGACGGGGCGAGATTACCGCTTTATTTTGACTAAAACACTGCCTGCTGAAATCACGGAGGAAGAAATGATTGAAGGAATTCATTACTTAAATCCTGTATACGATACACCGCCCGTTCGTCGTGTTGAGACTCAGAAAACTCCTTCGAAAACCCTTGATTTTTCTAAACACTTAATACTTGTTGATTCCGATGACGAGGAGGATGACGAGTGGGTATGGGCCAGCTCAGGTAAGCTCAAAGAGTTTTTTAAGCAATTGACTGCCTTTTTGCTAAAAGTGTCTTCTGCTAAACAAGACATATGACATGCAGCAAACACTAAACAGAAAAGTGGTGAAAGCCCTATTGCTTTTATTGTGGAAAACCAGGACATTTTGAATGAGACTGTAGGAAGAAAACATGGGATTTAAGGCAGAGGTCAGAAAAGCAGAGGAAAAGGAACTTTGGTGGCTCTAAGCAAAAGCCCTCAATTGCACCGGACCCACTTTATATTAGGTGTCCTTAACTACTATGTACTAACATTTTAATTAATAATTTGATACATTGCACTTATTGTGTACATACATGTTTTTACATTGTACTTACATTTTAAAAAATACCTGCATGTAATTACATCTGTAATTAATTTCTGTAGTTACATTTGTAATTACACAGTTGACACTTCCCTTACACCTAACCCTACCCTTAAACTCACCCAAACCCCCACACCTGTCCCTAACCCTACCCGTATCCACCTCAATATCAGCAAAGGTGTTTTGCAACACAATATGAACACAGTAAGTACATTGTACTTATTTTTTTATGTAAGTACATAGTAGTTAAGGCCACCTAATATAAAGTGGGGCCATTGCACCCTCTCCTGCTCAGACTGGGAGACACAATCCTGCCTATCCAACATCATGGCCACAATGACTGAGCTCCAGTTCAGATAAGCCCTCTTTTGATAATTTTTCATTGATTTCTTTGAATTATCCGAATGTGTCAACTGTTTTGCCATTTATTGAATTAAATGTTGACCATAAACCTTATGTTTTTCTAATTGACAGTGGTGCCACCATCTCATCAGTATCTTCTCTTGTTTATGAAGGCCCGATTACAGGAAAGCATGTGAATTCTGTGGGAATCAATGGTGTTCCTATAAAATGTGAAATGACGCCAAGCTTGACGGTTACTTCTAATGATATCCCATCATTGTTTAAAATGAATGCTTTTGCAATATTACCCGATTCTCCATTCTGCTTTTTGGGTAGAGATTTGATGCATAAATTGGGTATTCAAATTCACTTTGATGCTGATTCACTGCAAATTATGTTTCCTGCAGCCTACTCTCTCACTGTTGATACAGGAAATGTGCTCCTTGAAGATGAGACTGCAACTGAGCTCTGGGCGGCCCATAAGGATGATACAGGATTCATTTAAGTACAGCCTTACAGGCAAGCCTGTTTATCAAAAACAATACCCCCTCTCAAAAGAGAAGGTGGATGGTATTATCCCTGTTATTGATAAGTTACTGGCTCAAGGCATTCTGGTGCACACTCATTCACCTTATAATACATTGTTTGCCATTGTTTGCTTTTACCCTAGAAAACGTCTCGGGTTATGTATATAACCCTTGTTCCCTGGGAGGGAACGAGCACTGTGTCGGAACGACGAATTTGGGGATGCTCCATAAGCATCAACGCATCTGAAGTATAAATGAAACTAAACTACGTCATGACGTAGATGTGACGGCATACCCGAAAGCTATAAAGGGGAGCCCGCCTCATTGTTGCGTCAATTATCGCGATGAAGCAAAACGCTCTCAGGTGATACGCGGTGTGGCGACAAGACACAGTGCTCGTTTCCTCTCAGGGAACAAGGGTTATATACATAACCCGAGACGTTCCCTATATCGAGGGAACTTCGCACTGCGTCAGTTGTGCATTGAATATGTGCTAGAACTACATCTCGATGTTGAACTGCCATCTCGTACGACTGTGCTAGTATTAACCAGTCGTCGATATAATTCAGTACACAGATGCCCTGAAGTCTCAGTGGAGCCAGAGCTGTATCCATGCACTTGGTGAATGTGCGAGGGGAAAGAGCTAGACCGAACGGAAGCACCCGATATTGGTACGCTTCGCACTCGAAAGCGAACCTCAGAAACTTCCTGTGGCAAGGAAGGATGGAGACATGAAAATAGGCGTCTTTTAAATCAATCGTGATGAACCAGTCCTTAGGCTGGATCTGACTCACTATGGTGGGAATAGTTAACATAGTTAACCGCTCTGGCACCACTGCAGTCCATGTCACCCCATTGAATTTTGGAGGGGGGTGATCGAACTACAGTCTGTACCCTGATTCTAGAGTACGCAGGACCCATGTGGATATATTCATAAGGCATTTCCATGCGCCGAGATAATCTACTAAGGGAATCAGCCTCTCGAGGCTGGTCTCGGGTATTAATTGAAACTTGTCTTTCGCTCCCTGAAGCGGATGTCCGGCAGAGAGCTGAATACGATTTTCGGTATATGGACACTCGTGCTGCCCAGTCGTAGGTCTTTCTCGAGGCGACTGGAGAACCACCTGTCCGTGGGAAAACGATGTGGCCCGAAGCGTCTGTGACGGCAGGATTACCACATCGTTTTCCAGTCGAGAGCGCTGCGCGAGAGGCCACCTCGATTGCCGGGGGGGGGGCGCTCTTAGAGGTCCTGCCGCAGCTAGGGGGCTCTAGAGGGAACGCTCTCTTTCTGCACCTGACGGTGCGAGGAGCTGGCTGACGACTGAGGCTGCCCACTAGTGGCAGCCTTTCCAGTTTTTGGCCGACGAGGGAGGAACTGTCGGAAGGCCGAGGATTGCTTTTTCGCCTTCTGAAACCTGTCGACGGCCGAATTAACGGCGTCGCCGAACAGGCCAGAAGCCGAAATCGGGGAATCTAGGAGAAAGGTTTTATCCTTCTCCTTCATCCCCGACAGATTTAACCACAGGTGCCTCTCCACAGTCCCCATTGAGGCCATGGAGCGGTGACACGGAGAGACAAATCTGCAGCCTTCCTGAGCTCGAGAATGTCCTCTGGGGAAGGACCCTCGCCCTTGTCGAGCTCTTTTAGGATGTCGGTCTGGTATGCCTGCAGGATGGATAGAGTGTGCAGGGAACTTCCAGCCCGACCCACCGCCATATATGCCCTGCCCACCAATGCTGATGTGTCCCTGCACGGTTTGTTGGGCAGTACCGGGGCTTTCAGGGACAATGCCGATTCGGGTGAAAGATAGCCCGCTAGGGCATCTTCCACGCGCGGCATCATCCCGTAGCCGGCCTCACGCGCCCCCAGAACGTTTGCATAATCTAACACTGGGGGATTGGAAATACGCGCGGAATGAGGCCTGTTCCAGAACCTGCACAACTCATTATGCAGGTCCGGAAAAAATGGCAAGCCCCGGCGAGGTGTCTGAGCCCGGCGTGAGAGAAACCGATCATCCAGCCTGCTTGATGGCTGGACTTCATGTCTCTCTTGTGGCCAATCGATGTTTAATTTGGCCACGGCTCGAGTCAGCACCTCTATAAGCTCCTCTTGGGCGGGTGGGTGCGGTGGTGACATATATCCCGCTCCACCAGCCTCGATGTTGATCTCGTCCAGATCCTCGGACCCGGAGAGGACCAACATCGGATTCTCCACCCCGGGGGAAGAAGCCGCTTCGCGGGCTTCCACACGAGGTGGGAGAACCTCGGAACTGTCAGAGGAAGATTGAGAAAGTGCCTCGGCAGTCTCAATATCTAACTGACAAATCCAGCTGTGAGCCCCATGATCTTAGACGCCGCACCACCTCGGCGACCGCGGGCCCAGAACCACGGGGCTCACGTGGTTGGCTGGCCTCATCAAAGACCGCCAACCGGGAGCGCAGCACCCTGAGCGTCAGCTGCTCACAATGACTGCAGGCGGCTCCCTCGAGAGCCGCCCGAGCATGCTGAATGCCCAGGCACGGAACACAAAGAGTGTGTGTGTCCGTTCCCAAAATGAAGCGGGGACACGGGTGCACACACCTCTTGAGCTCAGTCGTCATTACTTTTTACATATATGAGGGACAAACAACAATAAATAGACAGACAGTTTCCACATACAGAGCGTTATGCTGAAGAGCGATAACTGTCACCGGGCTCCCCTTTATAGCAATCGATGTTTAATTTGGCAACGGCTCGAGTCAGCACCTCTATAAGCTCCTCTTGGGCGGGTGGGTGCGGTGGCGACATATATCCCGCTCCACCAGCCTCGATGTTGATCTTGTCCGGATCCTCGGACCCGGAGAGGACCAACATCGGATTCTCCACCCCTCAAAATGCGCCGGGCTCCCCTTTATAGCTTCCGGGTATGCCGTCACATCTACGTCATGACGTAGCGCCAATCAGGATTGGACTAGTTTCATTCATACTTCAGATGCGTTGATGCTCAGTGAGCATCATCAAATTCGTTGTTCCGACGCAGTGCGAAGTTCCCTCGATATAGGGAACTCACAGCTAACATGGACACAACTTCCACAAGGGTTCAGGGATTCTCCGGCTGTTTTCTCCAAACACCTGTCTGCTTCAATATGCAGATGACATCCTCAATCCAGGTGCATCTGAGAACATGTGTGCTGCTGCCTCTAGAATTGTCTGTAACATTTTGGCAGAGGCTGGTTTCAAGGCATCCAGAGAGAAACTGCAATGGGTTCAGAGGAGGGTTGAATACCTTGGACATGAACTGTCACAGGGCAAGGTGCAATTGTCTGCTGACAGAGTGAAAGCTATTGCTACCTTCAAACACCCAACAAAAAGGAAGAAAATGCAAAGCTTCCTGGGACTAATTAATTACTGCAGATCATGGATGCCCAGCTGTTCTAAACATGACAAAATCCTGCGTGTTGCTACTCTGGGGGACACAGAGGAAATTACATGGACAGCGGAGATGGACAAAGCATTCAGACATTTAAAATACTCCCTCACAAGACCTCCTGCACTCGGCCTCCCGAGTTACACACAAGACTTTCACCTGTGCATTCATTAAGGCGGAGGCACAGCCGCGGGAATCCTGGCACAGAACCACGGAGGTAATTTTCGTCCAATTGCGTATTTGTCTAAAACTCCTGATTCCGTAGCCAGGGGACTCCCTGCTTGTTTGCGTGCAGTGGCTGCCACACCGATCATGGTACAGGATGCTGAACGAATTGTGTTATCACATAAATTGATAGTGCACACGTCACATCAGGTAGGAGTCATTATGAGCAATATTTCTACTCAACATATGACTGCTCAATGCCATTCTGGCTATGAGGCTATATTGTTAGCTACTACGAATTTGATTCTGAAACCAACTTCTGTTATTCATGGCCCTACTGTACATTTGCACAGGTTGCTGACGCAAGGTGAATTTGAGAGTGACGACCACGATTGCCTGACCAGAATCCAAATTTCGATGGCCAGATGTTTCTAGGGACGAGACTGGTACATTAATGGATCCTGTTTCAAGCCGAATGATAACGAATATTTGTGTGGATATGCCATTGGTGAATTACCTGATTGTGTAATTGAGGCATACTCTTTGCCATATAGGTCAGCACAAGTTGCAGAATTAATTGCTTTGACGAGAGCTTGTCAATTGGCAAAATATCAGTGTGTCAATATATACACTGACTCCAAATATGCATATAGCATAGTCCATGATTTTGCTAAATTATGGGAAGAGAGAAATTTTAAAACCTCAGATGGAATTGTAGCATTGTAGCTGAGCTCATTAACGCAGCTCAGCAACCATCAAAACTCGCTGTTATTAAAATAGCAGGACATGTGTCAGGAGAAACAGATGAAGCCAAAGGAAACAGATTTGCAGATGAAACAGCAAAATGGGCTGCGAAAGAAGTGATATTAAGTCCTCATGTAAGTGAAAGGGGCACAGATGTGCCTATGATGAATTCATCATTGACTACTGATTTGGACATTAGAATAATACAAGCTAACCCTACACAAAATGATTTGACTTATTGGTCAGAAAATGAAGTTCAGATCAAAAACCAGATCAAGCTGGGATTTTACGAGATAAACAAGGTAGACTCGCACTACCTGAATCTACGATTGTCATGCTATGTAGACATTATCATGGTGTATCACATGTATCAAAAAGGAAGGTGATACAAATGCTGAATCAATCTTACTGCATAGCCAATGTTCGACGAAATGTGTGCTCAAACCAACAAGCACAAGGCAATTAAACCTGACTCTTTACCACACCCTGAGCTACCATTCCAACACTTGCAAATTGATTTTACGCACATGCCTCCTTGCGGAAATAAGAAATATTTGCTTGTGATTGTTGACAGATTTTCTAAATGGCCGGAAGCTTTTCCATGTGGAAGAGAAAATGCACAGATGGTAGTTAAAGCTCTAGCTAAAGACATCGTACCGCGTTTTGGCATACCATCGGTTATAGATAGTGATAACGGAACTCAGTTCGCTTCTAAAGTCACACAATTGTTAGCCAAAGAGCTTAATATTACCTGGAAATTTCACATACCATATAATCCGAGATCAAGTGGACAAGTTGAAAATCTTAATCGGATTATCAAAGATCGTCTTAATAAAGCATGTCTTGATACAGGCAGAAATTGGGTTGATTTGCTACCTGCCGTATTGACTGAAATAAGAATGTCACCATCAGCAACAACAAAGATGTCTCCATTTGAAATCTTAATGGGTAGACCTTTCCCGACCCAAAGGTCAAAGGGTCAAAGGTCGCGGTGGCGATTTTTCCACAGGTGACACGGAGGTGATCATCACGGATTATGTGGATTCCCTAGTCAAAACTTTGAATAGCATCAATGCTGATGTGTCTCTCTCTCTCTACCTGCAGAAAAGCCTACTCATCCTTTCGTTCCAGGACAGCAGGTGCTGATAAAGTGTCTGAAGCCCACAAAACTAGGAGAACCGAAGTATCTGGGGCCCACCTAGGTGATTGCTGTGATGAGAACAGGGGTGCTGACGGACTTCCAGCCACAGTGGATCCATGCCATGCAGTCGACTGAAAACAGCTCCATCCCAGGGGAATGTTCTGATTGACGCAGAGGTGGAAACCAGTGTGCTAAGGAAAGACTTGACGGAAGGAGAACAAAGACGTTCAAAAAGGAAAAGAAGAAAGAAAGTGCTAGATACATAGCAATTATCATTGGAACTCTCCAGCCATGATTGCTTAAGTTATATTTTATCTGGGTGTGCTGGTGAATGTACTTAATAATATACAAGCTGCTATTAGCACTGGTAATGAAACTTGGTACATCATAACGATGAACCACATGCTTTGACAAATAGAATTTTAAAGTGAATGAAGAAGAATTCAGGAAATGTTTGCTGAAATGTTAATGAAGGTAAAGAAAGTGATTGTATGTAAGTAATGCTGAGATCTGGGTGTGGCAATTTTATTGCCAAAAGGGGCAATTGATAGATTTTGTGTTGATCTCAGCAAAGAGTAAAAAATGGACATAGGTATTTTTTGTTCTCTGTGAGGCTGCAGTCCAACATATGGTTTTCATTATGGAAGCACTCCCACCTATAGCAACAGGTTCTGCTGGGATTGGATGGAGAAAAGGTCCCTGGTTTTTCTGTTAAAAAGTCTTACAGGGCCTCTAGGTCAAATGGATAGCTGACCAGATGGCAACCATATTAGACTTGTTATTGCATAGATCTCCCATTCCTTTACCATGAGCTAGATGATGTATTCTCTCTTTGATTGATTAAAACTTTTCTACCCCCCCTTTACATCCTATGTATATATTCTGCATCCCTGGCCTTAATAAAATGAGATTCTTTGAGATACTCTCCCTCAGCGCTGAGTCTTGTTTATTCAACTGCCAATGCAGGATTGGGATGAGGCATTATATAACTGTCACTCACATTGCAGTGCTGTATCAAGGCACCTCAGTGGGAAGTCTGTGGGAAGGAAAAAGTGTGGTAAAAACGCTGCACAACAAGAAGAGGTGACTGGACCCTGAGGAAGATTGTGGAGAAGGACCGATTCCAGACCTTGGGGGACCTGCGGAAGCAGTGGACTGAGTCTAGAGTAGAAACATTCAGAGCCACTGTGCACAGGCGTGTGCAGGAAATTGGCTACAGGTGCCGCATTCCCCAGGTCAAGCCACTTTTGAACCAGAAACAGCGGCAGAAGTGCCTGACCTGGGCTACAGAGAAGCAGCACTGGACTGTCGCTCAAATTTTGCATGTCATTCAGAAATCAAGGTGCCAGAGTCTGGAGAAAGACTGGGGAGAAGGAAATACCAAAATGCCTGAAGTCCAGTGTCAAGTACCCACAGTCTGTGATGGTCTGGGGTGGCATGTCAGCTGCTGGTGTTGGTCCACTGTGTTTTGTCAAGGGCAGGGTCAATGCAGCTAGCTATCAGGAGATTTTGGAGCACTTCATGCTTCCATCTGCTGAAAAGCTTTATGGAGATGAAGATTTTGTTTTTCAGCATGACCTGGCACCTGCTCACAGTGCCAAAACCACTGGTAAATGGTTTACTGACCATGGCATTACTGTGCTCAATTGGCCTGCCAACTCTCCTGACCTGATCCCCATAGAGAATCTGTGGGATATTGTGAAGAGAAAGTTGAGAGACGCAAGACCCAACACTCTGGATGAGCTTAAGGCCGCTATCGAAGCATCCTGGGCCTCCATAACACCTCAGCAGTGCCACAGGCTGATTGCCTCCATGCCACGCCGCATTGAAGCAGTCATTTCTGCAAAAGGATTCCCGACCAAGTATTGAGTGCATAACTGAACATAATTATTTGAAGATTGACTTTTTTTGTATTAAAAACACTTTTTCTTTTATTGGTCGGATGAAATATGCTAATTTTTTGAGATAGGAATTTTGGGTTTTCATGAGCTGTATGCCAAAATCATCAGTATTAAAACAATAAAAGACCTGAAATATTTCAGTTGGTGTGCAATGAATCTAAAATATATGACATTTTGATTTTATCATTACATTATGGAAAATAATGAACTTTTATCACAATAATCTAATTTTTTGAGAAGGACCTGTACATGTATCTAATCTAGTTCCTCAAAAAGTATTGCAGTTTTGCATTTTAACAAATATTTAGATATGATCAAACACTAGATTTCTTTAAATATGACATTTTAAAACGTTAATAACCTGCATCCTAATATTTTTAATGATACTTATATAAGCGATAATGAATGCGAGCACATATAATTAGACCCAAGAAACATTTAAAATAGTGCTGAGACAAACAATTTTTTCCTTATATGTACTGTAGGCTATATACTACATATGAATTGATACTGAATCAAGATCGAAATCTATATTCTGAACTCAGTAAGCTTTTCTGGGGTGCAACGGAGCCATTTTTGCACCATACCAGCAAAGATAAGCTCTGATGCCTCCTTTGCATCAGCATTCACTTCTAAAACAACAAGAAGTTAGTAAATATTTGGAAATGTGACTAATCTTTACAAATGTACTACAAAATTAAGGGAATTTTTAAAAAATCTTTACATTCCAGTAAAAACACACTGATTTTAAATTCAAGACTATTTAATTATTTTTGGTATAGACTTTTCCCTTTAAAGCACCTGCAGACTCACAGGAGGAATGAATGGAATAGCTAGGTGAAAAAATGCTCTAATCTAATATTAATATTGCATCTAATAGTGAATACATAAATAAAGTGTGAACGTGTGAAACAAGTAAATTAATGATCAAGTAGCTAAATTAATAAAAGAGGAGCTGAATAGGCTATGGTGGTTTGGAAGAGATTATCCATTCTACAACACAAACTGTATGCCAAACAGTTTTCTAAATTTCTGCAGTTTGATATAGCTGCCTACAGAACTTAAAGACCTCAATCTTTTCATTGAATTTCTTGCTGCATTAAATATTAAGCCTGCAGCTATTTCCCCTATGTGCAAATAGCAATAGCATGCTATTTACACCAAGTGCAAATAGTGATAGATGCTATTTACACTGTGTGTAAATAGCAAATAGATTCTATTTACACTCAGTCAAAATAGCATATTTTTTTAATGATAATTGCTATTTAAACTAAGAGCAAATAGCGATAGATGCAATTTACACTGAGTCATCCTCTGTACACGGCACGGACAGCGACAAACGATTCATGACAAAGCTGAAAATTAGCCTGACCCCAAAAAAGAGTCGCGCGAGTCAGAATTCGGCTTGAAATAGGACATCAATCAGTGTAAAAAATTGGCTGTACAGTGTATGCCCAATTTAAGAAATATAAATGAATAAAAATCTGATAGGGTTTGGTGAAAAACAAACAGAAAATCAGTGTATTACAATGTATAAAGAAGAATATCCTGGCCATTGGTTGAGAACAGAGGGCGTTCACATGACTCTATTAATGTCAGTTCACTCTGACTCGCCCAGGAGAAGCACACAAGTAAGAAATAAAGATAAATAAAAACACAAAATGAAAATTTAGTTGAATTTTATTAATCTTCTAGTACTTACCTCTAAAAAACACTCTCGCTGTCCTTTTTCAGGCTTGAAGTCTGTTATGCTTCTTTGATCTAACTTGGATCTAGGTTGGCAACCAGCTTGAAGGTGCATTACCGCAACCTACTGGATTGGATTATAGCGCATTCAAAAGGGAGGGGGAAAAATATTCTAAATTCTTTATTAACCCTGTATTCTTTAGATAAATAATTAAATGTGTGTAAAATTATTTTTAAAATAATAATAATAATAGCCTAATTTTTTTGTAAATTTTTAAACAGGTATGATTTGTATAATTTGACGACCACAAGAATTAAGGACTCTGTGACAGTCATATATATCTCACTGCTAGCTGAAAACATTGGATTGGAGATGTTTTCCATGATGGAGAAGATTTTAAAACAATAATTAAAACATTAATATTGGTTAATCCCATTGAGTTAAATTTATGGTAGGAGTTCTTTGTTAGTCCACACACTTTGGGGTTAATGCATGTGTTCACATTTCACAGAAATGTACCCAATTTATATGGATTTGCTTTAACATGTTGAATGATGGGACAGATAGATTGACAATGAGCCTCACCAGTGGAGAATTAAAATGACCAAACATAAACATTGATTCAATGTTTGTCTTTTCAACACTGAAAAGCATGGAATTATCAACATTGATCCAATATTATTTAGCATTGAATTTTTAACCGTAACCAAAATTATGATTCTGATGGAATTTCAACATTGACTCAATGTCACAAGGCTATCTGGGTTGTGTGGTGTGGTCCGATCAAACAGACAAGCCACTGTAGCTCAAATTGCTCAAGAAGTTAATGCTGGTTCTGATAGAAAGGTGTCAAAATAAACAGTGCATCACAGTTTGTTGCATATGGGGCTGCATAGCTGCAGACCAGTCAGGGTGCACATGCTGACCGCAGTCCACAACTGAAAATGCCAACAGTGGGCATGAGAACATCAGAACTGGACCACGGAGCAATGGAAGAAGGTGGCATGGTCTGATGAATCACGTTTTCTTCACATGGATGGCTGGGTGCATCAATTACCTGGGGAACACATGACACCAGGATGCAAGCCGACAGAGGCAGTGTGATGATTTGGGCAATGTTCTGTTACTTTGACATGTATCACCTACATAAGTATTGCTGTAGACCATGTACACCCTTTCATCAAAGCAGAAATTCCCTGGTGGCTGTGGCCTCTTTCAGCAGGATAATGCTGCCACAAAGCAAAAATGGTTCAGGTTTGAGGAGCTCAACAACGAGTTTGAGTTTGGCCTCCAAATTCCCCAGCTCCCAATCCAACGAGCATCTGTGGGATGTGCTAAACAAACAAGTCCAATCCATGGAGGCCCCACCTCGCAACTTACAAGACTTAAAGGATCTGCTGCTAACATCTTGGTGCCAGATACCACAGCACACCTTTAGGGGTCTAGTGGAGTCCATGCCTCAACGGGTCAGGGCTGTTTTGGCAGCAAAAGGGGGACCAACATAGTATTTGGAAGGTGGTAAATGGTAAACGGACTGTATGCATTTATATAGCATTTTCAACAGACCCATGGCCACCAAGGCGCTTTACATATTGCCTCACATTCACCAATTCATTCACTCATTCATACACCGACGGCGGTGTCAGCCATGCAAGGCACCATCCAGCTCTTCAGGAGCAGCTGGGGTTAGGTGTATTGCTCATGGACACCACAAAACTTGGTCAGGTGGAACTGGGGATAAAGCCACCAACCTTCCAGTTTGTAGACAACCCACTGTCCAATGATAGAATGTCCTTCCTTCTTGTCAACCTATGTATTTGCATACCTCCGCTCACTCTGCTCGTGCAGACATCACACAACGTCAGCATGTTCCATGATGCTGCATAATCCGCTGGAAGTAGGTCATCCAGGATACTGTTTGCCTACTCTTTAATGAGTTCTGAGAAATTGGGACATAATTCTTATTGCAGCCGCAGTCACTGAGCACCGCAAACAAACAGCATCCACCTTTAAGCTGTGTTTACGCCATGTCATAATTGCTGTAATTACTCAGAGCTCTCTAAGTTGTTTACGTTCATTATTATTCTAATGTTATATGCTTTTTAAAACATGAATTAATTTAATGACGTCTCTCATGGCACAGCAGACTCTGCTCTGAAGGGAGAGTAGGATCTTATGCTTTCAAACCAACTTGCTATTGCCCAGCCTGCAAAACTATTTTCAATCAACCGCTCTTTTAATTTCATAAGTTGGCTGTTGTATTTGCTGATTTTTTTTGCTGTTGTGTTTTATTATTTGTTACATTTTTTGGCACTTTAGAGCCACCGTAGTAAGCACACAAATATTAAAAGCATTATAAGTCTCTGTGTTCAATGAATCATTTAATTCAAACGACCCACTCAACACATTTAATTAATTTGAGTAAAATTTCTATATAAAAGGATTCAAAGATTCAAGTCACAGTTGTAAGAATACATGTTTTTGTAAATGTTGAGACTTTTTATAAGGGGAAAAAATATTAGGAGCCGATGTCCAGCACTATCAACAAATCACAGCGTTGATGGTCATTGGTCAGGTCTGTCTAGAGTTATACCTTGAAAATCCTGTTAAACCACAACACGGCAGGCTATATCAAGAGTAGGCTACTGAACTTCAAGACATTTGAACTTTATTTCCCTATGTCAGCCTATTCTTTATGGAAAAATTTATTTTTGTAATGGACACTCTCGGTTGTAACAAGATTTGGTAAAGGCACGTGCTGACTTTCCCTGCGGCTTTAGAGACCGAGATCATTTACCTTGCTTCACTATGGATTAGGTTCACAAACAACACAACACACTACTATTTGACCCTCTTCTACTACAGTAGTAAATAAACAAAGTTGGGGTTATTTTACATCACTTCACTTCAAAAATCTAAATGGCACTGAGCCACTGTCAACAGGGAAGTGTTAGATTTTATTACTACATCCTTATCCTCTTAGCCTCCTAATTCCTCCCGACCGTGGTCTTGAGATGCTGGATGGATGCATGATGGCTTAATCCCTCGTTAGAAAAGGTTACCTCCACTTTGCCCTCCTGCGTTACTCGCAGCGGCTCGGCATGGAGGAGCTACTGATACCCGCAGATGTCGAGGAGGCATCGCCCGAGCCTGCAACCTTCTTTTCTCCGGCGGGACCTGCTAAAACTCCACCGAAGAGACTAAAGGACTGCATGGCCAGCACGTTCTCAGTCAGTGTCAGGGAGTATGTGAAGGACTACATCAAGCGAAATGGGCTGCTGACGCTCTCTGTACTAGCTGTAATCACAGGATGCGTCCTGGGCTTCATGCTGAGGGGCCTGGCACTTTCCACACAGGTAGGCTTATTAAACTAAGATTGTAGAGAATTTTTTTGACTATGGAACATGTCACTGAAAATGCACACAAGGGAGGAATTATGCAAAAAGTCAGTTGTTGTATGTCTAAGTTGTTTGTTGTTCTTTTGATCAGATTTAGAAAATTTAGAAAAAACATTTAGTCATGATTTTATTTGGTCTCTCCATCCTTCATTATTAAGTTATTTATTCTTGCTATAATGTAATTTTTGAGCATTCAGAATGTCTTCAAGGTTTATGATTTAGAAGGTATGTAGAATTTACAGTATGTTTACCAGATGCTTGTCAGATGAAGTGCTCATAGGTATGTGTCCTGTCTGTAGCAAATAAAATGTTGTCAAAAAAATAAAATTGGCTAAATGGGTTTTACCTGAAATAATCTATTTTTTGATTAGATCTGTGTCCATTTTCATTACATTTTTGTTATTATAACTCCATAGATAAAAATCCAAAGATAAATATTAAACAATATTGTTGATTTTTGTTGTGGTGGATGGTGGCATGTGGGTTTAAATGTTAGGAATTACTTGGCTACTTAAGAACATCTGTGCTCAGTGATCTAATCCCAGACAGACAGATAACAACATACTCATACTTCCAGTAAGAATTATTAAATGCTGGCAGAAGAACGTGAAAGACACGTGAAATCAGATGGTAGGTTGAGAATAGGTGTTATATATATATATTTATCAATGGAATAATGGCTGTTAAAAGTCCAGCTTTGCCATCACAGGAACAAATGACATTTTAAAATGTATTAAAATAGAAAACAGTTTATTTTAACAGTTAGTTTTTGCTGTATTTTTTAACAAATAAATGCAGCTTTAAAATTTAAGAAAAAAACTTTGATCGTTTATTTAACTACTGATTAAAAGTCTGATCATCATCTGAAAAACTCTTTCTCTGTTTTTGTAATCAGGCAAAAATCTATTTCTCCTTCCCTGGTGAGCTACTCATGCGGATACTTAAAATGTTGATTCTCCCCCTAATCACCTCCAGGTGGAGTTTGATTAATTCATATCTGCATACTACATTTTAAAAGTTATCAGACAACATGCTTTTGCTCTACATTAAGAATCTGTGAACATCTCCTTATATCAGCTTTTACTGTCTATAGTTTAATGTCTGGACTGTCATCAATGGAGTCAAAGGCCTGCTGCAGGATGGGGGTGCTAACGGTCACCTACTACCTATGGACCACATTCATTGCTGTAGTGGTTGGCATTGTACTTGTTCTAATCATCAAACCTGGCTATGGGACAGATGTGGAGAGCAACAGACTGGGAGGTGGACAGGTCATAACATCTGCAGATGCCCTGTTGGATCTGGTCAGGTACAGTCATAATGGACTATGTGAAATTTTGTGAAGTAGCATCTTTGTTGGTCTTGGACCAACGTTCCTATCAGCCAAGCAGATTTTAGGAGTAGGCTTATATATTTATTTTAGAACAACCTTCTTTTCAAACTATTTCTAATATTATCTGATTTGATAGTGGTAATGAATGTTTAAGGTTTATACTTGTTGTGGGTTCTATTGTGTTCTGTTTCAGGAACAGAACATATCTTAAATGGTTTTTTCACCCAAACATGTTGTTTCAAACACGTATTACATTTGTTCTTCTATAAGACACAGAAAGAGAATGTTTTCTATGCAATTACAAACAATGGGAATCAGAGTACTCAAACTTCAAAAATTGCAGGCACCATAAAAGTATTGAAGGATCATTGCTAAAATGATAAGATTTCAGGCAAATTGCTCCTCATTTTGATAAATCACTGCAATTGCCATTCATTGGAAAGAGTTGCCCAATGTCTGGGGAGTCTAGGCCATCCCATACAGTGCAATCCTATTAAAGCAGTGAAGTGATTAGGATATTTTTAGTAATCTGTACAAAGTAAGAAGGACCCTCCCCCACCACCCTCTGCCCATGAACACGGTGAGCTGCTATTAGTCTCGTGCTGCCACACTTGATCATAGCTGGTGCAGTTTGTATGAAATATCATAGGGGATGAATGTCCTAAATATTCATAATGTGAATGAATCAATAAATTGGCATCATATTTGTTTTATCCCCAGGAATATGATCCCCTCCAATCTCATTGAAGCCACATTCCAGCAGGTGAGTAAACACTTTAACACATAAAATGCCACTTATTTGCCAAGTGAGCTTAAAAATGTACTATGTGTGTACTTCTAACATGAACAATATCAAAGTCCCTTTCAAGGAAAGTCAGTTGGTGGCCATACATTCCATAAATATTATTTCTTATTTTTAATAGCATTATAAAATCAAGTTTTTTTTTCCAGTCAATGCACCTGTGCAGTTCTAAGTGCTAACCAGCTGCATTGAAACAATGACACAATGATACACTTTCTCTCTCTCTCTCTCTCTCTCTCTCTCTCTCTCTCTCTCTTTTTTTTTTTACCAGCAACTCCCTAGCAACCGCATAGCAAGGTGTTAAAAATTAGAATATATACACCTAGAATATTGACAACATTGTTAGCAAGGATTGTACACGCCTACCTATTTTTATATTTTTGTTGTTTCAGTATAAGACAGACCTTGTTCCCATCCTAAAAACTCCAGTGAACACTGGACGCCCAAATCTTGTCTACTTGATGCCTGATGACGACAGTCCAAAGGGTCGAACGGTGCTGTTGGAACTTACGCCAGCTCCAGACATCAAGTATAAGACCCGTCCAGGCAGCAGTCAGCAGATGAATGTACTCGGCATTGTTATTTTTTCAGCCACAATGGGTAAAACATCTGCCTTCACCTAATAAGGCATCTTCATGTACTAAAATAATGATCAAAAGCATAAATATAACAAAGGGCTTTTTATTTAGGTCTCTTACTTGGTAAAATGGGCGAACGGGGAGCTCCTCTGGTGAACGTTTGCCAGTGCATCAATGAATGTGTGATGAAGATCATTAATGCAGCCGTATGGTAAGACAGAAAGAGTTTTTTTTATAGGTTCACTATGCCAATTTCAAAACAAAACAGTTAAAATAAAAAATCTGAGAATCCGAAAGGTAGTTTCCAGCATGCAGCTGGCACATGCATAATGACTGCCAGCATGAAGGTGTGTTAAAGTATTGCTGGCATTTGGCACATGCAGGGATTATGGATCACCTGATCACACACTCCTCTATGCTGCTGGGAAGTGTAGGGCTAACAACGCCGTCAACACATGCATAGTTGGGAATGTCTTTATTCGATACCTCCAAATCAGAGATTGAGGTCTGAAATTCAGCATGAAAAAAATAAATAATTATGTGAATTAATCAGTGCGTCATTTTTGAAAGACAAAAAAAAAAACACTAAATCATCAAAAAAAAAAGAAAAAAAAAAAGATATATATATATATATGGTAAATGGTAAATGGACTGCATTTATATAGCGCTTTTAACAGACCAATGGTCATCCAAAGCGCTTTACATATTGCCTCACATTCACCCATTCACACACTCATTCATACACCGACGACGGTGTCAGCCATGCAAGGCGCCATCCAGCTCGTCGGGGGCAGCTGGGGTTAGGTGTCTTGCTCATGGACACCTCGACACTTGGTCAGGTGGAAACGGGAATTGAACCACCAACCTTCCAGTTTGCAGACAATCTACATGAACCACTGAGCCACTGCCGCCCCAGTAGCCACTGCCGCCCCAATATATATATATATAAATTCTCAATAGACAAAAAAGTACCCTCCTACATTTTTCTTCATTGAATAGCCTGTTTTTCTTGAAATACATCACACATATCACATAACAGAAGTAAAAGGTTTGCAAATGGTGTTTCATGTTGAATTTAATACTTAGGCATATAGTAGTTCTACCAAAAATGCACTGTACATTCTGTTATCATTTACTCACTCTCATGTCATTCCAAATCTGTTTAACTTTTTTTCTTTGGCAGAACATAAGTGGTATTCTTGAGAATCATACTACTAATTCCTGCCAGACTCCTTAACTTATTCTCTGCATTTTTCAACAGGTATTTTCCTTTTGGGATCATCTTCCTTGTGGCTGGCAAAATCCTGGACATGAGCGATCCCACCACACTTGGGAAGAAGCTGGGCTGGTACGGGGTGACGGTACTGGCAGGCCTGATTGTGCATGGCCTCATCCTGCTTCCATTCTTCTATTTCATTCTGACACGGAAAAATCCTTTCACATACATCAGAGGGCTTCTGCAAGCCATGGTCATTGCCCTAGCCACGTCATCCAGGTAAGATGAATTCCTCAACATTTTTTTTGTAAATAGCTTGTCCCAACTCCCTTAAATTAAGAAGAAAGATTAATTTATCTTGTAAGAGTGAGGCATCCTACTCTTTTTCACAGCTCAGCAACACTGCCCATTACAATGAAATGTTTGCTGGAGAACTGCCGAGTGGACAGGCAGATTGCCCGGTTTGTGCTGCCAGTGGGTGCCACTATTAACATGGATGGAACAGCACTTTATGAAGCAGTTGCTGCTATTTTCATTGCCCAGGTCAATGAATATGAACTGGATTTCGGACAGCTGGTCACCATCAGGTACTTACAGACTGGTAGAGATGTAACCAAATATATTGGCAAAAATAGAGATTGGCAAAATGAAAATGTAAGAATCAGCCATTTCAAATCCTATTTTGATTGATCACTATTGTTGATATTGGTGGGAGGACGAATCCCAAATATGTCTATAGTGGTTACTGCCCTAAAGGCAGACAAAGGTTTTGTGCAAACTTAGTTTTAATAGTTAACGGAAACTATATTAAAGTAAAATCATAATAATCATACTATTATGATTTCCTCCAGTATAACAGCCACCGCTGCCAGTATAGGTGCTGCTGGAATCCCTCAGGCAGGCCTTGTAACCATGGTGATAGTGTTGACATCTGTTGGATTGCCACCGGATGACATCACACTGATTGTGGCCATTGATTGGATCTTGTAAGTTGAGATAACTTTTATCTGTTGAAAAAAAAAAAAGATCTGTATTCAGTGTCATGATTAGTATAATTCAATTGATCATAAAATGTAAATTAAATATAAATAGTACAGTAACTATTATAAAAGTGAATATTTATAAGAGTAAATATTTATACACAGTGGAGTAAATAAGGAATTGTATTAAAACAATGCAAGAGGCAAAAATAGTGATGATAGGATCAATAAAGTCTTCCATCCCTTCTGATTAAAAGAGATCGCTTTCGAACAATGATCAACGTACTAGGAGATGCTCTGGCTGCTGGAATCATTGGCCACTTGTGTCGAAAAGACTTTCCACCTGACAGAGCGGTAAGTTAACATTTCTTTTCATTTTATAGCGTTTAACTAATACCCTATTAGGGACAAATGTGGGCAAAATTATTTTAATTAATTAAAAAAAAAATACTTCTCTAGATCTGAGCGGTACAAGACTTGGCTACTTTTCCTAAGTTTGCCACCTGAACACATACAAAAAACACACACTCGATGCTGCAATGTTGTGAAAGTGGGTGAAAAAAAAAAACTCCTTCATTGTTCGTTCGTGGACAAAAATGGACACCCATAGGAATGAATGGGAAAACTGTAATTTAGAGCATTCTTGATGTTTTTTTTTGTAAAAAAAAAAAAAAAATTTAATCCAATGCAATGTATATCTAACATACACACAAATGAAGGGCTGATCCTGTACAACATTCTAAACATGGCAAAAACTCTCAATCATACACACACACACCCACACAAACACACACAAACAGCGCATTCAATGAGCCTATGACAGAGCTGGGCTTTTTTTAAATTTCTTTTTTATAAAAACTCATTCACACATACAAAAATGATCCAATCAATGATGACAACCAATGAAATGATCCAATCAACCCCCTGGCTCATCTCCCCCTCGCTCTCTCACACACACACACACACACACACACACACACACACACACACACACACACACACACACACACACACACACACACACACACACACACACACACACACACACACACACACACACACACACACAGCCCATTCAATGAGCCAATGACAGGGCTAGGCTTTTTTCAAATAAAAACTTACTTACACATACAAAAACATGACAGACAGAGCTAAACATATCTAAGCATATTTTGGCATCTTTGTATAGTCTCACCTAACACAGATATATATTTCTTTAAATTACAATTTTAACTTGCGAGGTCAAATTCATTGTATACAGTGGTTCACAGAGTTCAGCCTATATGCAGCCATTGAGTACTATAGCCATCTAGTGGCTATTAATAGAATTATTTTTTTTCTTAAATTAGACCAATAAGAGACACCGGATGGCAGCAAAGACACTTCATCTTTAGGTTTTAACTCTCAGAACTTAGAGGAATTTTTGTTGCAAATCTATTACTTTATTAAAAATATTAAAACAAAATTCATACACAATTACTTGAACACACCTCTTCATGATGGACATGTTATTATAATAATGAGATTATGTAAACTTAAGTTTTTCAAAAACCACATGAAACCAACATGAATGCAAAGAGTACATTTCTAATAACATGGTACATGTGTTTTAAACCTTTTTTTTTATCCTTCCTTTTTTATTGCACTCTTAAATGTCTCTTAAATGTCACTTACCTATTTACAAGCCCATGTTATATGTCAAAGGCTTTGTGGAGCATCATGATTATACTTTAATTTGTTATCTTAACATACAAGCTTATTTATGGTATATTACTTTTTTTGTTTGTTTGTTTTGTCAGGCAAAATCAAATGGAGCTGCACAGGACACCCAGACTGCACATAACATGGAGAATGTGCCTTTGACTGAAGTACCACTGCTGGCCGGCAAAGATTGTATATTTGAGGTGGTTGGGGACACTGTTTTTGAACGACCCACAGTCTACTACAATATATGTCAAGTCTGAATCATCAGATGGCTGCCTTACAGACATCCAAAAAACTCTTTTGGAACATTGTTTCTATCACTGTGCCATAAAGAAATACGGAACAAAGACTTTCTCTGGTCCTATCTCCAGGCTTTTGTTATTGACCACTTTCATGAGTTCACATTTACAAATAATCAGATCAAAGTAAAAGAGTAGGAGCATTTGGCGTGCTGTCTGATGGGAGGGTCCTGAGTTCGGAACTTGGCCTGAGCCCAGAGTCGATTTTTCAAAACTCTTCACACAGTGATCACGACATCAGATTATATTGACTAAATCTAAGATTATTTAACTTTGCTTTGGCACAAAATGCATTCAATGACTACATCTTTCAAATTATATGATTACATTTCTCAATTAGACACAATCTCCACCAAAACTCTATATACATAGGCCAAATTTCACATGTTTACAAACTATTTTCAAAACTGATAAACTTAAGTTCAAAACCCAACATAATACAAAGTTGAAAAAGTTGTTACATTTCTACAGTAATACCATATTGAAAAATATTACAAATCTAAAAATGACATACTACCAAAACATGATGAAGCTAAATGCCTACAAGGATGTTAGTCTTTCAATTACATTACCATCTATACAAAAGAGGAACATTTAAGAATAATATGTACTGTAATGTAAACTTGGACTATTTCACAAACTGCAGTGAATTATGACCTGCAGAGAGTGTCATTCTTTTGTAAAGAAATTTTATGAAGTGTGTTGGTCCTTGATATGTTAAATCAACTGCTATACTAAGCTGAAAGTTGGTAAGGATTTTGAAGTGGCCAATAAGTATTGATAAATGTGTTTTAGAGTTGAATACATTTAGGCAGTGTTATTTTCCCTATTCAAGGAAAATGCTTGTATTTACAAGGACAGGCCAAATGTATGTATGTCAAAACAAAGCAGAACTGCTATGATGATGAAATATCTCATTTAACAGAACATCTTAAGGAGATGGGGAGGAAACAAAAGTGCACACGAAAGTGCACAGTTAAAAGCCAATTATCTAGCCTCACATGCAACGACACGAGTGACTGATTTGTAAATGTTGTTTCTTGTTTCTTTTTTTACATATGCATTATATTTTTTGTGTAATGAACTTGCAACATGTTTGTATTAAAGTATTCAGATAAAAATACTTTGTTATCAGTGCAGTGTTATCAAGTGATGATATGAAAGACAGCATGCACATGAGAACAGATGGTTAGAGTGTTAACAACGGATTTGGTTTCAGAAAAAACACAACAAACAAGCAGAGCTTACGTCTAATTAGTGGAGCTGCTTGCCTCAGGTTTAAAAGCTCAGGATGATGATCCCAAAGAACATTAATGACAAATTAGCCATTCAGAGGTTATGACCACATAAACTAATTCAGCAGGGACAAACAAGAGGCCCAACCGTGTTCCAAAGCAGAGCTAAGGATCAATAGTTATTACAGCCAAAGATGTATTTGCTTGGGCCTTGTAAAAGCCCGGGTATCCATTTTCCACGCTTTGCTCCATCTCGCACAAAGTTAAGCGCACAAGTCTTTTAAAATATATTACTTTGCCCGTGAGCGCAGAAAGAAGCGTTTGATGCGCTTAAGTCACTAGCACACACCGTCTGCACTAGGGGTCGCACAGATAGTTGACTAATCGACTAGTCGACTTTAAAGGTAGCCTGAGGTCGTCATACTCAATTCTAGTCAGAATATGAGTCTGAAACTGCTCCATTGACCTGTGATTATTGGGGCTTGTTTCAACCGAACAGGAAAGAAAATGCCTCTGTACTCAATTGGATAGACCTACAACCAATCAGAGCAATGGAGTATGTTAAGCAACGCAATTTTATGGACTCGGGTCTTTGAATCTAGTTCAGCAAAATTAACGAATCTTTTATCGTCATTTAGTTAATTTCAGCAGAATATAATTAAAATGTCACATGTTAAATTCCCCAACACATCTAGAACTTATGCAAATGTTGATCACATTTGGAATAAAAAAATAATTATAAGCTAATGCAGCCAGGGCCAAACTTTAAGAAAGAAATGCTTCATTAATTGCTAATGCAGTCTGTTAATTAACTTCACCTCCAAGTCACTCTTTCTTTTGTCACTAAACATTTAATCATGTCTGTTCCCTGGAAAGATTAGTATACCTCTCCTGTCTTCGGGTTTGAGCTGTTAGTTCCCTTATCAGTGTCTGATCCGGGCCGTGAAAGCGCCATGCAAGGGTTAGGTCCAGAAAACAGAATTGATTAGTTCAATTTATAGTCTTCGGGTTGGAGTCATTCATTCACCACACAGCCCCATAGACTGAATGCAGAAGATCCTGTACAGAACCGATGGCATGTAGCGCATGCACGGTCAACACAAAATGAACAAATCGCTCTCTGAGACAACTTGTTGTTCCCGAGTCATATTTAAAGGTTTTTATACTGTTGTCTGAGGTCAACTTATGATGTTTGCATGTTTTTTACATTCAAAAACACCATAATGAATAAACAATAGGCTATTTTCTACCCTGGTTTTGAGGCTCTCTCAAATAACACTCGGTTTTGATGGGCATGCTACACTGAAGACTTGGAAGTAAACGCCCACGTCTAGGATTGTATAACAGTTTTGCATATTTAATGAGCTTCGGCTCCCCCGTGAGTAAGCAAGGAATTGTTTTGAAAGCGTGTGGAGAAACGGCAACCGAAAGGATTCGTCCCACAGGGCTTGCAAAATATCTTTATCAAGCAAACACAAGGATGTATCTCTCATCCACCCGCGATTGAGTGTAATGTTATTTTTTTATTACCCAATCGGTGAATAAAAGCGCAAACCGTGCATCACACACATGCCAAGTACATTGCAGACTGCATGATCAAAACTTCCGCGATTGTATTTTTCCTTCAAATATCAAGAGAGTGAACGCATATCAAGAAAAGAATGTCAAATATCAAACAATCTGTTACAATGCAATACTATCACATATAAAAAAAATGTTTTACTCACATAAGTGTGTTGCTTCATTCATTCATGTAATCTCATCCTGTCTGCAAATCCAGTCTCTTGTTTACAAACGAATCCACAGTGAAATTAAGGAACAGATGCGCAATGTCTTCCCCACGTGAGCTGGATCTTCATTAAAAATAAAGTTCATCCATGCATTCATAATATTGGAATCCGAATGAAGCTTCTGCAGGATGTTTAGAAATTATATCCAGTTTAGCTCCATGTAGACCTGTGTTATGTCAGTGGCACGAGTCGGTGGGCGTGGCTACTGTTGGACTCGGCATCAATTCCTCGAGTCCGCGTGTTCGTTGAATGAGGAGAGCAGGAACAAAATATAGTTTAACTCTTTTATGATTAAGTAAGTCAGATGAAGAAGCATTCAGAGCTCTGGGTCACAACTGTCCCTGATTTACACAATCCTATGCAAGGTTTGTCCAGGCAGTCTGCGACAAACTTGCCTTTCCCTGACCCAATATTTATACACAAAAAATACATAAGTTGTCTTTCTTTGGGAGTCAGATGATTTTCTGGTCAGCTGTGCTTCGTTTGCAACATCACCCCTCCAATTTCCTGGACAAAAGACTACTTCTTTTTTTAACAGACACAAAGGCACTCTGAAAGTATAGCAAAATGCATAGCAAAACACTTTCTCATATGGATCTGTTATACCTACCACAACCTCTGGCTGTTGCTCTGGTGACTCTTATGTCCAACAGAAAGTACATACAGTCTTAAAGCAAAATCATTTCATAAGCTAACATTATCTTAAATTTACTATTGTTAATGATTCATTTCTACAAGCGTTGTTAGCAATAATGCACAAACAAATATTTTATTCTCAACAATCTTCTTCGATCTCCTGAAACAGGAGATCGACCTCTTACAAAGTATCCTCTTCCTCATCCTCTTCATTGCTTTCCATCAGCAGTGGCATCATATATTTTGGGAAGCCTCCTTGCCCTCCACTGCTGTTACGATGAGCCTGTTACAGAGAGATCTAATACATGGTACACAACAACAACCACAGGCAACCAATATTCCTATGAAGGTTGCTGCGGAGACGAGCAAAGACATCATAATTGCTTTCCATTTTCCAAATATATTCATCATCCATTCTTCCAGTGGATTGTCTATACCTGAATGCTCATGCATAGTCTTAGATAGGGCCCTCAATCCTTCTAGGGCTCTGGTGACGGACCCATCTGGAGCTGTGTTATTGGGAATGAACGTACAGCATGAATCTCCAAACATTGCACACACACCCCCTTTTTCAGCTAACAGCATATCTAAAGCCATCCTGTATTGAACGGCCACCAGTGACGTTGGAGCTAACTGTCCCGCTAATCCCTCTACAGCATCTCTGGTCAAATTAGACAACCTTAACACATTGTAATGCACATAGTTTATTCTATCCACATTTTTATTAGGTGTCACTGGAAATAGAGCTGCAATGATTGGAATGTTTTCAAATCCTGCTGCTATCTGATCTGCTAATTTATATTCATTTGGGACTCCCCTCGGTATTCCAACTGCATCTATGTAGGTGGTGCTGTCTTTAATCAGGTCAAATGCTCCTAGGTCCCTCTTACTTAACACATGTCTCTGTCTGCGTCTGTTAAGCTCTACTGTACTTGCCTTACCTTCCAGTCTCTTAGTCACTTCTCCAATCAGTACTAGTGGTGCTCCCAGCCTTACCATCGCACACATCCCTTTGGCCTTCTTTGGTATCCTTACAAACAACCTTCTATCACCACAATAGTAATACAATCCTGCTCTAGCCTATGGTCCTATTACATTCCCTGGATCCTGAACCACAATTTTATACCAAGTGGGGTCTATTTTCCCACAATTTCCCATGTTCTGCTCTCTAGCTGTGTTAATTATCCATTCTAACCACAAATTTATTTCCCCATATCCTGTTGGTTTTTCAATTATGTCTTCAGGCTTTAATTTAGTATAATCAACAGTAATTACAAAATGTTTTCCTGACTGTGTCACATTTGGAAGTATTGGTTGTGTTATTATTGGCCGATTTATAAAATTTATCTTAATCAATGCTCCGATATCCCTGTCTGACATGTCCACCCCTATAATGAAATATGCAACATCTTTTTTGAAAGATGATCTGTCTATTCTGTTCAGGGACAATGTCAGTGGGTTCTGTGATGCATGAAAATCTCTTTGGAATCCTATTTTTCCCCACCAGTCTCTATGTTCTTTACTCAAATAACGTAAGTCTGGTGTCCAAGCCCCTGTATATTTGGTCACTTGCCCCCAGTTCTCACAGGCTCCTGAAATATAGGGTCCTGGATGAGATGGCCAATCTCCTTGTTCACACTTATCTATGAATGCTGGGGGAGCACAAAAATACACATCATACCCCCTCCATGACCCATTTTTTCCTTCACAATTAATTACTTGACATAAGTCGAAAGTGAATGATGTAGGTGACCCCTTCTCATAATTTAGTTCTATGCCCCCGTATCTTTCCATGCAAAAATTTTTCCCTTTACGCAGAATCTTATACTCTTGTGGTGCCCTTTTTCCTCTGTTATGCCCTCTTTCTCTCAGATACTCCATCAGAAATATGATACCCATAATGATTAATGTCAATCCCACTACTATTCCTAATGCTTTCTTATTTTCCCACAACACCATTTTTACACTCTTTTACACCTCTAAATAACCAAATGATAAGCACAAACAATAGTTTAGTACAAGTTAATATTACTCTCAAAATTAGAATGTTCTGTCTGTGAGCTTTTAGTCTGTTTGTTCTGTATCAAGTGTCTCTGTATCCTCCCCCTTTTGGTCCTGCAGTTCCTGCAGGCCCACTCTTGTGTCCTCCAATGTCCTCGATGGTGGTTCTGCCGGTGCACAACACGTCCAATGGTACCACGTGTCCCCTTTGCCTTCTAACCTTACACTGTGTGATGTTCTCTCCGTTACCTTATGAGGACCAGTCCACCTTGGTTGATTCCACTTCCTCTTGAAGACCTTCAGGAGGACCCACTCTGTGGCCTGACCAAGTCCAGCCTTAGGATCTGGTGCCTGTGATCTGTCAGCAATCTGTTTTGAGAAACTTGAGACAAGAGACGTTAGTTTGTCATAGTATGGTTTGTATTGTAGTGGTTCACAGTCTGTCAAATTCAACCCAGCTGGAAATTGTCTTCCAGTCAGCAGTTCAAATGGTGTAAAGCCAGTTACCCTGTTCAATAAAGATCTTACAGCCATCCAAGCAATTTGCACTTTATTTCCATTTAGTTTTACCAGTTCAATTTAGTCTGTGCACAGATTTTAGCCAATTTTGTCTTTAGATTCAAATTCATCCGTTCGCATTTCCCTTGGGATTCTGGATGATAGACTGATCCGAAGCTATGTTTCAGGCCTAGTACCTTTTCCACAGCTTGTAGATCTGCGTTCTTAAAGTGTGTACCATTGTCTGACCGAATTTTCCTAGGGAACCCATACCGAGGTATGTAATTATTGATCAAACATTTCACTACAGATTGACTGTCTTCAGATTTTGTGGGCCATGCCTCAGGCCACCCAGTGAAACTATCCACCATGACCAGCATATATCTTTTCCCTTGGACCCTTTCACCCATGTCTGTGAAGTCAATGACCACCTCTTCTCCTGGGCCATTCCTCAATGGAAACGCACCCATGTGAGGTTTGATGGTAGATTTTATATTGTGTTGAACACACGTTGAGCACTCCCTAATGAAGGCTTCTAAGGTTTCCTTCAGATAAGGATGCCACCAGTGTGCAAGAGCTCTCAACATCTGAGCCCTGCCAAAGTGAGCTAGGCCATGTGCCTCAGCTAGCAATGACTTCATCATGGCTGGTGGAATAACAGGTCACCCATCTACAAACCTCCAGGCGTTATTGCCTTTGATTGCCCCTCTTTCGAGCCACATGGATTTCTCTTGTGGGGAGGCTGCCTCTTGAGCTGCAAAGATATGCTTCCATGTTAATGCTGGCAATAGGTCAGTTACCTGTTGTTCAGAAGACAGAAGCTGGTGAGCTAAATTATAATTAGCTGCTTGTTTTTCCGCCTCGTCTGCTGCCTGATTTCCCTTAGATGTAATTGTTTCATTTTTTTCATGTCCCTTGCACTTTATTACAGATCCTGGACCTCACGCTCCAACCTCGTAGCTTCTAAATCAGGCCTGATTTTACCTTCCATTTCTACAGTCAGTTCACACACATGGGACTGCCCTTCAGTAATATAATCTGCCATGTTGATGCCTTCATGAGTAAAGGTCAAGTTCGGCCACTTTCAGGATCCTATCCTGTCTCAATGATGACATTGTGAATGCTGTTGAAGTCACATAAGCCATCACTGTGTGAGATGTCAAAATGGTTAATGCATGCCCCATGACTACATGTGCTGTTTTCTGCACAATTTTTGCCAAGCCTGCTGCATATCTGTGGCATGGATGCTCCCTTTGCTCTGTTTTATCTAGCAATATACTCACATACATCAGAACTTTTCTTTTGCTATCAGCTTTCTGAAACTCCATTGACAGTTTGTTTTCCCTCTGATACATCTAAATAGAATGGTTTGTCATAGTCAGGGGTGGCTAGGTCAGCTGCTAATGCTAAAGCGGACTTGAGGTCAATGAACAATTGTTCAGCCTCCGTTGTCCAATCCAGTACAGCTTTTAGCTGTCTGGCTCCTTTATGCTGCACCAGCTGTCTCAGTGGCGCAGTTTTATCTGTATATGCAGGAATAAACTGCCTGCTGAATCCTGCCAACCCCAAAAATGACAACATATCTTTCACCGTGACAGGTTTTGGATGATGTAAAATGGCAGATCTATGCTGTGAAGAAATTCCTGCCCCTTCAGCTGACACTACTCTTCCGAGGAATGTGACCCTGAATGTGAAAGAAAATAAATCTCGTAGGTGTTCTGCCAGTGGTAAACAATAAAAAGCGTTCGCCAAATCTATACATGTAAACCACTTCTGTTCTGGTCTAATAGTAGTTAGTGCAGTGTATGGGTTGGGCACAGGAAGAGTGGGTGTTTTTATAACTGCATTTATGCGCCTTAGATCATGTGCCATTCTATACTTTCCTGTATTTTGTTTTTCTACAGGTAGAATTGGCGTGTTCCATTCAGAGCTAGAAGGTTCCAGTACACCTGCCTGAATCAGGCCTTGAATGGTGTCTGCAATACCCTCTTCAGCCTCTGGTTTATGGGGATACTGGGACTGCCAAATTGCACATCACATGTCAATTCAAAACTCACTGGTTTCATAGATCTACACCACCCCACATCCGTGGGTCCTGAAGACCATAGGTCCTGTGGCAGATCCTCAATCATGGTGTCAGCCAGGTCATGATCAGTTTTTTCTCTACCATGCCATCTTGTGACCCATTTGTGTTGCAGTGTCACTGCATTTTTAGTGATCTTATTAATTCTGTATTCCTTTTGTTTTGGAGAATACTGTACCCCAGGAATTTGAGTGTTTAGCCAATCAGTCGCATCTAGCATGCGTTTTGTCATTAGCCTGATGCTCTGGGTGAATGGCTAACGTGATGTGAGGCCAAGCCTCCTTATGCATCATGTACTATTCTTCCTGTTCAAGTGTCAATTGCACAATTCCTACTACTCCTTCTGGGCCTACTAGTATCCCTGTACATTCAATTTCCCATTCTTTACCCTCTAAGTCTCTGTTAAATTCTTCCTGATACCATTCATGTTGGTTTCTATCATAAAATAAAGTTACGTGTGGGGGGTCGTGTGGAGGCATGTATGGAGCAATGTTCAAAACCCATGGCTTCCAGAGCGAGTACAGCTCAAGCAGACCCTGCTCTTCCCTAGCCTCAGGATACAATTCACCCCAATAGATGTCTGCCCCCTCTGGATCTTTGGCATCTGACAGTAGCCATTGTCCACTTGTGTTTCCATGGGGAGTCAGTGAGCAGTTGACCATCTTTCTCCCCTTTGAACTTGACTATCACTCCCTCAGAACTGCAAAGGATTGAAGCTCCTAGTTTGATCAATAAGTCTCTCCCCAGCAGGTTGGTTGGTGCTGATTGAGATAACAGAAAACAGTGGTTAACAGTCTGTTGTTGCACTCGTACAGATAGAGGTTTAGAAAATGACAGTCTTTCACAAGCCCCAGAGAAACCCATCACCCTCGTGGTTTTGTCAGAAATCAATGTGTGGTCCATGTGAATGTTTAAGGTGGAAAATGTGGCTCCTGTGTCAACCAAAAAGTACAGACGGTCTTTGTTGACCTCCATACTGATCAGGGGTTCCCTCCTAGCCCTTCTCGGGTCTCTCTGTGGGCTGTGTCAATAATAGTCCAGCTCAGCTTCCTCCGCCTCCCATACTTGGTATTGGGTGCCTGTCTGGTTCGGAGCTAAAGCTGCATGCGGTGCTGCGTACTGAACTGCAGGTGGGGCATAGAAAGCCCTGCCTCTTGGTGCTCCTCTACCTCTTGCTGGGGTTCCCCTTCCTCTCTGGGCTGTCTGTGCCTGAGGACACTCTCTGGCAAAATGACCCATCTGGCCGCAGGAGAAACAGTGACCACCCTGCCTTCCCACTCTGCCACCTCGGTTGCCCATGCTCATCATGCCCCTCACACTATAACCCACACTTGGCTGCTGCCAGATTTGACGAGCTCTAGGTTGAGCCATGACATGAGAATTAACCTCTGGCAATGCTGGTGGATCAATTATTGTGGTTGGATATTGAACCAACTGTTTTGGTTTCTCTTTTTTGTTTTCATTGATTTTTTGTCTGGCTTCACCTAACTGCAATTTAAAGAGCTGAGCTTTTACTTCTTCCAGCTCTGTTTGTTTAATCTTAGATTTTTCAAGAGCCCGGGTCATGTGATGTATCAAATGTCTCTCCCAGATTTGTGTTTCAATTCCTGGTATGTCAGGATTGTCTTTTAAGGCTGCTTTCACACTCTCAGTGGTCCCATCCAGTACTGCTACTCTAAACATTTCCTCATGTACCTTATCTGAGTGTGGGTGCACACCTGTAGGGGCCTCCCATTCCTCCTTACACCTCATCAGAAAAGCTGCTGGGTTCTCTCCCACTTTAGGAGAAAATCGTACATTATGGAGAGCCCCAAGGGGTGCAGGAAACAACTTCCTTATTGCGTTTCCCCATTTAGTGGATACTGAACTATATCTCACATCAGATCTGGAATTTATGGTTCCTGCAGCTGTCTCAATTTCTATCAATTGTCCGGCCGTAATTACTTGTCCTAATAAGGCTCTCATATCCCCAAGGGCCAGTTTGTGACCCTGGGTTAAAGTGAGCATTTTATTCAACCATTTGCCACCTCCCTCAGTGATGTGTGGTAATTTGTTTAAAATAGCGCCCATGTCTGTGAAGGACCAAGCCTGATATTCCTCCTGTCCATTTCTAACCACTAGAGGGAAGTTGGTTACTGGTCCCTCTCTGGACTCCAACTGTTGTCTATTCTTGCTCCTTGTATAATATTCTGACCTAAGTGGTCCCTGTACTTGGATTTTTCCTTCTATTATTATCTCCAGTTCCTGCGTATCATGATCTCCTTCTCTGTCCCTAACTGTTCTCTCCTCCTCTCTTTCCTTTATCATACTTTCCATATTCATTGGTTGTGGACGCTCCCTAGATACCCCCTGTCTCGGTCCCCAAGGTCTGAGCCTATCTTCCAATTTTTTCTTAGCTGACCACGTACATCTGTTCAATAACTCATCAGATTCCTCATGAATCCACTCTCTCCCCATATTATCTGCCTTACTTCCTTGTTTATTGGCTTTGTCACTTCCCTCTCCCTGATAACTGTGTTCTGACATCACACTATTTCCTCCATCTGCTCCATCTAATACTTCCTCACCTGGTTCTGGAGAATCCCTCTCTGTCTCCCTTTTTCTGACTTCTAAGTGTCCTCCTTTCACCTGCCATTGTCTTGCTCCTTCACCCTTAGTATCATCCAGCATTCCTCCATCTACATCATATACTGGAACCTGACAGTGAACTCCTCCCTCCTGATAGAGTGGTGGCGCTGTAGGTAAAACTGTATATATTGACTTACACTCTGTCTGTTTTCTACTTTCCTGTGCAGATTTTTTGTTCTGCTTTTGCGCCGCCTTCCTCTTTTCTAAATTATCTAGAGCTGCAGCTGCTAAGGTCAAATTATGCCACTTAGCAAAATTGTTCTGCAGTGTCTCTTCCTCATTCTTCCACTTTCTTTTTGTTAACACTTCTTTTTTCGCTTGCTGCCTGTGCGCATTCAATTTGCCATAACTGACTTTCTCTGTTTTTTTTTAAAAGAACCGACAAATCTATTTTACTACTATCCTCTAAATTATTTATCTTTTTGAACTCTTCATACAGAATGTTAATTTCTTTTATCTTTTTATCCCTCCTTTTTGATTCAATTCCACTTACCACTTGTGCTGAAATATCTTCCCACTGGGTTTTTAATGGTCCATATTTCTTACACTCTATATCAAATTCCCCCTCCATTCTGACTCCCTTGTATAGTATTCTGTTGATTTTATTTTATTTATTTATTTTTATAGTTCCGTATGTGTCTGATGTGGGTGTTTTCCTCTATGTGGGCTCTCACAAGTTTCCCTGATCGCCCCTAGAACACCTTCTTTTAGTGGGCACTTTCCTATGTGGGTTCTCACCTCCCCCCAGCGGATATACCACCAAGGTTACTCGGATCACCCGTAATTTTAGTTCCTTCTTTTAACCAGTCACACACAGCACCCTCCCTGTCATATAATATTTCTTCCTTTGTATATAACAATTTATCCTTTTATTTTTATTATTACTTTATCACTTTATTATTATTTTTAATATATATATATATATATATATATATATATATATATATATATATATATATATATATATATATATATATATATATATATATAATTCATTTAAATGTTTAATTTATTTATTTATTATATTATTTATTATATATCTTTTTAAATCCTTCCTAACTTCTTTTTCTAAACTTTCACCTTCCTCCTATAATCTTTTATTCAATTATACTCACGCATACATTTTTTATCTTATTTTATCTTTTTCTCTTTTTTAGTTTGTACTACTGTACTTTTCTGAATGCGGTCTTCAGGGGTCGGACCGTGTGGTAGATTTCTCACCCCACTCCCCTGGGAACTTCCCCCAGGTTCCTTTAATCACTCGTCAGTGACATAGGCCCCCAGCCCTTGGGTCCTGGCCCAAATCTTTGTGTCCCAGACACGCGTCCCTGACGCAATTACTTTGTGTCCCTGACGCAAATTTTTTAAAAAAAATTATTTTATACTTTCTTCATATGACTTATTCATACATAACAAAATGTTTCAATCACTTCACCACTCTTGACATCATAATTTAGAAAATAGCCAATTGCAGACTTTGATATAGAAAACAGGTGTCTGCTTACCTTTCTTTTTGGTTCAGGCCGGCCTGATGTCAAGAGAAGATCAGAGATTGTCCACTCCTCCTCGGACCTCCCCTCACACGATCGGGGTCACCAATTGTTGGACTCGGCATCAATTCCTCGAGTCCGCGTGTTCGTTGAATGAGGAGAGCAGGAACAAAATATAGTTTAACTCTTTTAATGATTAAGTAAGTCAGATGAAGAAGCATTCAGAGCTCTGGGTCACAACTGTCCCTGATTTACACAATCCTATGCAGGCAAAGTCTGCGACAAACTTGCCTTTCCCTGACCCAATATTTATACACAAAAAATACATAAGTTGTCTTTCTTTGGGAGTCAGATGATTTTCTGGTCTGCTGTGCTTCGTTTGCAACATCACCCCTCCAATTTCCTGGACAAAAGACTACTTCTTTGTTAACAGACACAAAGGCACTCTGAAAGTATAGCAAAATGCATAGCAAAACACTTTCTCATATGGATCTGTTATACCTACCACAACCTCTGGCTGTTGCTCTGGTGACTCTTATGTCCAACAGAAAGTACATACAGTCTTAAAGCAAAATCATTTCATAAGCTAACATTATCTTAAATTTACTATTGTTAATGATTAATTTCTACAAGCGTTGTTAGCAATAATGCACAAACAAATATTTTATTCTCAACACTACAGAATCAGGCGTTGTTCTTCGTCTGTTGAGGCAGTGTTCACCGCACTCTGACATCATAACCTGGCACATTCTGAGATTGATCGTTTGCTGGGCCTGGTGTCAATAAAAGCTTTTCTTTGACTAACAAAGACGTTTTAAGCGCTGAAATTTACAGGATATTCTAATATTACCTAGCCTGGATGCCAGCCGAATTTAGCCCCGCCCACAAACATTTTTGCTCGGGCAATTCGGTATAGAATCGCTCCATAGAGGAGTTATTATGCCCGAACAGAAACTGTTCGGACCAATGAAATTGTCAGGGTGGGCTTTAAACGATGATGGACAGATGATAAACAGTAACGTAATCATCCATGTCATCAAAGGCGCTTTGGGTTGAATTTGCTCTTATCTTAAACTGAGAACTTGTTCGTATATACATTCACCTTCACTATTTCTCTCAGAAACGATGATCGTGTTGGTAAGTACTCTGTGTATCCTTAAATTCTTTTATTACAATACTGCAAAGATCGTTTACACTCATCTTTTTCTTGTAACGTTACTTAATCCAGCGCGCGTGCAGACAGGGTTGGCACGTTTTTTTGCAATGTTGCGCACAATTGCTACTCAAAACTATAGCCCAAAACAACAACTTTCCGGGGGGTTCTCCAGAAAAAAATGGCGTTTGGTTGGCAAAATATGTTATTTTGGCAAGGTTGCCTGCTAAAATTCGCATTCCTGGGCTTATATAATCACATAATTGGGGTCGCTTCAACCCGCGGACATGGAGAAAAACACGGACTTGACTACACAGTGCAGTTGAGTTCTGTTGACATTTGACAACTAACGTTACGCGTCGCTTCATTGCTCTGATTGGTTGTGGGTCTATCCAATTTAGGTCTTTCCTGGCTCGGTTGAAACACGCCCCATAATCAAAGCTCAATGGAGCGGTACCAGACTCATATTCCGACTAGAATTGAGTATGGCCACGCCAGGCTAAATATTACCATGACCTTTTATATATATCAAAAGTTTAAAGGGGTACTTCAGAGCTGGGAAGATGAATCTGTATTTAAACTGGGTCATTAATGTAGTAGAAATGTGAAATTATTTTTGAATTTGGTGCCTTCTAGACTGAGAAAACACAGAAAAAGTATTTTTGTCTCATGGGGATGAAAGACAACAATTCCCAGAATACACTGCTTCGCTGCCCTACAAGGCCACTCTAGTCACGGCTACTGGATTACTGAATCACTTGCCCACTGCGTTCATTTTCATAAAATCAGTTCAGTTAGAGACACTACAATTAAAAATTGAACGTGTCTGTTCGATATAATGTGAGTGAGCCGAACGAGTGTCGTGGGCCATCACGGCACAAACACAGCAGGAGTCCGATTACATTCATCACATGAGCTGAGCTGAGGTAAGCGTGGGATTCGTGGCTGCGGCTGCATTCACAGTGTGTGATCAGTCTTGCGCATTTTCAGTTCATGTCTTTGGAAGCTTAACTTTCATTGGAAGTTAATTTGAAAAGTTGAGACACTCACTTTGTTCTCCACTGCTCTGTTTATATGAATCTCCGCAGCTCCCCGAGCCGAGTGCTGTGACTGCGATGTTGAAAACATGCGGAAATAGTGCCACCTGCTGGCTATAGTTGTCACATGTCTGTCCTGTCTTGTGGAGCACATGTGGTGTTTTGTTAGTTTAGGCCATGTGCTTGTGTCATTGTCTGATCCCTCCCCCTTGTTATCTGATTACACTTTGATTTCATCCACCTGTTCCCCCTTGATTAGTTCCCTTTATAAGTTCCTGTGTGTTTGCAGTCCTTGTCGGATCGTTGTTATGTTTACGTCTCCCGGTCCCCAGTTGGTATGTCATGTATTTCTGGTTCATGGTTTCCCCCTCGTGAGTTTTGTTTTGTGTTTATGTTTTATTTTTCTGTAAATAAATACACCCTTTTGCGCTTGAGTCCTCACACTATTTTCCTTTATTGTAATGTGACTGTAGTCTTTAGCCTCTGGACAAAAACTCCTCCGATGACGCAAAATGATGATATTTGCGTCATCGGAGGAATTTTTTCCAGAAATAAAATACATAATTCTCTCTACAAACTCTTAAATACGGACTTGGGAGGAAGGGAAATATATGGCCATGATTCACATTTTCACAATTTAAATGACACTCACAATGGACTTTCGACCCATTACGCACTTTAAATGATTAATATACTATTTTATTTTTTATATATATTTTGTCCACCCTACAGACATGGCTAGTTATGTGCTCAAACGTTTAAATTCAAATAGCTCTTTAATGGTTATGGTTACAAATGTTGCATAGTTCATTAGAACAATTAAAGATTATTGGTTGGTTAGTATTCTGTAATAACAGAGAGCTAAAGAGAAAGGAATAGCTAAAAATGAGAGGCAGACGGCTCTTTGCATTGTGTATACACATCTCAGAAATTGGATATATGGAGACAGGGTAAAGCCAATGTAGTAGAATACTCCTGTTATTCCTGCACTTATAAAACTCACTCACTTATAGACTTTTTCTTTGTTTCAGCATAACTTGGTCCAAAAATGGATGAATGTCAGTATAGTAGTATAGTAATATCAGACCATGCAACTGTATCACTTATTTATACAGATTCTAAATTAGTGAGTGATCCCCAGAAATGGCGCCTTCAACCAGGATGGCTTACAGACCCCACATTTATAGATTTCTTAGATAAACAAATTGACATGTATTTTGTATGTAATACTTCTCAAACATCTGCTAGCATAAGATGGGAAGCATTTAAGGCATTTATTAGGGGTCAAATAATTAGCTTTACCAGCTCAAAAAAAAGAGTACAAAATTGGAAATAAAAACACTAGATAAGAAAATAAAAAACTTGAAATAGATCTCTACAATAACAAACCTAATTCAATAGATGCACATGCACAATTACTCCTACTTAGATCACAGTACAATGAATTGTCAGCTAACAAAGCTGTTCATTTAATGAGAATAAAACAATCCTACTATCACCAGGGAGAAAAACCTTGGAAACTTTTAGCATGGCGCATTAAACAACAACAAACAGAAAGATCAATTAACTGTATTGAAGATTCAAATGTTAGAACTATAGTAGACCCTACAGAAATCAATGAGGCCTTTAGGGTATTTTATGAGAAACTGTATAGTTCTGAGGGTACTTCCATTCACGATAAGCAGACACAATTCCTAAATGACCTTCATATTCCTAGAATTTCAGAAAATGAAAGTAGAGCTTTAGATGGAGAATTAACAAAAGTAGAAATCGCAGAAGCAATTAGCTGTATGCAGGCTGGAAAAGCAGCCGGCCCAGATGGTATACCTATTGATATTTATAAAAAATGTCAGTCTAAATTGATCTCACCCCTTTTTGAAATGTTCCAGGAGTCTTTCAGGAATGGTCTCCCCATCCATAAGGAATGCCCTAACAACTTTACTCCCAAAACCGGGAAAACCAAATACGAAATGTGAAAACATGCGTCCAATAAGCCTTTTAAACTCAGATACCAAAATACTATGCAAAGTTCTTGCAAGAAGATTGGAAGGCCTGCTTCCTCAGGTGGTGGGAGAGGACCAAAATTGATTTATTAAAGGTAGACAGGGCTTTCATAATGTCAGAAGAGTGCTCAATATTTTACATAGCCAGAGAGAGGCGGAAGACACGGCTTTACTCTCTTGATGCAGAGAAGGCCTTTGACCGCGTCAAATGGTGCTTCCTAGTTGAGGTGCTCACACGTTTTGGATTTGGGGATACATTTTGTAAATGGGTTAGATTGCTCTGTACTGGGCTCACTGCAGAAATTTTGACCAATAACTCTCTCTAAACCTTTTAACATCTCTAGGAGTTGCCTGCAAGGAAGTCCTCTATCACCTTTATTATTTAACCTTGCAATAGAACCTTTCACCATAGCGGTGAGGATGCATAGTACCATTTATGGAATCCAAGAAGGTCACCTGGAACATAAAATAGCACTATTTGCAGAAGACGTAATTTTGCTCCTGAAAAAATTGAGTAGTTCTGTCCCAGCACTTCTAGATCTCATCGAAACTTTTGAATAAATATCTGGATATAAAGTTAACCACTCAAAATCATCTATAATGTTACTTAACGAATCAGAAAGGAAAAATAGTCAGGATTATGCTTCTACCTTCAATCCAACAGATAATTTTACATATCTGGGTTTAAAAATTGTCCCTGAGGTTAATAAGATTGCTCAGATAAATTATGACCCAATTCTGGAAACTACTACCTCATTAGTAGAACGTTGGACATCTTTACCCATCTCAATGATCGGCAGAATAAATATTCTAAAAATGAATATACTCCCTAAATTTCTTTACTTGTTCCAGAATATCCCCCTACCCCCCTCCCTCATACTTGTTCACAAGAATTAAAAAATTGTTTACCAACTTTATTTGGCAAAATAAACGTCCCAGATTACGTCTATCTTTATTATACCTTGACCGGGGAGGCCTTGGATGTCTAAACATCCTGTGGTATTATTGGGCAGCTCAGCTGCGTACAATCATATTTTATTTTTCATCTGAAAGCCTTCCTGCTAGGATGGATTTGGAATCTTATTCTATTACACCAAGATTACCATTGCACTTATACCTTTATTCAGCAGACCACAAATACCTGAAAAAGAACATGTATAACCCTATTGTATTGAACATGATCAATATTTGTTTTGATTCATGTAAATATATGAAATTAAACCCCTCCTGGTCACATTTTAGTCCTATTTGGGGTAATGTTAATTTTAAACCAGGGAAATGTGATGCCGGATTTTGGAGGTGGGCTGAAAAGGGATTAAGGAAAGTGCAAGATATGTATAATAAAGATGAAGTATTTATGTCCTTTGCATTAATATCAACTAAATATGACATACCAAAGACCCACTTTTTCAAATATCTTCAGCTTAGAAGCTTTATATATTCATCTCAGAATCATTCATTAGATATTCCTGTAATCTCCCCACTAGAGGCAGTAATTATAGGACACTGCTATGATAAAGGTTTGAGGACCCACTTTATATTAGGTGTCCTTAACTACTATGTACTAACATTTTAATTAATAATTTGATACATTGCACTTATTGTGTACATACATGTTTTTACATTGTACTTACATTTAAAAAAATACCTGCATGTAATTACATCTGTAATTAATTTCTGTAGTTACATTTGTAATTACACAGTTGACAGTTCCCTTACACCTAACCCTACCCTTAAACTTACCCATCCCACCACACCTGTCCCTAACCCTACCCGTATCCCACCTCAATATCAGCAAAGGTGTTTTGCAACACAATATGAACACAGTAAATAGGCTACATTGTACTTATTTTTTATGTAAGTACATAGTAGTTAGGACCACCTAATATAAAGTGGGGCCAGGTTTGATTTAATCTTTGTATGACTTGTTTGTGTCTGGGTCTGATGAATCCTCAGAATCAAAACTAAGATTATAGAAAGAAGATATAGATGAGGAAATATCTTGCGAAGATTGGAATGAGGCATGTAAGAAGGCTCAGATGCAAACAGTCAACAGTCGCTTGAAACTCCTACACTTCAAATGGCTGATGCGTACATACATAACTCCTGTTAAGTTGCACAAGTTCAATGATAACATCCCTGATACTTGCATAAAGTGCAGTGAGGCAAGAGGTATATTGTACCACTGTATATGGGAATGTGTGAAAGTGAAACGCTTTTGGCAGGGTATTACTGATATGATTGACCAAATTCTATCAAAGAAACTACCACTGGATTCAAAGATTTTTATCCTGGGTACATATCCTATCAGCCCCCACCTACAGAGCAAAGAGGTCCGATTTATAGATATGTGTATCTTACAAGCTAAACGTATAATTGCTCTTAATTGGAAAAATATCAACGAGCCAAGAATTGGAATGTGGATCAAAGAAATATCAAATATGTCAATAGAAAAAATAACATACATTGTCAGAAATAAACAAAAAGCTTTTGAAGATGTCTGGAGACCTTTTACTAACTTTTTAAGGCACAATGTTAATGTTGGTTACTTGTTACAAGAAGAAGCTTTGAGGGAGTAATGATCCTCACATAGACCTATGAAACAATCTCTACCTGATCTAAGCATCTTTAAAATCCCCTCCCTTTTTATCCTTTTCTTTATTTTTCTCTTGTTTTTTTTTTTGTTGTTGTTTTTTTTTTTTTCCGTCTGGGATGGGGAGATGGGAGGGAGAACAGGGTGAAAATGTTTGCTGTGTTTTACATGATTGTTATTCATTGTAATGATGTAATAGTAATCGGATGTAATATGTGAACTGAAAATTTAATAAATATACTGTAAAAAAAAAAAAAAAAAAAAAGGTGAATGCATATACAAACAAGTACTCCATTTCCGGGGGGTTAATAAAGGCCTTCTGAAGTGAAGCGATGCATTTGTGTAAGAAAAATATCCATATTTAAAACTTTATAAAGTAAATTATCTAACTTCCACCAGATCACCTTCCGTATTCAACTTACAGAAAAAGAGTAGTGTCTCTCGCAGTTCAAAACACTTAAGATACGTTTGACGACATTGCACAACAGTTAATTTTTTTTCTGATCTGGTGGAAGCAAGATATTTAACTTTATAAAGTTTTAAATGTTGATATTTTTCTTACACAAATGCATAGCTTCACTTCAGAAGGCCTTTATTACAGATTTTTCCAATTGATAACACACTAAAATGACATGCACAGCACAATTATTTAAACTGACATACAGAGAGTAAAACCTCTACTCAAGTCTCCTAAAGTCTAAAACCAGTTCCCTTTCGTTCAGTCACTCCGAGTAACGTCAGTGACTGACGAATGGGGGTTTCGCTTAGAATCCTATCAACTTCGAGACCAGAAAGCACCCAATGGCAGTGCCAATGCCATGGGCATGCGGAATTTGCATAGTGGACTCTGCCCCACCGCGTGGGTATATCAGGAAGAACACTGGCAAGATCGCATTATGTTTCTGCTTCGGAGCCAAGAGCACATACACTCTTCACTCCTCAAAGCCTTCTGAGATTCTGTCAGCTTCTTCGAGACGAGCAGCCTTCCAGTTGGTGTTGGTGTCACGGCGCATTCCAGCGATCACATACTTCCTGCCTGCTGATCTGTGCAGTGGTCTGCATCCAGCTGGTGTGTGTTTCCCTGGGCGCTTCGGCATTCGTTTTGCAACCTCCTCCGCCTTCACTACCCTCGATGGGGCCGTGGCCAAAGGGTACACTGTGGTTCCCCCGGTCAAACGCTCTGTTGCGATGCAACTGTGTCCGCAGAGTGCTTCGACTTGGCGTGGCGACCCTAAGCACCCCTCCAAAGCCTGTAGGTTTACATCAACCTTGGTGGCAAAATCCTACAGAGCTGTGGGGCAGGCTGCTGCTTCTTTGCATGCCATCTCTTCAGGCCTACCAGGACAAGTTGCTGTGTGACATGCACGAGGGTAGGGCTGACCCAGGACTCAGAGATGAGTTGCGTGCCGCCACCGCCCTCGCCCTCCGGGTGACGAAGGTGACTGCACACTCCCTGTCTGTGGGTCAGGAGAGACACCTGTGGCTCAACCTGGCCGATATGCGTGACAGCGTGCGGACCTGGTTCCTCGACGCTCCCATATCCCAGGCTGGGCTATTCGGTGGCGCGGTTGAGAGATTTGCCAAACAGTTCTCAGCCGCCCAAAAGCAGACTGAGGCGATTAAGCATATACTGCCCCAGCGGACAGCTGCTGCCTTCAGCCAGCCCCCCACACAGTGTCAGCCTGCTCGCCGCCAAGGGGGCCCTCCAGCGGCTCCCACCCCTCATGTGCCACCCCAGCAGCAGCCTCCACCGGGGCCGCGACGAGGAAGCCGCAAGAAGGCGCCCCAGTCCGCTCCAGCCCCGCAGCCCGTGAAGAAACGCCAGGCTAAGCGGCACTCCTGACGCGGACAGCTCAGGGATGGGCAGTTCTTTCCAGGAGATGGCAGCAGGGCCACTCCTTCCCCCGGTGGAGGGCTGGGGGAGAATCTTTTGTTCAGCTGCTGGCCCCCGGGTCAGCAGCACCCTAATGTGGTTAAAGAAAGAACTGACAATCCCATCCCTGAGCAGCCAGAGACCGGCGATGACAGTGTGCGCCACCCCCGGGTCCCCCCGGATGGAACGCGCATCCTTCCCTGGTCTCCTCTGTCAGGATGCAGCTGTTAACCGTGCCCCCACACCGGGACGCTACGCCTCCCACGTCCGGGCCGGTAACGCTGCCTCACTGCTCCACAGGGGGTACGCCTGTCGTCTGTATGACCCCACTGGTGCAGTTCCTGGGAGCCTGGCTTCAGCTTCCGGGTCTGTCCCGCTGGGTCGCGAGGACCATCAGGTTCGGCTTGCGCCACTCAGGCAGCACGTGGGTTGACTGAGCCACTCTCGAGAGCAGGTGTGGGAACACAGAGATCTTGTTCTCCAGCATCTAACCCGTCTGGGCCTTCGAGTCAACTGGGAGAAGAGCAAACTCTGCCCAGTGCAGAGGATCTATTTTCTCGGTATGGAGATCGACTCGGTCGCCATTTACGTGCAGCCTACGAGCGAGCGCGCAGTCACTGCTGACTTGCCTCCGTCAAATCGAGAGCAAGAGCGCGGTTCCACTGAAACTATTTCAGGCTCCTGCGGCATATGGCATCTGCAGTAACGCCACTCGGATTGCTTCAAATGAGACTGGCTTCGTGATCGAGTCCCGAGATGGGCATTGCAGACAGGTACGCTCCGGGTCCAAGTGACCCGGGCCTGCCTACAGACCTTCACTCAGTAAGTCCAACCTCAGTTTTCTACGGGCCGGTGTGCCCTTAGAACGAGTTTCCAGACATGTGGTTATGTCAACAGATGCATCCACCACAGGCTGGGGTGCCATGTGCAATGGACATGCGGCTGCGGGCTCCTGGACAGGACCCGCAGTGGGAAGTGGGAGTCCTTTGTCCGTACTAGTCTTACCACAGGGAACTCGCACTTACGCAGGGCACTGGAAGACAGCAGAGTGGCGTGATTATATTGGGACCCCCATTTCGTCATTCACTGATGTTACTCGGAGTGACTAAACAAAAGGGTACGTCTCGGTTACGTATGTAACCCTTGTTCCCTGAGGAGGGAACGGAGACGTAACGTCCCTCTGCTACATCCGCTGTACCGCTGAAACGGGCGGGAGTTCAAGCAGGTAACATAATGCAATCTTGCCAGCGTTCTTCCTGATATACCCACGCGTTGGGGCGGAGTCCGCTATGCAAATTCCGCATGCCCATGGCATTGGCACTGCCATTGGGCGCTTTCTAGATCTCGAAGTTGATAGTGTTGCGGCAAAAATATGTTAACTCCATTGTGTAACGCTCACTTTCAGGCTACTAATTATTATGTGCAAATCTATGGACCAGCGTCTCAGAAGACCAGACTCGCTGCTGAGAATGATGCAACAACAACAGTGAAAGTCAAAATGTGTATTTGTCCAACAAATGATAAAAGGTATGTTGAATCAGCATGGAAAAAACAGAAAATGGAGAAAGATAGAAAAGATAGTTATGCAATTGAAATTTGCGTTTCTCAGTTTGTTACTTCTCTTATGCAGGTCTCATCAACCTTCTCACTCAGTTCAACAAGGTAAGTTTTAAACCCTTAAAATTACCTTTGTTCACACTTTTCTTCAAATCAATCAGTGTTCAAGTATCGACCCAAACAATGCATCACAGGTGTATCAACCAACAGAAAATTAACACTTTGTAATGAAATAAAACAATGAATATCCTTGAATATCAAAACCCTAATTTCTCAGTCTCTTTTCAAGAAAACAGTTTCTCACAGTCCTTAGAAAAATACGAGTGTCTTTTCTGTCGATAAGGAAAAAACATCTCAATCCAGGAAAAAAAAAGAAGAAGAAGAGTTACTCGATTTCCTACCATTCGCAGAGCTCAGAAAAACTTGTCTTTTGTTTCCACAGAAAATTCAAGAACCGACTTATGGGAGGCTCGCCAGTCCAAACCCTCCTCAGAACCACTGGAAGGCCGGGACAAATCCAGGATACAGGTATCGGAACAACTCGTCACATCAGACGGACAGCAATCAAATTGGAAAAGGACAGAACAACAAAAAAAACCTGACCTTGAAGAAACAAGGTCATAAAAATATCATGAGTATTTTGTAACAACATACAATAAACAATTCAAACTCATGAAAGTGAATGCTCATACAATTTACACAGAAATTAAACATATGTAAATGCATTTTTTCAAATAAAGATATATTTGAAAATATATATGAAATGCCTGTGACTATATTTCCAACATAACTCACAGATTAATATACAAATAGGCACTTTTCATCACATACCTACTTCAGTAAAGTTGGTTTTATATTCGCACATTCGGACTTCCGCGTTTAAGAACTATGTCAATATATGTGCAATAAATGAATGTTTGAGAATTGTAAACAGCGACATGATATTGTGAAGCAATGATTGTCAAGCTACAACACTTTTCACAATCGAAAAAAATGGCCAAGTATTATTTTAATGTTATTCTTACTTGCGAATGTCCACCGAATGTCCAATGTAGTGTGGAAAACCAGTTAGGGACCGTGTAAAAAGTTCTTTTTTTTCCCCATTGTGTGCAAACAGATAACATTTTAGGCAGCTAGATGTAGCTACCAGCAAATATCACTCACATTATAATGCTATATATTTCACTTTAGAAACAATAAAAAATGCATTATAATGAAGGTGTTTAAAAAGATGTTTAGGAAATGAAATAAAAATTAACATTTACATGAACTATAATTTGATATCCAGTCATGTGGAAATTCATGTGTAACCTCCTAAACATAGTTAATCGTTTCATTTTACAAAGGTTGTATTTATTTATTTGCCTCAAAATGAGCAAGAGCTCTATTGGTGCTCTATTGATGACATCTGATTTATTTCAATAGGTTTTGAAAGCTTGGGCCGACTGCACCAAAGAAAGTTGGAACATCTTCTCTGCCTGGACCCTACAGAACATACCACAGCCCATGTGTTGCTGTTTTATTCACCTCTGATTTTCAGTGATATATACACGTGCAATAAAGAAGGACAGCATAACCGTGTTCTCTTGGTGTTGAATAAAAATAAATTAAAAAAATGACTAAATTATCGTTGATGTTTTCCTGTTGTCACATCTTTGTTTAACATAAAACTCTCCCAATATCACAGTTCATGTGCATTTATTGATGTTTACAGTCATGCAGAAATTTAAATCCATCAAATTGTTGACAAGTAGGCTACTCAGAAAGCATGACAGCAAACGTATATTTTTGGTGAACAATTCAAAAACAAGTGAAAAATCCCTCTTCAAAATGGTTAATAAACAATTTGTGTGTTTTAAGTGGTTCTTCAATGACACCATCCAGTTCAATAGAGACAGAGCACATTTAGGCCACGCCCACATGTGGACTTCTGAGTTTTTGGTTCTGTGTTTTTTAGCTTGTTTGCTGTACACTTTGTCACATATCAGCTTTTAGACATTACCCTGTTTGTTTTTTGTCTTTTTTTATAAGTTAGAAATGACAAGGAGGCACTTCAGGCAATGCAAAGTCAATGGAGAGCATTGGATTATTTATTATTCTTTTTCAAAAACAACTGCTGTTGAATAACTATCTAGGCAGCGGCGACATGTCAACTGAGTTTGGTGACAGTACAGTGAATTACAGTGAAGTTATTGAATATTGTTAACTATGAAAAATCATAAAAAACATGATTGAATATTCTTTTTCAAAAACAACTGCTGTTGAATAACTATCTGGGCAGTGGCGACATGTCAACTGAGTTTGGTGACAGTACAGTAAATTACAGTGAAGTTATTGAATATTGTTCATTATGAAAAATCATAAAAAATATGATTGAATATTCTTTTTCAAAAACAACTGCTGTTGAATAACTATCTGGGCAGTGGCGACATGTCAACTGAGTTTGGTGACAGTACAGTGAATTACAGTGAAGTTATTGAATATTGTTAACTATGAAAAATCATAAAAAATATGATTGAATATTCTTTTTCAAAAACAATTGCTGTTGAATAACTATCTGGGCAGTGGCAACATGTCAACTGAGTTTGGTGACTACAGTAAATTACAGTGAAGTTATTGAATATCGTTCATTTTGAAAAATCATAAAAAAATATGATTTCATATTCTTTTTCAAAAACAACTGCTGTTGAATAACTATCTGGGCAGTGGCGACATGTCAACTGAGTTTGGTGACAGTACAGTGAATTACAGTGAAGTTAATGAATATTGTTAACTATGAAAAATCATAAAAAACATGATTGAATATTCTTTTTCAAAAACAACTGCTGTTGAATAACTATCTGGGCAGTGGCGACATGTCAACTGAGTTTGGTGACAGTACAGTAAATTACAGTCAAGTTATTGAATATTGTTAACTATGAAAAATCATAAAAAACATGATTGAATATTCTTTTTCAAAAACAACTGCTGTTGAATAACTATCTGGGCAGTGGCGACATGTCAACTGAGTTTGGTGACAGTACAGTAAATTACAGTCAAGTTATTGAATATTGTTAACTATGAAAAATCATAAAAAACATGATTGAATATTCTTTTTCAAAATCAACTGCTGTTGAATAACTATCTGGGCAGTGGCGACATGTCAACTGAGTTTGGTGACAGTACAGTGAATTACAGTGAAGTTATTGAATATTGTTCATTATGAAAAATCATAAAAAATATGATTGAATATTCTTTTTCAAAAACAACTGCTGTTGAATAACTATCTGGGCAGTGGCGACATGTCAACTGAGTTTGGTGACAGTACAGTGAATTACAGTGAAGTTATTGAATATTGTTCATTTTGAAAAATCATAAAAAAATATGATTGAATATTCTTTTTCAAAAACAATTGCTGTTGAATAACTATCTGGGCAGTGGCAACATGTCAACTGAGTTTGGTGACAGTACAGTAAATTACAGTGAAGTTATTGAATATCGTTCATTTTGAAAAATCATAAAAAATATGATTGAATATTCTTTTCAAAACAACTGCTGTTGAATAACTATCTGGGCAGTGGCGACATGTCAACTGAGTTTGGTGACAGTACAGTGAATTACAGTGAAGTTAATGAATATTGTTAACTATGAAAAATCATAAAAAACATGATTGAATATTCTTTTTCAAAAACAACTGCTGTTGAATAACTATCTGGGCAGTGGCGACATGTCAACTGAGTTTGGTGACAGTACAGTAAATTACAGTCAAGTTATTGAATATTGTTAACTATGAAAAATCATAAAAAACATGATTGAATATTCTTTTTCAAAACAACTGCTGTTGAATAACTATCTGGGCAGTGGCGACATGTCAACTGAGTTTGGTGACAGTACAGTAAATTACAGTCAAGTTATTGAATATTGTTAACTATGAAAAATCATAAAAAACATGATTGAATATTCTTTTTCAAAATCAACTGCTGTTGAATAACTATCTGGGCAGTGGCGACATGTCAACTGAGTTTGGTGACAGTACAGTGAATTACAGTGAAGTTATTGAATATTGTTCATTATGAAAAATCATAAAAAATATGATTGAATATTCTTTTTCAAAAACAACTGCTGTTGAATAACTATCTGGGCAGTGGCGACATGTCAACTGAGTTTGGTGACAGTACAGTAAATTACAGTGAAGTTATTGAATATTGTTCATTTTGAAAAATCATAAAAAATATGATTGAATATTCTTTTTCAAAAACAATTGCTGTTGAATAACTATCTGGGCAGTGGCGACATGTCAACTGAGTTTGGTGACAGTACAGTGAATTACAGTGAAGTTATTGAATATTGTTCATTATGAAAAATCATAAAAAATATGATTGAATATTCTTTTCCAAAAACAACTGCTGTTGAATAACTATCTGGGCAGTGGCGACATGTCAACTGAGTTTGGTGACAGTACAGTGAATTACAGTAAAGTTATTGAATATTGTTCATTATGAAAAATCATAAAAAATATGTGTAACGATGTTAGTTGTTGTGGGCAGGAAGGAGGCGGGAACCGGCGAACATTCAACATATTTTAATAAAATAAATAAACAAAACAAAAGCAAACCGCTGGCAGCCCTCACGGACGACTGCCCGCAAAACACTCACACATAAAACCGTGGGCAGCCCCTCACGGACGACTGCCCACCAACACAACAAAACATAAACAAAACTCAACATAAAATCCAGGCCTGGTCCTCTCTCGCCTTCCGCTGTCTTCGCTCCTCCTTTTATGCTCCCGTCACTCGACCGCGAGACGAGACCGGTGTGACGCGCAGCTGGCACTCATTATCACTGCCCCCGGTCCCGCTCTCGCGGTCCTCGCCCGCTGCTCGCCACATACCCCCATCGCCTCGCAGGCCGGGGGTACTCCCGAGACTGCGCTTACCCTCTCCCGGGGCCCGATCACGGCGCCGCGGCACCTGGGTGTAAAGACAGAGGCGAGAAATGAAGACGGGAGCACGAGGAGCGACAGGACGAGAGAGGGGAGAGAGAAAAAAAAATAAAAATTCTGGTCCGGCTCCTGACACACTGCCGCCGGTCCTCAGCCAGCTGAGAGGTTCTTACCGCGGTGCCATGCGATGGTACTGACGCCGATGGACGGCTCGATCCTCCTCTGCCCCTGGCGGCCGGCGGTGGCTCCTCCTCTTGAGGGCAGCCGGCAGCGAGTCCCGCGCTCCCTGCTCCTCCCCATTATGGCGGCTGGCAGCAGGCTCCGCCCACGGCAAGCGCGGCGACTCCTCCGCTCCTCTCGGACGGCAGCCACCCCACCTCGACCCAGGGGCACGGCAGCGAGGTCTCCGTCCCATCGATCTTCCTCGCTCCAGCACCACCGCCTCGGGCAGCCACTCGCGGTCTTTCCTCATCCGCGCTGCCCGAACTCCTCAGCACCGCGATCCCCCTCAGCAGCGAGGGCTCTTCGACAGCATGTCCCTCCTTCCTCCCGGGTTTCGGCACCAGTGTAACGATGTTAGTTGTTGTGGGCAGGAAGGAGGCGGAACCAGCGAACATTCAACATATTTTAATAAAATAAATAAACAAAACAAAGCAAACCGCTGGCAGCCCTCACGGACGACTGCCCGCAAACACTCACACACACAATAAAACCGTGGGCAGCCCTCACGGACGACTGCCCACCAACACAACAAAACATAAACAAAACTCAACATAAAATCCAGGCCTGGTCCTCTCTCGCCTTCCGCTGTCTTCGCTCCTCCTTTTATGCTCCCGTCACTCGACCGCGAGACGAGACCGGTGTGACGCGCAGCTGGCACTCATTATCACTCGTCCCCGGTCCCGCTCTCGCGGTCCCTCGCCCCGCTGCTCGCCACAATATGATTGAATATTCTTTTTCAAAAACAATTGCTGTTAAAAAACTATCTGGGCAGTGGCGACATGTCAACTGAGTTTGGTGACAGTACAGTGAATTACAGTCAAGTTATTGAATATTGTTAACTATGAAAAATCATAAAAAACATGATTGAATATTCTTTTTCAAAAACAACTGCTGTTGAATAACTATCTGGGCAGTGGCGACATGTCAACTGAGTTTGGTGACACATACAGTGAATTACAGTGAAGTTATTGAATATTGTTCATTATGAAAAATCATAAAAAATATGATTGAATATTCTTTTTCAAAAACAACTGCTGTTGAATAACTATCTGGGCAGTGGCGACATGTCAACTGAGTTTGGTGACAGTACAGTGAATTACAGTGAAGTTATTGAATATTGTTCATTATGAAAAATCATAAAAAATATGATTGAATATTCTTTTTCAAAAACAACTGCTGTTGAATAACTATCTGGGCAGTGGCGACATGTCAACTGAGTTTGGTGACAGTACAGTAAATTACAGTGAAGTTATTGAATATTGTTCATTTTGAAAAATCATAAAAAATATGATTGAATATTCTTTTTCAAAAACAATTGCTGTTGAATAACTATCTGGGCAGTGGCGACATGTCAACTGAGTTTGGTGACAGTACAGTGAATTACAGTCAAGTTATTGAATATTGTTCATTATGAAAAATCATAAAAAATATGATTTCATATTCTTTTTCAAAAACAACTGCTGTTGAATAACTATCTGGGCAGCGGCGACATGTCAACTGAGTTTGGTGACAGTACAGTGAATTACAGTGAAGTTATTGAATATTGTTCATTATGAAAAATCATAAAAAATATGATTGAATATTCTTTTTCAAAAACAACTGCTGTTGAATAACTATCTGGGCAGTGGCGACATGTCAACTGAGTTTGGTGACAGTACAGTGAATTACAGTGAAGTTAATGAATATTGTTAACTATGAAAAATCATAAAAAACATGATTGAATATTCTTTTTCAAAAACAACTGCTGTTGAATAACTATCTGGGCAGTGGCGACATGTCAACTGAGTTTGGTGACAGTACAGTAAATTACAGTCAAGTTATTGAATATTGTTAACTATGAAAAATCATAAAAAACATGATTGAATATTCTTTTTCAAAAACAACTGCTGTTGAATAACTATCTGGGCAGTGGCGACATGTCAACTGAGTTTGGTGACAGTACAGTGAATTACAGTGAAGTTATTGAATATTGTTCATTATGAAAATCATAAAAATATGATTGAATATTCTTTTTCAAAAACAACTGCTGTTGAATAACTATCTGGGCAGTGGCGACATGTCAACTGAGTTTGGTGACAGTACAGTGAATTACAGTGAAGTTATTGAATATTGTTCATTATGAAAAATCATAATAAATATGATTTCATATTCTTTTTCAAAAACAATTGCTGTTGAATAACTATCTGGGCAGTGGCGACATGTCAACTGAGTTTGGTGACAGTACAGTGAATTACAGTGAAGTTATTGAATATTGTTCACTATGAAAAATCATAAAAAATATGATTTCATATTCTTTTCTTAAAAACAACTGCTGTTGAATAACTATCTGGGCAGTGGCGACATGTCAACTGAGTTTGGTGACAGTACAGTGAATTACAGTGAAGTTATTGAATATTGTTAACCATGAAAAATCATAAAAAACATGATTGAATATTCTTTTTCAAAAACAACTGCTGTTGAATAACTATCTGGGCAGTGGCGACATGTCAACTGAGTTTGGTGACAGTACAGTGAATTACAGTGAAGTTAATTAATATTGTTAACTATGAAAAATCATAAAAAACATGATTGAATATTCTTTTTCAAAAATAACTGCTGTTGAATAACTATCTGGGCAGTGGCGACATGTCAACTGAGTTTGGTGACAGTACAGTAAATTACAGTCAAGTTATTGAATATTGTTAACTATGAAAAATCATAAAAAACATGATTGAATATTCTTTTTCAAAAACAACTGCTGTTGAATATCTATCTGGGCAGTGGCGACATGTCAACTGAGTTTGGTGACAGTACAGTAAATTACAGTGAAGTTATTGAATATTGTTAACTATGAAAAATCATAAAAAATATGATTGAATATTCTTTTTCAAAAACAATTGCTGTTGAATAACTATCTGGGCAGTGGCGACATGTCAACTGAGTTTGGTGACAGTACAGTGAATTACAGTGAAGTTATTGAATATTGTTCATTATGAAAAATCATAAAAAATATGATTGAATATTCTTTTTCAAAAACAACTGCTGTTGAATAACTATCTGGGCAGTGGCGACATGTCAACTGAGTTTGGTGACAGTACAGTGAATTACAGTGAAGTTATTGAATATTGTTCATTATGAAAATCATAAAAATATGATTGAATATTCTTTTTCAAAACAACTGCTGTTGAATAACTATCTGGGCAGTGGCGACATGTCAACTGAGTTTGGTGACAGTACAGTGAATTACAGTCAAGTTATTGCATTTTGTTCATAAAAATGTGCAAAACCACATTTGTAAATGTGTTATAAGCTCTTTTTGTAGTAACACTTTTGGGGTTTTGCACAGTCCCATCGAATCCGCTTCTCAGCCATCTGCGCATAGACATCAGTGTATTTTTTCCACTGCTGAGGAAAGCTTATTTTGAGGAAAATAAAGTTCTAGCTGCTTGTCTGAGTTACTACGGTTGAAAAGAGGTGTTGTTTGTGTAGTAACATCGTTTAGCTCACAAATTATTGATCCGCAAATTCGAATCTGTGAATATGAAACACACTTCTCTTGAGCTGGAGGCTCTGCTCCACTTGGCTATTGAACTGAAAGGTGTGGTATTGAAAAACCCTTTAGAAGACAGTGATGGAATAAATTTTACATCTAAAGTAAATAATTGCACATTAAACACTTGTAGTATGTTCTATAGGGTCAGATGAATATTTTGCGACTTTCTTATTGTTAAGTCTTGACATAGGCCTATATGCCATTTCTGGGTCCAAGCCTCAACTCATTTTACTTGAGAATGCCACTGATGCCCGTTTATGAGCGTTATTTATTCATATTAAACATCAAACATTTTAAATACTTACAGTCTACAAAACAGTCTCTTGGCTTACAGCGTCACAGACATTAATATTTTAACCATTTATAAAAGATGAATCACTTTGTGGCCATCTTTTTGCTATGCAATTTTGCTATGTAGATAAAGGTTATTATTATAATTTGGTTGTAGTATTACACCAAATTGTGTGTGTATATTAGCGCCGTTTTGTTTTTTCTTGTGGTATGAGATATAGCGTTTGATACCAGGGAGCACTCAATCAATGACTCAGGCCACTATCAGGCCACTATATGATAACAACTGTATCAACAACAACAAGCCAACATCATCTGTCATTATCAATTTTCTCTTTCTGTTTTCGCTGTAACAAGGTTACAGCAGTCAGAGAAAAAATTATGTTAAAAAGTCAAAGATCAAGAGTCCAACTAAAGGAAACACATCACCATAATGGTGACTACAAATTAAACCATTATTTTCAATAAATCATCAACATCTAAACCTCTGTTGATTCTCAATAAGAGCTTCTGTAGACGTCTGACAGAAATAAAGTCACTCTGGTTAGTAATGTGTGAAGCTGGTAATGCTGTTTGTGGAGTTGTTTAATCCTCCTCTGCTGAGATCTTCAGAGATTTAATGTCTTCTTTTATCCTCAGTTGATTTCATCTAAGGCTGTGGCTGAAGTCAGTTCTTGTGTTTCTCTTGCCTTCAGTGATTCTGCTTGTTAACATCAGGTGTTCATCGCTAATGCTCAATCAGCACTAGGGTTGGGTACCGAAACAGTAAACCGGTATGTTCCGGACCAAATCAGAACGCAGAATTCAGTGCCTCATTTCGGTGCCACTTAAATTCAGACGTGCTTTCGTGCTTTGGCTGGCGCCGAGCCAGAGACAGACACACTCAGCGCTCGACACAAATCACAACTATTCAGTGTTTTTAACCAGATCATGTTTATTTTAGGTTTCAGACATGTAAATGCTGTAAAAGGTACTAGCAAAAAAATACACACTGATGTCTGGAAGCGGCAAAAACAATCCTTTCAGACAGTTAAGATAACTTGACTACGTGTTTTATTCACATCAGACACACATTATATAGTGACTATATAGTTTATTCTTCTCCCAGTTCAGCAGCGGTCACTTTCATGTGTTTCGTGAGACGAAGATAAATTAATGTGATGTAAATCCGAGATCCGTTTGTCTGAGGCGCCGCCCATCGCGCAGTATAGATTAACTAACACACATTTACTCACACATATTTGAACATCAGAATATCAGATAGTTCATGACATAGTTAGCAAGTTTGTGAATATTTTGAATAAAAAGAAAAAACTAAATAAACCCGATACAGCTGAGCTGTCATACAGCGCTGTTGCGGCTGCTGTGTCACGTGAGAAGCATGACGCCGCCATGGAAACAATAAGGCCATGCGTTCTGAAATATTTAGCCAGAGAATATGGTCATGTTTCTGCAGAATAAAGCTGAAGCTTGAGCTGGTTTGTAGCAGGAATACAGACGACTGCTGTTATTACTGTAACTGTTATTCAGAGTTATTAGGCCTGTTGTAGTTGGGTTAGGTGGCTTTAGTTATACTGTCAATTTGTTAAGTAAATTGTGTTGTGTATTTAATTATATATTTAAGTATACTTTAAACTTGTAATAAATTGTTCAATTTAAATAATTAAATAAAAATTTAATAAAAAGCCATTCTTTAATCTCATCCACCTCATGTTGTGGCTCTTTTTCTAAAAGTACGGGTTCAGGCACCGTTTAGCTTTAACGTTTTAAAAGTATCGGTTTGGCACCGGTATCGGAAAAAAAAAAACGATACCCAACCCTAATCAACACTTATTTAATCAATTAATTGTCTCTTAAACTTTAACACTGATTCAGAGATATTTTAACTCTATGTAGAGAGTTCTCTGAGTAGGGTTAACTTAACTAGGGATTTCAGGCTATGATTACAACAAGGATAGTTTTGAGGTTAAGACTTGTTTATGCCGTAACCATGGAAATGAAGACTAGCAGGGGAGCACATGTCAGCCATAAAAGAACAGTGATATTTGATGTCTGAAAAAGTAAGTAATTTAATCATGAATTCCTTCTGATCATGGAGTAGACTTATTCAGCGTCATTACCATAAATGCTGTAGCAGCAATATTTTGATATATATATATATATATACACACATGATTTATGTGTGTTTACATGTATTTTTTTACTAGCTGTTGAGTGATGTTGCAAATCCATGACCAAGCATCTTTTTTCCTGAAAAAAATAAAAAAACTTGTTGTGATGGTAATGACAAGTGATGGTGGTAATGACATGTTCTGTGTCACTATATATATCATATTATGTGTTTATAAATTAAGTGATTTCATTTTCAATTAAACTTAAGTGAGATGCCTTACTTTATTTTTTTATTTTATTTTATTTTTTTTTCTTATTTTTTAACCAGAATGGCTCCCAAGAAATCAATTGAAAGGTCTAGAGATTATAGAAAAAAATTGAAGGAAGAACCTGTAAAATATCAGCAGTACATTGACAGAGAAAAGGAAAGATACAAAAGAAGAAAAGAAACAGGAAAGCTTAAAGTAATCTCACAACTTTCAAAACGGGAGCAAAGTCAGAAACGCAAACAATGGAGAGTTAACCAAAACAATAAAAGATGACAATAATTTAAATTGCAGGAAAAGTGCAAAGTCTTAATTCTAAATAAAACCTAATTTTATAACACGGACGATTCTTTATGAAGTTAAATTAGCTTGTTTTAATACCATGAGCAAGATCCTAAGCAAAAACATTGGGTCACCACAATACTCCCACAAATGGCATGGCTGGAGTTAATCTTCAGGACACTTTGCTTATTGAGTGACTACACTATGCCTAATAATTGCATGTTATACATGTTTAAAATCAAATACATTTCATTATGCATTGTTAGTTTTAACCCAATGCAACTTTTATTAGTTTTTAACCCAAACATATATTATTTCACCTGATGGTAATAGTCATAGTTATGAAATGTTTATGAAGGATATTTTTATGCTGTTTTATCCCATTGTGACAATTGATTCTGTAAAAAAATATTGTATGGTTTATTCATGAATGAAATAAACATGTTCATGTTGATGGTTGTCATATTTAGATATATCTCCTCACATCTGTCCATTTCTTTCAACAACACTCGCCAGAATTAATTAAGCCTTTACATTTGTTTTATGTATCAGTGCACTTTTCATTCATGTCATTAATTACCAAAACATCATGTCATTACCAGAACAGTATGTCATTACTGCCACATTGCTTAATTTACAGCAAACATACCTTTAAAACTGTTTTATGTTCAATATTGAGGTGCTAAATGAAAATCCTGATGAAATACTCTAAAAAAACATCTAAAATGAATTTTCCAGAACTTAAATAAAAGTGTGCTTTGATGAACACAGAAAAAAACATTTTGAAGGTAAGAACAAAAAAATATATGTAATTCGCTGAATGGAAACATTTTGTTTTTTATACGTATTGTTGAAGGTTGACAATGTTTGCAAGATAAATTAGTTTAAATTATCTCCTTGATACATTCTTTGCATTATGATACTTTTTGATGTTGTGATGTAATGAAGTTTTGCAGTGCCAGTTGGCAAATAGATATAAAATACTCAAATTATATTTAAGCTCAGTCGTGGCCATTATTATATCTTTACATCAAAGCATGTAAACATTGTCTTGAGATAATTCTAACAAAATTCAACCTAATTTCATTCATCAAAATGTAAGATGGCAAAATAGCCCCCAATTGAAGAATCACCCAACAACCGGATAGAGACAATCTGAAAAGCAAAATGTTGTTTCATAATGAACAATGCTCACTAGCTTTATTGTACTGTCACCAAACTCAGTTTGTACAGCTTGATTTAAAAAATAAATAAATAAATAAAAAAGATTTTTCATAATAAACAATAAATCCAAAAAATCCAAAATATATTTTCCCAAAATAAGTGTTGAATATTCTTCATTATGAAAAAAAAAAAAAACTGCACAAAAATATTTTCTGAGAAATAAGTGTTGTAGTAATACTGCATTGTAATACTACAGCATGTAGATTGCAATGATTTTACATGGTGGAACAGGTTGTTTAATAATGGTGTGAAATGTCTTTCTCTAATATCTATCTGTTGTACTTTTTAAGAAAGCTTGGATATGTTTGTGAGCTGTCCACACACAGTGGGTACAGAAAGTATTCAGACCCCATTAAAATTCACTCTTTGTTATATTGCAGCCATTTGCTAAAATCAATTAAGTTTATTTTTTTCTCATTTATGTACATAGCACCCCATATTGACAGAAAAACACAGAATTGTTGACATTTTTGCAGATTTATTAAAAAAGAAAAACGGAAATATCACATGGTCCTAATTATTCAGACCCTTTGCTCAGTATTTAGTAGAAGCACCCTTTTTTGTTCTAATTCAGCCTTTTTGGGAAAGACGCAACAAGTTTTTCACACCTGGATTTGGGGATCCTCTGCCATTCCTCCTTGCAGATCCTCTCCAGTTCTGTCAGGTTGGATGGTAAACGTTGGTGGACAGCCATTTTCAGGTCTCCCCAGTGATGCTCAATTGGGTTTAAGTCAGGGCTCTGGCTGGGCCACTCAAGAACAGTCATGGAGTTGTTTTGAAGCCACTCCTTCATTATTTTAGCGGTGTGCTTCGGGTCATTGTCTTGTTGGAAGGTGAACCTTCAGCCCAGTCTGAGGTCTTGAGCACTCTGTAGAAGGTTTTCATCCAGGATATCCTGTACTTGGCCACATTCATCTTTCCCTCGTTTGCAACCAGTTTGTCCTGTCCCTGCAGCTGAAAAACACCCCCACAGCATGATGCTGCCCAATGTTCAATGTTGGGATTGTATTGGACAGGTGATGAGCAGTGCCTGGTTTTCTCCACACATACCGCTTAGAAGTAAGGCCAAAAAGTCCTATCTTGGTCTCATCAGACCAGAGAATCTTATTTCTCACCATCTTTGAGGCCTTCAGGTGTTTTTTTAGCAAACTCCATGCAGGCTTTCATGTGTCTTGCACTGAGGAGAGGCTTCCGTCAGGCCACTCTGCCATAAAGCCCCGACTGGTGGAGGGCTGCAGTGATGGTTGACTTTCTACAACTCTCCCATCTCCCGACTGCATCTCTGGAGCTCAGCCACAGTGATCTTTGGGTTCTTCTTTACCTCTCTCACCAAGGCTCTTCTCCCCCGATAGCTCAGTTTGGCCGGACAGCCAGCTCTAGGAAGGGTTCTGGTCGTTCCAAATGTCTTCCATTTAAGGATTATGGAGGTCACTGTCCTCTTAGGAATCGTAAGAATTTTTTTTGTAACCTTGGCCAGATCTGTGTCTTGCCACAATTCTGTCTCTGAGCTCTTCAGGCAGTTCCTTTGACCTCATGATTCTCATTTGCTCTGACATGCACTGTGAGCTGTATGGTCTTATATAGACAGGTGTGTGGCTTTACTAATCAAGTCTAATCAGTGTAATCAAACACAGCTGGACTCAAATGAAGGTGTAGAACCATCTCAAGGATGATCAGAAGAAATGGACAGCACCTGAGTTAAATATATGAGTGTCACAGCAAAGGGTCTGAATACTGAGGACCATGTGATATTTCAGCTTTTCTTTTTTAATAAATCTGCTAAAATGTCAACAATTCTGTGTTTTTCTGTCAATATGCGGCGCTGTGTCTACATTAGTGAGAATTTTTTTTTACTTAAATTATTTTAGCAAATGGCTGCAATATAACAAAGAGTGAAAAATGTAAGGGTGTCTGAATACTTTCCATTACTCACTGTATGTGGCGCTGAAGGTCATACATTCAGTTAACACCAAACCACTTGAATGTTATTGATCACCTTCCAAAGAACGCACCACACCATGGGGATTGCCATATTTATTGTATTTAATTGACAGTGAAAGTCAGCTATGCATACATCTCAAAACTCATATATGGTGGAAGAAACAGCTACAAAACTTTTTCAAAGTGCTCTGTCACAGCAGTCTACATACATTATGCTGAATCTAATAGTCAAATAAAGTTATATTTTCACAATTTTGCAACCTAATTAGGAAATAATTTATGTCTCGTAAGAATTTTCTACATACTACATAAAATATGAAATGTCAGAAGTTTTCTTTTTATGTTTTTTTTTTTAAATGCATTCACATAAAACGGAAGACAACAATATTAAATATAAACAGAATACTACAAAATTATTTCCATAACATATCAACTAGTCACAACATATGTCTTATAATTTAAACACACTTTCAGCATACAATCCTGTAACTGAAAAGCTGATGGACACAAATCGAGCCCGATCTCACGAAAATGCGTATCAATAGTACGAGTGTGCAATCTCGTAGAATGTATACGCCAAAACTCATTTTGGCGTGCACATGGTACGCCGTTTTTGGCGTGCATATGATACGCACTTTATGGCGTATTATATGTACGAACCCCCCACACCCCCACCCTCACCCTACCCAAAAGCGTGTCATATACACGCCATAAAGTGCGTATCATATGCACGCCAAAACGGCGACATTTGCACGCCAAAACTCATTTAGGCGTATACATTCTACAGATTGCACACTCGTACTATTTATACGCATTGTCATGAGATCGTGTTGCACAAATCACAAGTCCATGCTTCATCTTCTGGTGACACATTAATGTCGAGGCACTTAACATGGTACTACCTCAAGCATGATTCACATTGAATCTGGAAGGAAACAATACACGTTGTTTGATTTATTTAGAAACTGTTGGAATTATCAAAATTGGTTGTGAAAACCCATGTTTTCCCTTTCAACAAATAGCAAACAAGCAAGAATGACATAGTGAATACCCAGATGCAGAGGTTCTCTGTGTTGTCGTTTTCGTCCTCTGTGTTTCTGTCTTCTTTTCCACATACAGAGCAATATAGCAATACGGTATATTTACCAATGTGGAAAAAGTACTGATGATGGTAATTGGTGCATTTTGTGCAGTCTTGTTTATATTGTGTCTTTGGCCATGTTTGATGAAATTATGTTGCTGTGTCATCTACACTTCACCAAACGGTTCATTATGTTCCTGAGCCTGTGTTATACACTGAAACTGATTCCAGTTTTAACAATGATTAGGAGGATAAGAGCAAATGTTACCCTTACTGTAGTAAGAATTAACTAGAAGGGTTATGTTTAAGGGTAAAGTTTATGTTTAGCTTGCTTAAAGGTAAGATGTGTCTGTCTCGGAAAAGAAAAAAATGCTTTGTTGGCTATGAAACATTATGTTTCAAATCCTCATTAATTAACATTCCGGATGTACTGTAATTATGTTTATAATCAAAGTCTTAATCTATATTTTTCCTCATATTATTATGTTTTTTAGTGATTCTTTGAAGATATTGCTTAATCAATAGAATATTACTTATTCCATTTTCTGTTTCTTCATGTATGTTTTATAAAGTTTGTTTTTGTACTTTCAGGAGTGACTGAGGGTCTGGCTCATGCCAGAAGTGCAGTGACAGTGATTGCTCATTTAGCCTGGCTTCCAGAGAGGAAATATGGATTGGTCTTTTATTTTTATATTTTATTCCTTTCATATTTCTTTTTACTGAAACACTAAAGTATGCAGATGAATATATTCTCTGTACCTCTTACTTAAAGCATATGTTATCAGTGTGTTTAGAAAAACTTTCTGATTAGAGCTATCTCTAACCTTGGAGTGTCTTTTATTTCTCTGTGTTTGTGTGTGTGTGTGTTAAATGCTCTGTGCAGGTTCAGTATTGGAGATTTTTGCAGACAATGACATACCTGAAGAAACGTTTTCCTTTCTAAGCAAGCAGATCACGTCCCTCATTGACTACCATTGTGTTTTTCCCAACTATGGCAGTCGATGGGGCCAGAGATCTGCAAACATTCTTTCAAATCACTTTCTTCGTTTTCAACAGAATACAAATTAAAACCACATAACATATATATTTTTAAAAATCCTTACGTTATGTTTTACTTAAGAGGAGGAGAAATAAGTGACACAAATATACATATTCCAGCCGTGCCTGTTTAAAGGTTAAGTCGTGTTACAACCTCATTTATGATGTCATGTTCTTATTACCATGGAAATGAATAATCAAAACATGTGAACAATCTTTAATATTTATAACAATGGCAAATCTATTTATTTGTATAAAGCATGCAGGTCATTCTTTAGGTTTTTTTTATTATATGTTTTGAGTATCTCAAATATAGGAATATAAACAACAATTTTGACAACATCATAAATGGAACAAAAAAAGAACAGAAAATGCACAACAAAATGCATGAAGAGCCAGGGATAATATAAATTACATTATATAAAACATCTCAAGAGACACTTATTAAAAATCAGGCAAAATGTCACAGAACATACAGTCACCTGTACATTATAGGGGGGGGGGAAAGAATATGATAAGATGTACGCAATATTATGCATTTTAAGGCTTTAACATTGCTGGAGGTATTGTATTCAAGACAAGTAATACTTAGGGGCATTACAGAAAAAAAAAATACAACAACAACAACGCTATTTATGTAAAAGAAATGGAAAACAATAATACAATAAATAGATTTATTAGAAAATATTTGTCCTTTACAGTCTTATTAACAGTATAAAAACAAAACAAAATATCCTTGTACAATAAAGTAAAAATGTATACGAGCAAAGAACATTTAAATAAACAGAATTTTTGACCAAAAATTGTTACATGGAAAAGAGATGAGGTAAACATATAATTTGAGTTTTTTTTAATATATATTATGTCTATCTAATCAAGACATCAAAAAACATGAGTAAAGGGTATAATGGACTGCAGTAGGAGTGAACAAGGAATAAAATATTAACTGAAACGGGATTAATGACACGGATATGATGATTGAAGTATATTAAATATGTAGAACCAGAAGGTGGCAGTAATGCAACATCAAGGATGCAAGCTGCCGTTATAACCCAAAGAAGAAGAAGATTATGTAATTTGTAGATGGTCCCTAAAAAAACCAATGACGTCACAACACTCCATAGAGGTAAGCGTGTTTATCTGCTTTTGAAAGACGTCGTGTTCTACAGACAAATGTGTTGTAGTATGTGGTCATTGTAGTCGATAATGATAATTAACCGAAGTTAACTTTTTTTAATGCAGATTAATGAAGTTATTGAACGCGGAAGTCCGAATATAAAACCAACTTTACATACCTGAGTCACATACCTGAGTGCACAGTATGCTGTTATGCACCAAATACAGAATTACACATTTTTTCATACATAAATCACTCATAAACTCAGTTTCTCTTGCTTTTCCCACTTACACAATAATAATAATGTGATTTGTGATGTTTTAACAAGGCAAAATGACTTACCAAGGAGATAGTTAAATTCAGAAATTTCCAGAACGGTGCAGCACTTCCCCTTTTAATCCTTTCTTTACCTTTTTTGTAATCAAAAAAACACTCCGTAAATACTTTAGCAACTCACTGTCAGTATATGACTATATGTATGTCACCATAACTTTTAGATGTACACTTAAACTTAAATTTACTCACAATGCAATATCAACGTGATTCACAACAGATGTAAAATAAAATGCGTCACTTCACTCACATCAATCCACTGTTAAAACACATCCTGAAAACTATTTTCGTCGTGTTCTGTTTCCCAGAGCGTCAGCGAACACTGCGCTACTTCAGATGCTCAGCTGTGCACGTTAGAGAGAGCCGCTTCACATGCAACCCTCGTGCAGAACCCGGAAATCATTTTTTCCGCTGCGCCACATTCAGCACTATCATTGGCCCATCTCAAATTCAAGACTCATCATTATTGGTCACATTAATAACCAGATATATTTTCTATGTTCGTATAAAATTAATATTTTCTTTTATGAATACTATAATATGAACACTTCTTATTCAATAATTGTGTTATTTTAATAACATTATTTATTATATTACTCTGGTAACCTTGGTTACACTTGCATTTCTGAATAAGAGACAAACCTTAGCCAATTGTGTCTTTATAAAGATTTAATTCCTTGCAAGAAATTAATCCACAGTTGAAGCAACCATACTCGTGGCGACCACACGTGTGAACTGAGGAACAATTGAATGCCTAAGCTTTTATACCCCTCAGTGTCCTCAGAGCCGATCCTTGATGCAGTCCCACCTTCACCGTGAAGTCCTCTGTCTCACCTACGGCACACCTTTCCACTGTCCACTGCTCTGCAGAAATCCAAAATATTACTGTCCTCCATCACAATCCTAGTCACACAGAAAGCCTCACAGCCTCTTGTTTTGTTTTGTTTTTTGTTTTTCTCTTACATTAATTGTAGTTCTCTAGATAAATTATCATCCTGCCTCCATTTAATGGAGGAAACACAAAAATAAAACTTTTCATTTTAAAGTTTATATTCCTTTGTTTGCCCTCTGGCCTTTCATAATTGTGATGGATTCTCTGGATAATTTAGATAATGACATAAGCTAATTTGTCATTTTGTCTCTGTCCTCAAGTCTATAATTTTTTATTTTAACTAATCCAGAGAGTAATTCAAATCCTCATCATAAATGACAAAAGTAGTCATCATTACCAGTTACAGACCAAGCTGGATATCAATCCACTTAAAGCTCGTCCCATGTTCTGGATCATCTTTTATCAGAATCACTCAGAATAATACACTTCTTTTAAAGTCTGTCGTTTGGCTTAACCCATCTGTAGTGATAAAACACTACCCTCAATCAGGACACATAAATAAGTCTGCTCATTCTCAAAATTTGCTTCTACTTGGTTTCTTAATCATTTTTAAATCATGTCTGTTCACTATTAAGTTGTCTTTAGAAAAGTCAGCTGGGTTGTGTTGGTTTTGTCTCAGCTTTAACATGCCCGATTACAGACACTGTGCCATCCCCGCCTCCACAAGCAGCCTCTCTCTCTCTCTCTCTCTCTCTCTCTCTCTCTCTCTCTCTCTCTCTCTCTCTCTCTATTACACAGATAATATTTTCAACAGCCTCTGAGATTTTAACTCAGAACAAACTATAATCTTTAGTTTAAATACCTTTGTTATCCAGACCTTCTCTTTTGAACTTCGAAAGCTGTCCTCATCTTAAAGCCATCATCATGTCTTCGAACTATCCTATGCCATATCTAATGACCTGCAGGATTTAAGACTATGATAGAGACATATTAGTTCAATATCACACAGTTTTACTTATAAAAATGTTTCCTTCCCTGCTATCAATTTCATTCAACACTGTTAGTTTGCATTTCTCACACACACATCCCCCACAAAAGCCCCTAGATTTGTCTCCTCTCCTCAACAGATTCTTTCACCCCTCTCACCCTGTTGACTCACAGCTTTTCTTTTCTTTTGGAAATCATGATATTTAATTAATTTCTCTATATCCCCCATGCATCTCTGGCCATATAATTTTTTCATTTGACAAAATACCGGTGTATCATATTCTGCTAGCTTGCTTTGGGATTTCCCCATATTGGCAGTCTTTCTGTGGTCTTTTGCGTGCACGCTATTAATCTGTTGGACGTCTCCGTACAGATCTGATCCTTCACCCAGGACAGACGGGCGGACGCTTCCAGCGCCCTCTGTGATTTCAATTCTCACAGAATTTCTTGATCGCGTTCCACGATCTCAATTCTCACAGAATTTCTTAATCACTCTCGCCGATCTCAATCCTCCCAGAATTTCTTAATCACGTTCCATGATCTCAATTCTCCCAGAATTTCCTAATCGCGTTGACCACACTTCCCCTATGGTTTAACCCTTAGTTTCCCAAATCTTAATTTAACCAAATTCACATTAAAATTCCCAAAATTTTGGATTTGTCTCTTACCAGAGTGTCCCGTTGCCACCTTGGGTTCGTTTTCTCTTATTCCAGTGGTCGGACCCTCCAGGACCCCTAGAGCAGCCGGCCCTTCTCCCTTAATCAGTCGGGGTAAGGCTGTGACTCTAACGTACAGGATGATCAGTCACCGTCCGCTCTCAGGGTTCCGGAAGGCACATCCAAGGAATCCTCACTTCATGACATCAAAATTGTTGCGGCAAATATACTTTAACTCCGTTGCATTTCTGAATAAGAGACAAACCTTAGCCAATTGTGTCTTTATAAAGATTTAATTCCTTGCAAGAAATGAATCCACAGTTGAAGCAACCATACTTGTGGCGACCACAAGTGTGAACTGAGGAACAATAGAAGGCCCAAGCTTTTATACCCCTCAGTGTCTCAGTGTTTTTCCGTACTGAGGAAAGCAGAAACACAATATGTAAATGGTCCCTTCCCTGTAGCTAATATAATTTAAATGATCCGACACCCTTTGTAGGAAAGCTCCCACTTTAGATGTCCCACTGTTACCCCCCTGGGCTTCAGCAGCAGCTGTGTCTGAACAGCTGAAAAAGGTGTTTCACAAACAGACATTGACTTCTGAATGAACTCAAACATAAATCTTCTTCTATGATTAAATTTTTCTTCTTCAATAGCCTTCTAAGCAAAACCCCCATTCGTCAGTCACTGACGTTACATCTCCGTTCCCTCCTCAGGGAACGAGGGTTACATACGTAACCGAGACGTTTCTGCTTCACACACATTTTGCAATTCAAAATGGCACGTTTTAAATGCACTGAACACGGTTCTCTGCATAAGACACAACAATCTGAGATAAAGTCACGTTTGCCATTTTAAAACACTAGGCTTGTTTGAGATGCGCCTCGCCTCTCCTGAAATGAAGGCGAGACTAGGCAGCTGCAGTATGGGGAGGAGTGAAAAAAGTGCAGGCAAGACAGACAGTTCTCTCTTCTCGTAGTGGATCAGACACCTGCAAGATCAAAGGCGGATATCGCGGGATTTACACTCATGCACTGTGTTGCTGATAAACTGGATGTAATTTAAGTTCTGTTGCTTTTATATGAAAATAAATATTATGAACAAGACACTCAAAGTTTTTGTTATTTATTTCCATTCTTAAAAGGTTACTTCAGTGATTAGCATTAAGCTTTGTATCAGTAGAAACCCAGGAGTATATTCAAAATATCGTACTTTCCCCCCTCATATGACCCTGAGACGAGAGAATTATGTATTTTATATGTAATAATATCGTCATTTTGCATCATCGGATGAGATTTTGGCCAGAGGCTGAAGACTACAGCCAGCAGGAGGCGCTATTTCCACATGTTTTCAACAACGCAGAGATTCATGTAAATGGAGCGGTGGAGAGCAAAGTGAGTGTTTCAACTTTTCAAATGAATTCCTATGAAAGTTAAGCTTCCAAAGACGATCTGAAAATGTGCCAGACCGTTCACGTTCTGTGAATGCAGCCGTGAATCCGTGCTTACCTCAGCTCATGTGATGAATGTAATCCGATCCTGCTGCGTTTGTGCCGTGATGGCCGTGACACTCAATCGACTCATATTGAACAGACACATTCAGTTTTTAATTGTAGTGTCTCTAACTGAACTGATTTTATGAAAATTAATGCGGTGGGCAAGTAAACCAGTAAGCCCTGCCTAGAGCAGCCTCAGGCAGCGAAGTGCATTCTGGGAATTGTTGTCTTTCGTCCACATGAGACAAAAATACATTTTCTGTGTTTTCTCAGTATAGAAGGCACCAAATTCAAAAATAATTTCATATTTCTACTACATTAATGACCGAGTTTAAATACAGATTCATCTTCCCAGCGCTGAAATACCCCTTTAAGATGTGTTTATCAATAATTTTTACTTAAATTATACATGTTTTTTATATTTTTATAAATATGACAACAGTCACATAACCCACAAATACTGTATCTTTAAATATATCTTCACTGGTGCGAAACATAGTGAGCATTTTAATCAATACATATGGTAGTTGAGCTTCACGGTTGTGCGTTGCATTGTGGGATTGACTGGTGACCAGAGAAAGCATTGAGAGTGGTAGAGATTGTCAAAAGGAAGGGCAGTTCTCAACAGAGAGAAGCATTCGAGCAACAGGAAAGGCAACGACTATGTGAGTACTGTATCAATGTTCTCCTTGTTTTTGTAACTCAGCTGTTATTTAGTACGTTTGTCTGCATAGTGTAGTGTGTTGTGTTGTGAAGTAGCGTTTGTTCACGGTTTGACCACGTGGCCTCGCGCGAGTTAACAGTATCGACGAGGCGTGGCCTAAGCCAGGGTTGTATATAAGCATTGCATTGTTTACATTTAGTTAGAGAGAAGCATTCGAGCAAGAGGAAAGGCAACAACTGTGTGAGTACTGTATCATTGTTCTCCTTGTTTTTGTAACTCAGCTGTTATTTAGTACGTTTCCCAGATAGCAAACTGACATTGAAACGACGTTGATCTCCGCCCAGCTAACACAGTTACGTTGTGAAGACGTAACCGGACCGGACCATATTCGTTGTAGCGACGTACCAGATAACGTTCCAGTGACGTAACTTTGTGATTCCCATAATCGTCGTGGCGACGTTATAGTGGTATGTTGATGGAACGTGACGATCACGTCTCAATGACCAAACTGGCATGTTGTGAGGACGTAACCTCAATGGACCATATTAGTCGCAGCGACGTACCAGATAACGTTCCAGGGACGTAACTTTGTGATTCCCATAATTGTTGTGACGACGTTATAGTGGTATGTTGCTATAATGTGACAAGCACGTCACAACGACCAAACTAGCATGTTGTGAGGATGTAACCTTAAAGGACCATATTAGTCGCAGCGACGTACCAGATAACGTTCCAGGGACATAACTTTGTGATTCCTGTATTCGTCGTGTCAACGTTATTATGATATGTCGCTAGAACGTGGCAGGTATGTCCCAACGACCAAAATACCATGTCCACCTTTATTTTAATATACTTCTCACAACCTTCGAAATCCCCATAGAACTGCCCAGGTAGCAAAGATTGTGCGGGCCGAAAGCAGCCAAATTAAGGCTAAAACACTCAGCCGTTCCTCGGCATGAATCTAGGTCTTGACGCGGCCCGAGCACTCGGTTATAATGCAGCCCGCATGCTCGGTTTTAAAGCTGCCGATTGTGGAACCCCGAGTGAGTATGTAAGGCAGACACAGGTCTGCCTGTGTTCGCCCTCTGGCTTCGGCCACCATCCCGGTCAGAGGCTAGCTGCAGCCACCTGGTGATGAGGAGCTCCATTACCTTTTCAGTAGAGTCTTTGGTCAAGGCATTCTGGCAGACTGCATCTGAGAAAAACAAAAGACAGAAGAGGGCAGCATGACCATGTTACTCAGCAACCACCAAAACTTAATTTGGATGTCACCACATTGAAGTTATCCAGCACTGACACTCACCCAGAACCACACTTTTTAAAATGAGCCTTTTGAATGCAGGCTTTCGCTTGGCCCCACTCCAATTAATGAGTCTCGCCAGCGAGGTGTTCATTGCTCTTTTCATTGTTGGGATAGTTGTTGTTGTATCACGGACTGGGAATCAGTGTGACACCAGTCGTCTCATGTTGTTTACATCTGATAGTACAGACCGGGTTGTGTTAAATAAAGTTAAGTGTACGCAACTATATTGGCGTTAACCGTCCATTCTATTGACAATAGAGGATAGAATGAAACATGGTGGCTTTGTGAAAAGTAAAAGCACACAGATTAGAAGACACAACGAAAGACACCGGCTAAGAATGGTAGAGAGAGCGGAGGGCTCGGGTGCAGCGCGGATGGAGAATACACTGGGACTGAGACCGCCACAAGCCCTTTGCCTAGACTCAACTAATCTGGCGAAATCATGGAAATTGTGGAAAGAAGAGTTCACGCTGTATATGGAACTTACTTTGGCAGACACTGGCGAGACCGTGAAACTGAAAGTTTTCAGTTATCCCATTGGGGAGACAGGAAGAGAGCTGTGCGAGACCCTGATCCCCACCTCGTCACCGGATCGGACAGTAAGCAGTTTAATAAAGGCACTAGATGAACACTGCAGTCCGAAAGTGAACGAGACAGTTGAAAGGTACCATTTTTTTGTCAGAAATCAGGGCTCTGATGAGAACATTGACAAATATGTGACGGACTTAAGAATGCTCGCCAGTACGTGCAATTTCGGCCAGATCAAAGACTCTCTGATCCGCGATAGAATTGTTTGCGGCATATCCAGCTCTGTTTTGAGAGAGAGACTTTTAAGGGAGCAAGAGTTGACTTTGGACAAATGTGTGCAAATCTGCAGAGTAACAGAGCTGTCGCGGGAAAACATAAGAATGATTGAAGGACGAATGACAGAGGAAGTGCATGCTGTAAAACAGGCTGTGAGAAAAGAGAAAAGCAAAAGCACTGTAAACTGCAAGTTTTGCGGGAAAATGCACAAGATAAATAAACAGAAATATCCTGCATATGGGAAAAAGTGCAAAAATTTGGAAAAGACAATCATTTTGCCACAATGTGCAGAACACAAATGCATATAGAAAAAACGGTGCATACTATAACCAAGTCAGATGATGAAAGTTATGAGGACATCTTGTGTGTAACAGTGGATACAGTGAACACTGTGACAAAGGACAAACAGAGACCACCCTCAAAACTCTTTGCTGCCATGCTCCTGGGGAAAGAACAGATAAAGTTTCAGTTAGATTGTGGAGCCAGCTGTAACATTATACCTGTCAACCTGTTAAACCCAGACACACAAATTGAAAAGACTGAGCAAGTGCTGGTGATGTACAACAAAAGTACACTGCAGCCATTGGGGAAATGTAAAGTTAAATTGAGAAATCCTAGAAACAAGAAACTGTACCGATTAGAATTCATGGTTGTAGATGAGGGGTCCGCAGTACCGTTACTGGGCAGCAGGGCAGTACAGGCCATGAATCTAGTGAAGGTCCAGTATGAAAACATCATGGCTGTGGATAGCATTGTCACCAAAGAGACCGGGAAAGATGAAATGTGGAGCATGGATAATGTCAGAAAAGACTATGCTGATGTGTTCCAGGGAGACGGATGCCTGGAGGGTGCATATAAGATTGAAGCAGACCCCACAATAACTCCAGTAAAACTGCCAAAGAGAAGGGTCCCTGTGGCGATGATGTCACCACTTAAAGCAGAGCTGAGTGATCTTCAACAAAGAGGGATCATCACACCAGTAGACTGTAGCACAGAGTGGATTAGCAGTCTTGTTATTGTTAAAAAGCCATCAGGAAACCTCAGGATATGTATAGATCCAAGACCACTCAACTGAGCTCTGAAAAGATGCCACTTTCTTCTGCCGACAATAGACGAAATACTGCCAGATTTGTCAAGGGCAAAAGTTTTCACTGTGTGTGACGTCAAAAATGGATTTTGGCATGTGACCCTGGATGAGGAATCGAGTTACATGACCACATTTGCCACACCATATGGCAGATATAGATGGCTGAGGATACCAATGGCCATCAGCCCTGCACCAGAGGTGTTTCAAAGAAAACTCAGCCAAGCTCTGGAAGGATTGCGAGGTATATATGTCATAGCTGATGACATCCTCATCACAGGAGAGGGTGAGACATTAGGATTAGCAAACCAAGACCATGACGACAAACTGAGAGCACTGTTGACTAGATGCAGAGAAAAGAACATCAAACTGAATGCAGAGAAATTACAACTGAGGAAAAACGAGGTTCCATACATTGGACATTTACTTACCGCAGATGGGCTCAGAGTGGATCCTGAAAAGGCACGAGCGGTCAGAGACATGCCACGTCCAACAGATGTCAAGGGTGTCCAAAGGCTCCTGGGCATGGTAAACTATCTCTCGAAATTCTGTGACCACCTGTCAGATGGCTGTGAGATACTGAGGCAGCTAACTCATAAAGACAGTATCTGGGAATGGTCAGATGCGCATGAGCAAGCATTCACACAGCTCAAAGACGCCATTACCAAAGCCCCAATTCTCAAATATTACAACCCAGATGAACCACTGACTCTCCAGTGTGACGCGTCGGAGACTGGGTTAGGGGCCGCTTTACTTCAAGAGGGGGTGCCAGTTGCTTACGGAAGTCGGGCATTGACTCAGACAGAGAGGGGTTATGCCCAAATAGAGAAAGAATGTTTGGCCATTGTCTTCGGTATGGAAAAATTCCATCAGTATACATACGGGCGCAAAGTAACTGTACACTCTGACCATAAGCCACTGGAAAACATAGTACGAAAACCCCTGTTGAACACCCCAAAACGCCTGCAAAGAATGCTTCTTCGACTACAGAGATACAACATCAAAGTCATTTATATCCCAGGGAAGGACATGTTGCTAGCTGACACACTGAGCCGCTCATACTTACCGGAGCACGCATCAGAGAGTTCAATAGAAATGGAGATTGAAAGCATAAACATGATCCAGCATGTACATATAGCGGAAGGAAGACTCCAAGGCATCAGAGAGGAAACAAGTAAAGACAGTAAATTGCAGACACTCATCAGATTCATCCAAGAAGGGTGGCCAATGAATAAAAAAGACTTGCCACAGGACATCACACATTACCACTCTTTTCAAGAGGAACTGAGTGCGCAGAATGGAATTTTCTTCAGGGGGGAGAGAGTTGTAATCCCTGATGCACTCAGAGGTGACATTGTTCAGCGCATTCACTCCTCACATTTGGGCATAGAGGGATGTCTAAGACGGGCAAGAGAATGTGTTTATTGGTTGGGGATGAATGATCAGATAAAGACATTCATAGAGAAATGTGACATCTGCAGATCTATGGATGTGAAACAGCAGAAGGAGACCCTGTGGTCTCACGAACTACCAAGTAACCCATGGTCTAAAGTTGGGACAGATATATTCACTTTAGACAACAGAAACTACCTGATCACCGTTGATTACCTCTCTAATTTTTGGGAGCTGGACTACTTACCTGACACACGATCCACCACTGTCATCCGTAAGCTGAAATCCCATTTCGCAAGACACGGTATTCCAGATATTGTTATCTCGGATAACGGCCCACAATATGCTTCAGAAGAATTCAAAAGGTTCAGCAGACAGTGGGAATTTAAACACAAGACATCCTCACTGGCCTACCCACAAAGCAACGGGATGGCAGAATCAGCAGTAAAGACTTCAAAACGGCTGTTGAAAGAAGCAAAAGCTGATGGGAAGGATCCATACCTTGCTATGCTTGATCAGAGAAACACACCATAGCAAGGGATCAAAGCAAGCCCAGCACAGCGACTGTTCAGTAGGAGAACCAGAACTCTGATACCCATGCATGACAACCTGCTGCAACCAAAGGTAATTCACACTCGACAAGGACAGATTGAAAACAAGAACTATCAGGCTGCATATTATAACAAGCATGCAAAAGATCTAGATCCTCTAAAACAAGGAGACAGAGTCCGTGTCCAGCCAGAGGAACATAACAAAACATGGAGAAAAGCGACAGTTGTGAAACCTCGGGACTACAGGTCTTATGATGTCCAGCTTGACTCAGGGAACATTCTGAGGAGAAACCGCCGACACCTCAGGAAGGACAGAACCATAGTCGGGGGAAAGTCAGAGACTTGTCAGCCTGCAGAGTTGAACAGAGACAGTGTGACAGGCTCAAAAACAAACTCAGACAGTCCTATCGTTTCTATTACAAAGTCTGGAAGAAAAGTGATAAGACCTCACTACCTTAAAGATTATGTAAAGTAACCCACTAATACTCAACTCCATGTTTCAGGAAATTTAGTTGGTATATTTGTTCACATGTCGTTACAGTTTGTATTCATATGTGCCAACTGAAAAAAGAAAAAGAGAGAAGAAAAAAAAGGGGGAAGAAAGATAAACAGAGACAACACTTTATTTTGTTATAAGAGTTTATTAATTGAAGGAAATATGTATTAGAATGCATTGAGACATTACAAATACTGTCTTACTGAAGTTGCAATGCTAATACAATAAGAATGTTGTATTGTGTATTTTTCAGTCAATGCAGAGCATATCCATGCTGTTCTGAGTTGTGATCGAATTGTCTTTCAGGTTGTAAATTAATTGAAAAAAAGAAGAGAGGATGTTGGGATAGTTGTTGTTGTATCACAGACTGCAATCAGTGTGACCAGTCGTCTCATGTTGTTTACATCTGATAGTACAGACCGGGTTTTGTTGTGTTAAATAAAGTTAAGTGTACGCAACTATATTGGCGTTAACCGTCCATTCTATTGACAATAGAGGATAGAATGAAACATTCATGACTCGCCCCACAGTGTCTTTAAGAGTCATGCCTCCGACCATTCCAAGGAGAGCAGTCTGAAACAAAAAGATATGTACCTCATTAGTTATTTAAGGAATGTAGCCTGATCAGCTAGAGAAAAAAGAAAAACGGAAAATCTGGCCACACCTCGGTACTTATTAAAATAAATAAATGTAAAAAAAAAAAACACATTAAAAGGAATACATACTGTTGTCCTGTAAAAATAAAAAGCAGCATTTAATAAAATTTCATATTATAATAATATTATTAGAATTGTTAAAGTACAGTATTGTTCAAAATAATAGCAGTACAATGTGACTAACCAGAATAATCAAGGTTTTTAGTATATTTTTTTATTGCTACGTGGCAAACAAGTTACCAGTAGGTTCAGTAGATTCTCAGAAAACAAATGAGACCCAGCATTCATGATATGCACGCTCTTAAGGCTGTGCAATTGGGCAATTAGTTGAATTAGTTGAAAGGGGGTGTGTTCAAAAAAATAGCAGTGTGGCATTCAATCACTGAGGTCATCAATTTTGTGAAGAAACAGGTGTGAATCAGGTGGCCCCTATTTAAGGATGAAGCCAACACTTGTTGAACATGCATTTGAAAGCTGAGGAAAATGGGTCGTTCAAGACATTGTTCAGAAGAACAGCGTACTTTGATTAAAAAGTTGATTGGAGAGGGGGAAACCCTATAAAGAGGTGCAAAAAATGATAGGCTGTTCAGCTAAAATGATCTCCAATGCCTTAAAATGGAGAGCAAAACCAGAGAGAAGTGGAAGAAAACGGAAGACAACCATCAAAATGGATAGAAGAATAACCAGAATGGCAAAGGCTCAGCCAATGATCACCTCCAGGATGATCAAAGACAGTCTGGAGTTACCTGTAAGTACTGTGACAGTTAGAAGACGTCTGTGTGAAGCTAATCTATTTTCAAGAATCCCCAAAGTCCCTCTGTTAAAAAGGCATGTGCAGAAGAGGTTACAATTTGCCAAAGAACACTTCAACTGGCCTAAAGAGAAATGGAGGAACATTTTGTGGACTGATGAGAGTAAAATTGTTCTTTTTGGGTCCAAGGGCCACAGGTAGTTTGTGAGACGACCCCCAAACTCTGAATTCAAGCCACAGTACACAGTGAAGACAGTGAAGCATGGAGGTGCAAGCATCATGATATGGGCATGTTTCTCCTACTATGGTGTTGGGCCTATTTATCGTATACCAGGGATCATGGATCAGTTTGCATATGTTAAAATACTTGAAGAGGTCATGTTGCCCTATGCTGAAGAGGACATGCCCTTGAAATGGTTGTTTCAACAAGACAATGACCCAAAACACACTAGTAAACGGGCAAAGTGTTGGTTCCAAACCAACAAAATTAATGATATGGAGTGGCCAGCCCAATCTCCAGACCTTAATCCAATTGAGAACTTGTGGGGTGATATCAAAAATGCTGTTTCTGAAGCAAAACCAAGAAATGTGAATGAATTGTGGAATGTTGTTAAAGAATCATGGAGTGGAATAACAGCTGAGAGGTGCCACAAGTTGGTTGACTCCATGCAACACAGATGTCAAGCAGTTTTAAAAAACTGTGGTCATACAACTAAATATTAGTTTAGTTATTCACTGGATTGCTAAATCCCAGAAAAAAAAATGTTTGTACAAAATAGTTTTGAGTTTGTACAGTCAAAGGTAGACACTGCTATTTTTTGAACACCCCTTTCAACTAATACCCCAATTGCACAGCCTTAAGAGCGTGCATATCATGAATGCTGGGTCTTGTTTGTTTTCTGAGAATCTACTGAACCTACTGGTAACTTGTTTGCCACGTAGCAATAAAAAATATAATAAAAACCTTGATTATTCTGGTTAGTCACATTGTACTGCTATTATTTTGAACAATACTGTACATGTCAAAAGTTTGGATACAATGATTTTGAAAGTCTCTTCTGCTCACCAAGTCTGCATTTATTAGATCAAAAATACAATAAACAGCAATATTGTGAAATTGTCATTTAAACTTGAAAAATGTAATTTATTGTGATGCAAAGCAGAATTTATTTTACCGCAGTGATATGATCTTTCAGAAATCATTACAATTTGATACTCAAACTTTTCTGATTGTTATCAGTGTATTTATGATGTACATTATTTTTCAGGATTCTTTGGGGGGGAAAAAGTTCAATGAAAAGTGTTACGAACCTTTAAAGGTCTAGGGTTGGAACGCAACATTTAGATATTAAGAATGCTATAATGGAGCGGGCAGCAGAGAAGACCAGTCAAGCCGTGAATAAAGCCAATTGCTTAATTGTACATCAAGCCGAAGCCAATAATATGTATGTGTGCACTATAATACAATGTAGTAAAGAAGTATAAAAAGGAAATAATAAACTAAATGGGGAAAAAGGAACTAGGGCGGCGCCAAATCAAAGAAAAGAAGAAAACACAATTCATAAGCTAAGTTCCCCCAAAATCCCTCTAAACTTACTAACCAAAGAAAAATATGAAAAGCAAAACCGAGATCTTCGGCGCATCCGACGCCATAACTAAACCTACTCTAAATAAAAACAAAAGTACAAACGGTGCGCTCGCCTCTTACCTGGTGTATATAACATCTGATAGCTGCGGGCAGTATGTATATCGCGCAACCTGCTTACCTGTTCTCTAATTCCCCAGGGGGTAATAACTTACTCTCTCACATCTCACACAGTGCAAAAATCAAGTATTGAATCCACACACTCAATTACAAAGGAGGTACAGGATATCACAGGCTCTCAACACACACACACAAAGACGCTTCCTAATCAGGACACGCCGGAAGCTTTAACCACCAGGACGGCACTTGATTGGCAGTAGGTACCACACCTAGATGAAGATTGACAGTCGTTTCCTCCAATCAACGGAGACCTGAGAGCAAGACAGCACAACCAAAGAAAAGAGAGAGGCAGAAACAAAACAAAAACATCCAAAACCCACAGCACGTAACACTCCCGCCCACAAAAACGAACTATATGAAATTGCATATATTTGTTCTTTTCAGCAAATAACAGCACGATTATACTCTAGAGAGGGCATCAGCAAAGACGTTCTCCGCACCTCTCTTGTGCTTTATTACCAAATTGTAGCTCTGTACAATTAGGGACCAACACATTAAGCATTGATTCTGATTGTACATGCAAGACAAAAATACCAAAGGATTATGATCTGTAAATACAATAACTGGGCAATTGGACCCAACATACACATCACAATATTGCAGGGCCATCAGCAGTGCTAGAGTCTCCTTTTCGATCGTTGAGTAGTTCACTTGAGGTTTGTTGAACTTATGCGAAAAGTAGCAGACAGGATGATCAATCCCATCCGCATCCTCCTGCAACAGCACAGCTCCAGCACCAACCGCACTGGCATCCACCTCCAATTTGAACTGAGAAGCAAGGTTAGGAGCCATCAAGACAGGAGCACTACACAAAAGAGTCTTGATCGACATAAACGCATGCTGACAATCGTCAGAGTTCTCGCCGAGTGGTTGGAGTTGGAAATTCAGCTATGGCTGTCACTTTCGCTTCTAACGGGCGCACTTGGCCTTGGCCGACTTCTTTGCCGAGATAGGTAATAGTTGCTTGGGCAAACTCGCACTTAACCAAATTCAAGGTCAAAGAAGCTTTAGCTAGACGGTCAAATACCGTGCGCAACAGCGATACATGTTCTGACCAATCAGTAGAATACACCACTAAATCGTCCAAATACGCATTACAGTTTGGCACCCCTGAAAGCACGATGTTAATGAGTCGTTGACAAGTAGCGGGAGCGTTGCGCATCCCGAAAGCCATAACAGAATACTGCAAGAAACTGTCAGGAGTCACAAAAGCTGAAATATCAGAGGCACGGGAGGTAAGGGGCACTTGCCAATATCCCTTTAATAGGTCTAATTTACTGACATAACGAGCAGTACCAAGGTTGTCCGCGCAATCTTCCATGCGCGGCAAGGGAAAACAGTCTGGAACAGTGACTGCATTTACCTTCCGATAGTCAGTACAGAATCGAGCGGTGCCATCACTCTTCGGGACTAATAAGCATGGTGAACTCCAAGGACTGCAACTAAACTTAGCAAGCCCGTGCTTAAGCAAGTAGTCAACCTCATCTCTCATGGCGTTCACACGATATGCGTGGTGCTTTAACGGAGTAGCCTCGCCCACCTTAATGTCGTGCTGCAGAACGGTAGTACGAGAGGGAACATCATTAAACAAACAAGGCAAATCGCTAATTAGCTGCATAATATCACCCCGCTGTTCTCCACATAAATGATGTAAGTGAGATGGTAATTCACTTAATACATCAGAATTCTTGAGTCTAGCACATTGTTGATGTGCATGTCGGGACCCTATACCGTCATCCTCATCAACAGCATCACAAGTGGCAGTCACTCCACCACAGACTGTAGATACAGGAGCTAGAACAAGAGCTGGCACATGAACTGCAGCAGCAACTTCAATTCGAGGAAATTCCCTACTGTGATATGCTTTTAACATGTTCACATGGCATACATGAGACTTTCTCTTTCTGTCAGGGGTACAAACCACGTAATCGGTATCACTCAACTTCCTCGACACCTTGTAAGGGCCCGAGAAACGTGCAGATAAGGCAGAGCCAATGACCGGGAGTAACACCAACACCCCTCGTCCCAGTCCTTGCATGTATCCAGGCAGTACTTCCTGAGCATTGCTTTCAACGTTTGATGGAAGCGTTCAAGAGCTCCTTGGCTCTCTGGATGGTAAGCGCTCGAAATTCGGTGGGAAATATTTAGGGTGGTCAAGACTTGTGAAAAGAGTTTAGATAAAAAGTTAGTGCCTTGGTCGGTTTGCACGATCTTCGGTAAACCAAACATAGAGAAAAATCTCACAAGTGCTTTAATGACCACCGGCGCCGTAATCTTTCTCAGCGGAATCGCCTCAGGGAAACGCGTAGCACTACACATGATCGTTAGAAGAAATTGATTACCATTTCGTGTTTTAGGTAGGAGTCCCACGCAATCAACGATTACCCTGTCAAACGGTTCCCCTACCACCGGAATAGGGACGAGCGGCGCAGGAGGAATTACCTAGTTCGGTTTGCCAGTCATCTGACAGATATGACAGGTGCGGCAAAAATGAGCGACGTCAGTTTTCAGGCAAGGCCAAAAGAAATGCCTCAGGATTCGATTATATGTTTTCTTAATTCCTAAGTGTCCAGATAAATCATGGTCATGAGCCAATGATAAAACTTGTTGACGATAACACAAAGGAATGACAATTTGATACACCCCACTCCATCCCGAATCATCCCTAACATCAGGACACCACTTCCGCATCAATAAACCATTCTCAACGAAATAAGCAGATTTTCTCCGCTGTGCCTCCTCCCAGGAAACAACCGCAGAGAAACATTTCCGCAAAAGTCAAATCTGGTGTCTGTGCTGAAATTACTTTCTCACGAGTCACAGGCAACTTTAAACAGTGCGAGCTCACAGGAGAGGATTCTTCATCAGCCTTACATTCAACCAGCGGTAAAACGTTGTCAGCAAATATAGATGCAATAAAGGAGGACGACAAATCCAAAACATATTTCTTACGAGCTTGAGCTCGCGTAACAGCGCAAACTGGAAAAATTTCAGGATACGTCTCGGACAACTCATCAGCCTGATCTAACACAGGATTATCAAAAACCTCCAACACAGGAAAAACCTTCCCACCCGCTAGATCATTGCCAAGAATAAATTCTACCCCTTTCACAGGCAGACATTCATGAACACCTACTTTCACGAACACAGTACATAACTCAGATTGCAAATAATGTAAAGGAACTGTAACGAGACCCATTTCTATACCCTGTACCAACGCATTACTGCCGCAAAAAGTCTGCTTAGTGAACGGCAGTACACCTGCAACCACAAAGGATTGAGTAGTACCAGTGTCATGGAGCATTTTAATTCTCACCTGCTCTTTAGGGTTACCCGTAATAGAAATTAACCCTTCCGTCAGGAATGGTTCATAACTAGAATCTGGCTTATCATCACGCTCACCAGTATCAACATCAACAGCCTTCACAAAGCCCACGCTCTTGGTCACAGGTCCCTGCTGCTTTCGTCTCAACACGGAACAATCAGCAATTAAGTGACCAGACTTGTGACAGTAGAAACATTCTCGATCTTCCTTTGACTTCGAAACACTTGTTTTTGGTCGTGACTGATTAATCAGAGGAACAGACGCGTTTTTATCATAACGGACGGTGGTGAATACATTCTTATGTGTCAGCGCAAATTCGTCTGCAAAGACAGAAGCTTGAGATAAAGCAGTCACCTTTTGTTCATTTAAATAAACAACAACACGTTCTGGAATACAGTTCTTAAATTCTTCTAAAATAATAAGTTCTCGTTACGTCTTAAAATCTGTAACTTTACTTGACACGCACCACTTGTCAAATAAAATGCCTTTCTCTCTGGCGAATTAAACGAACGACTGACTGAAATGCTTTTTGTGACCTCTAAACCGCTGTCTATAGGCTTCTGGCACCAATTCATAAGCACGCAATATCGCAACTTTCATCATGTCGTAATTTAAACTATCTTCTAAGGATAGAGTGGCACACACCTCCTGAGCCTTACCAGTTAACTAGCCGGACTAGCCGCTGGGATGTTCCTTGAAGGGGGAGAAGCCCACAGACCTGCTGCCGAGCTATTTGCATCAGAAGGGGGATCAAGTGAAATATGGCCAGGGGACCAAAAACCTTGACCAGCTGGCTGACTCCCTTCACCTAGAGCTGTCACAAAGGTGCAATTGGCCGTTATGTTAGTTTCAACCCAGATGCTTAATAAAAGCTTAATGAAAACCACTGTAATGGGCCTACCACCAAGAGATGGGATGCAGGGGGCTGGTGCAAGTGGGGTGTAATTTTTTTTGGTTTGAGCACGAGGTGCAGCAGTCCTCCCATGCTCCTCTTCCTCCTCCTCCCCCTCTTCACTGCGGCTTACTATTCTTTTACAGCCTCTAAAATTGATTATATAGGGATGTCTGTTGATCATGGCAGTAAATAAATTATATTTGATACTTTTTTTAAAAGTTGGTTTTGTCAGATGGTTGGGGGGTGCATTGTAAGGCCTTCTAGCTTGCGGTCTAATTGTTTGCCCAGGTATATTGTAACTTTTGAGGAAATTACCTATTCTTTCTCTTCATGTACTCTGGCCTGTTGTCCTCATCTTCAGTATTTAGATCAGAGGTAATTGTAGCCTCTAGCAGCTTTGCACAGGCAATCTCATAAACATCTGTCAACACAAATGCAGATTCGGTCTAAATGGAAGCGCTCCTTATGTTACTTGTGCAGTAAGTTTTCAATTCAATAAGTGTGAAATTGTGTAGTTTAAGAATGAAGCATTTCTTTACCATGTGAATACATCACACGGACTCTGAATTGAGTCCAGTCAGCACCAGGCATCATCCCCTCTTTAGTTGCCCTATGCAGCTTTGCAAGAGATACAAAAGGGGGCCAGAAACTTTGGCCTCCTTTCACCCAATTAGAGTGAACAACTTCAACCTCCTTTGAATTTACAAACTCCACGACGTGATACATTCTGTAAAGAAGAAATGTAGGTCACCGTATCCTCCAGAGTAAGATAAATCCATATATACCACAATCATCTCCGTGCGTCCCATAACTGTCTGACGCACATATCGCTAGCCTAGCTTAGTCAAGTCAAGTCAAGTCAACTTTATTTATATAGCGCTTTTAACAATGCAGATTGTTTCAAAGCAGCTTCACAGTGTTAAACAGAAAAATAATGCAACAGAATATATTTTGATTATCATACAGTAACAATGTGGGCTTTAGATCAGTAATTAGATAAGTAATTTGGTCTATATGGTTAATTTAGTTTAATAATTAGATTTATTTTGAAATATATTTGAAAAATATTCTTTTCCCCAACTGAGCAAGCCAAGCCAGAGGCGACAGTGGCAAGGAAACCAAAACCCCATCAGGAGACCTAATGGAGAAAAATAAACCTTGGGAGAAACCAGGCTCAGTCGGGGTGCCAGTTCTCCTCTGGCCAATTAACAAACAGCGTATTATTATTATTAAAGTTATTATTTTAAAGGTCAGAGGTCATAATCGATCTGAATATTCGAAAGATCTGAGGCAACACACCGGAGACGGGTTTATTGAGGATGATGTATCGATTAAATAATTATTTAAAATAAAAAATTTGAAATATCGGAGTCATTACGTCGGAGACAGGTTTTTATTGAGGATGCCGTATTGATTAAACAATTACTAAAATGTAATATTCGAAAGATCGGCCGCAACACGCTGGAGACGGGTTGTTTTGAGGATGACATCGATTTAAAGAATTGTTAACTAGGACTATTCAAACAATCGGAGTCATCACGCCGGAGACAGGTTTATTGAGGATGCCGTGTCGATGAGGCAGCTTAAGGGGGAGTCTAAATGACACGGTCTCTGCAGACACTTCAGGGTCATGTGTTGGTCACATCTGGGTGCAGGTCCACCGTCTGATCTGGATACAGCCTGGATCCGGCTGACTGCAGTAGACCTCGGGATAAAACAGAGACACTAACATTAGCGTAGATACCATTCTTCTGATGATGTAACGAGTACATCAGGTGTTAAGGAAGTGTTCCCGGTTCCGGCTGACCTAGATAATGCAGCCTAATAATCATTTAATTGAAAAAGTGTTTTATGTGTATGCCATAGAAAAGAGATGTGTTTTAAGTCTAGATTTAAACTGACAGAGTGTGTCTGCTTCCCGAACAATGCTAGGAAGACTGTTCCAGAGTTTAGGTGCTAAATCCCACTCCTGGCACCGCGATAGTGGGACAATTGTGGTACGTTTATAGTTTAGATTTATTGTTGTTTTTGCAAACACGGCGATTTGCATACATTGATTCATTTAACATCTTTGATGAATTAAGCAAATGTCCCATATAAATCCAAATGGCATACATTAGATAATACTTGTAATAATGCAATTATCTTGAAAGTTTTGAAGACCAGTGGACCACGTCGCTACAACGTTCTCTGTGGGATAAACTCACGACATCTTTTGAGGACGTGCCCACGACGCTTATGAAACGTTAGCCAAGATTCTAAAAAACTGGAACTTTACCATGTCATCCTAACAACGTTCTCTGTGGGATAAACTAGCGACGTTCTTTTGAGGACATTCCCACAACGTTTATGGAACGTTAGCCAAGATTCTAAAAAAATGGAACTTTACCATGACATCCTCACAACGTTCTCTGTGGGATAAACTCGCAACGTCTTTTAAGGACGTGCTCAAGACGTTTCTGGAACGTTAGCCAAGATTAAAAAAAAATTAACTTTACCACGACGTCCTCACAACGTTGTCATAAAGTAATGTCACGCTGACCAAATGACGACTAACTGACGACGTCGTCACAACGTACTGTGTTTGCTGGGCGACGTCGATCCGGCATCGCTTGCTCATCGAAGTAATGTTGAACCAACGTCAGAAACGCCATTCAAAACTAACATAAAATCGATGCAACTGGTTTGCTTACCTAACATTGAAACAACGTAATAAATAGGCTACAAAAACACATTTTCTAATTCTACTACATGATTTAAAAATCTCATAGTACTTAATTACAATAAATAAATTAGTCTATATAGGTAATAATTTATTAAACACATCACATTCAGTAAAAATTGCTTTATTAATCATACAAAATACATTTACGAATACCAATTTAGATCATACAAATACACAGAAAGTTTAAAAGTAAATTATAGTCTAATATATAAACTAATATAAATTGTTTCAAGTTACAATTTAAAAGCGATATTTACTCATGTTATTTTGAAAATAGGTGTGATACCATGAACCCTTTTAATCACCAACGATTTCGATGTGTTGTGGTTTAATTTAGTACGGCTGCACTACTACTGGGCCACCGTAAAAACTCAAATCTATAGCCTTTTACGTTATTCGTCACAGAATGCACAAATAAACAGCGTAGGTGTCGCAGTTTTCAGCATATCAGAGGTAATGTTTGTCTTTCTGTTTCCTGGCTTTCTTCAGTAATTTCACAATCATTTTCAAATTATTCATAATACTCTAAATATATTTCTGAAACAGCCGACACATACCCTATATCATGCTAAAACTGGCAACTTGTCATATTCAAGTAGCCTTACGAAAGTGTCATATATTAAAATATATAAGTTGCTAGTTCACATGCATTATTTTACACACTTGTAATCAAAAGTTTGAAATAATTAAGACTTTTTAAAATGTTTTTGAAAGAAGAAGGCTGAATTTATTTGATCAAAAATACAGTAAAACCACAAATATTAAGAAATATTAATACAATTTCCAATAGGCCTAATTGTTTTCTATGATATTGTATTGTAAAATGTAATTTATTTCTGTAAAAGCTGACTTTAGGGAAGAGTGGGGCACAACCTAACGCATAGGCCTACTCCGTCTGCAGTGCGTATGAGATGCAGGAGCAGCACGCGCTGTTGTGCTTTCACATATGCCGCATTTGCAGAGGGCAACTGATCCGGGTTGTTTACCATAAACACAGCATTTATTCGTTATTTTTTATTTCACATCCAAAAGTTGTTACTGAACAAACTCAGTATTGCCATCGTCTTTGTATAGCCATTCACTAGATGTCACGTTTAAAAACGCACTACATTTCAACAAAGTTTTATTTTTAAAAAATTACCACTTCGTTATTTTGGCTCGGAAATTCGTTTGTTGTTATATGTTTGAATTTAGAAATTGGGAGCTAGATGCATCTGTGTGTGAGTGCGCGCACGAGAGAGTGACGTAACTGCTGCGCGCGCCCCGTTTGAATGTTAGTGCTGAATGAAAGAGAATGCTTAACCCTGAAACTGCATTAAATCCTTGTAAAATCTGAGATCTCACATTATACGATAAGGTAAGAATTAAGCGTGTTCCTTAATTTCTAGAATACCTTGCTTATAGCAGAATTGATGTCATTGCGTGTCCCAGTGCCATTCAAATGCTATTTTCAATGCTTTATTTATCAAATGCTCAAATGCTAATTTTCTTAAGGCCTTATTAATGTATAGCTATTAACACTGCGTGTTCCAGTGTTATTTACAGCTATAACCTCTAAGCAGCTAAACGTTTGCCGTTCGCATTAACACTGCGTGTTCCAGTGTTATTTAAAATGGAGTGATTTAAGCTGACATTGAAAGAATCAACAGCAAAGAAACCCTGTTGTTGTATATGCACAGAGAGACTATCCGCCGAGATCGCTGTTCTATCTACAGCACAAAGCTGTAGCTTGTTAAATTAATCTCACTCTTAACAAACTGAGTGATAAGCCCCACTGCATAAAACCAGCTACGAGTGGTGGTCCTATTGTTATTTCCAGTGTTGAAATTCGCCGACATAATAGGGTCGATTACATGTGCAAATCCGTTATGTGTACAGTTTGAAAAGTGCCAACATTCTCATGTAACTTCCCTAACTGTATCCAAGCTGTTTGCAATTCACGTGTGTGCCACTAGAGTGTATTTGGTCGCCATCGTAACGATTAGGGACCGGAAGTCCTAACCAGTGCTTCCGGGTGAACTTTGAACTGGCATCCAGAGTGTAAACAAACCTCCAGTAGCTATCGGCTAAGCTAATCAAAGCAGTTGTTTACATTTGAAGCCCATTTGCTAAAGCTTTAGCATTAAGTACAGGCATCAGCAGTAATAGCATACAGTGTCAGTTTGAGCACCGTTAAAGTGATTTAACCATTTGAACAGTACACCTGTTGATCTTTATAACTTTTCACTTATCTTACTCACTTATTACTTTATATTTTACTTGAAAGGGAAAATATCAGTACACAATTATTAATTACTCTACCTGCATGTACTTGAAAAGGGAAATGCTGGTTTGCAATTATTAATTGTCAAGTTTGACTTTAATGACAGGAAAAACATTTGATTGAAAATTGTATTTCTCAAAGTCATTTTAAATGATTTTAAAATCATTTTCACTATTTTGAAATTTCCTAATTTTCTGAATTTCTAAATTTCTCATTTAGATCTAATTACTTTAGGTATAAATCACCAACATTTTGCCTATAACCAAAATAGTTTAGACTCACACTGATTCATTATTTTATTGCGTTACCTTTCCTCCTTCTTGGGAACCACACAGCTGAGCCTCCATAAGAGACAGTGCTATCTCACTACAAGTTTCAAAATAAATCAGAGACAAGCCTCTTTGACTCGATTTTTATTTTTGGGTGTTTAGTTGTCCATCAACTATCAATTCTATATTCGTAGTCAGCCATAAAGGTGTGGACCCGATCTCCTTCCTTTCCTCTTCTTCCTCACGTCTTCCCTGTTCTGTCCTGCTTTATTCCAGCTTATTCTTCACATGTGTAGGAACAAGCCTGGATGAACCATTGATTGTTTCTAAACAAAAGAGAAAGAAAAATCTCTCCCAGAGAAACAAACCATTAGGCATTTGATTGGTAATCAAACCCTCCTTGTTCTCCATACTCTCCCTGCATGTGCAAACGCAATTAAAAATTTTGACCTTTTATCCAAGTTTATTTAACAGAGACAAGTGTTGAGCAACCGTCGCCTTCAAAGCATCCCTGCAGAAAGCGGTCAGCCTGTAAGGTGTGTGGTGTCAATCCTGTCAGATTAAGAAAAGGTATCAGCATTATTATTGTATTATTTTCCTTTCGAAGATAAACAATACTATTGTCTACCTTTTGGAAACAGATTTTTGTTGATAGGAAATATTTATTAGGAAAACATATTTCTCCCTTTGAAGAATTATTATTCTTTTTGTAATTGGTTTTAACCTTTTCTGTTTCTCTCTCTTTCCCTTACCTTGTTGAGTGAAAGTAGTCGCATCACTAGCCTACCTGTCTATACTGAGACCAACACTTAGCCATCGCCACACTTCACAATTGGTGTACAATCGCTGAAACGACACTTAGCTGTTCCACCACACCTAGGCTTATACCCCACACAGATCTCTGTCAGTCACTTCTCCCGGCATACCAACATGTCACGGACGACATGCACCACTACCCAAGGGGAAGATGTGGACGCCTGGCTCAGAGGCATTACAGACTGCCTCACACCAAAGACAATTGAACTGTTATTATTTTTAATAATAATCATGATTCTGAGAAGGTTCCTGACAAAAGATTCAAGCTAGAACAACAACCACGTGGAACTAGCCACGATCACCTTTTCCCTAAGCAATGCCTTTACAGCCCAGCTGAAACTAAGCAACCAGCACATCACCCACCTTCAAGAGGAGCTGACACGTGCCCAAAACTGCATAGACAAGCTGGAAGTGAAAGTCCAGGACGACTTCAAGCGTCAGACCACTGAGTTTCTGAGAGCTGATGCACACTCAACGCTGCACAGACCAGCTCAAAGCGAAAGCTCAAGACAAACTCAAAGCGCCAGACGAAGTGGAGCACGAAACAAAGAAACAAGTTGAGAAGCTCCAAGAAGCCCTTCTAGTCGCTGAACGTGACAAACAAGTAGAGACTGCACATAAACACCTGGTAAACCAACTCCAGTCTGCTGAACATCGACTAGAGAAAGCCAACGCTGATATTAAAGACAAGAACTTATGAAATTAATGCTCTGGAAGACCACCTTGAAAGGTACAGCACTGAGATGGACCATCTGATCCAACAGCGAGACGACGCCAACGACGAGCGCTACGTGGTCAGAGGTGAACTCAAGCCTGCTTCCAAACAGCAACCAGAGCCAAGAAGGGAGAGAACTCCCTCAGCATCACTCCTGCTGAGGAGAGCAAAGTCCCCTTTTCAGGAACTGTCATACGACGGAAGAAGTGAATGGCCACCGCCCAGAACGTCACCGGCCATCACCACAGAACTCTTCCCTGCCAACCAAAGAGAGCTCATCCAAGCAGACTCTGAAGCTGCACAGAAGATGACTGTTAAAGACCTTGACAAACTCGCTAAGAACTTCACACAGTTCAACCCAAATTCCATGGAGGGCCACAACATCCAAGGCTACCTTCAAGATATTGACTTCTACCTAGAGGCGAGACCTCATGTGACCGACCGAGACAGATTCTACCTCCTCAGAGCCACATCCAGTCACGAGGTACGACGCTTTCTAGACCGGCAACATGTTCACGTAAAGCACAACTACCAGCTCCTACGTGAGACATTGATTAAAGAATTTACAGGACCAGAGTCTGAACACGGACTGGTAATCGCCTTGGAAACCAAACAAGGTCGACAAGATACTTCACAAGCCTTCTACAGCCGTTTTCGACAAGCCTACTTTGGTGCACATAATGAACCTCAACATGAAGAGGACGTGAACTTCAAAACCCTCTTCCTGAGAAACCTGCACCCAGGAGTAAGTCGTCATCTAGGCATCATGGCCTGCCCAGACACGATGACAATCCAACAGCTACGTGACCTGACACACAAGGCCTACCTCAAACAAAAGATGGCCACAAAGAAAGGTTTGGAAACATCCACAGTTCCAACCTCTGTCAGCCAAGACCCAAGCCTTGCACCGGATGACACCCGGTGGCATGACCATACCACAGTCCATCATAAAGAGCACAGAGAACGTGACTCCCATGACAGGTACCACACCAACTGCTGGGAAAAGCCATGGGACCAGCCACGCTTCTCAAGAAACCCTAAAGACACCATAGGCCATCATCATCCAACAAAGTCAAGAGCATCTAACGTGGGTAATCGTCGACGAAACCCACCTGGGCACTACTCAGTTAAGCACAACACTGAGCACGCCCAAGAACAAGTTTCCCCTCAGAAGCCATGGGAGATCTAATGAGGCATATGAAAGGAAATGGAAAGCAGGGAAAGAATGGATGATCACAGAGATAAGTCATGCTCACTGACTAGTGTGGAGGAAAAATTTAATCATAGAAGAAGATTTATGTTTAAGGTTATACAGAAATCAACATCTGTCTCTGTTATTCAAAAACACCTCTTAGCATGGGGTCACGGGACACCTAGATTGGGGACTCTCCCGGGCCTTAGATGTCACTTATTAAAACACACACACACACACACACACACACACACACACACACACACACACACACACACACACACACACCTCATAAAATGTAAATGTAAACCCCCCCATCACCGCTTGAGGCCTTGACACAAACACTGATGAGGGAAGATAAGAGGGGGGAACCACTGTGTCCCTTGCTTTTCTTATTTTGCTTTTGTTACAGAAGGGTGGGGGGGAAAGACATTTGTATCACCTTTTCCTCGGTACGGAAAAACACTGAGACACTGAGAGGTATAAAAGCTTGGGCCTTCTATTGTTCCTCAGTTCACACTCGATGCAGGCATTATCTGGTTGTATTGACTGTGGATTCATTCTTGCAATGATTAAATCTTTATAAAGACTCAATTGGCTAAGGTTTGTCTCTTATTCAGAAATGCAACGGAGTTAACGTTATTTTGCCGCAACACTAGCGATGACATGGAAGGCCATTGGTCATCCAGGACACCTTCACAATGAAGATGACGACCACCTGTTCTACAGCAACACAGAACAAAAGGGTCTCTCACAGTTAACTACAGATGACAACATAGAGGTACCAGAAAACACCGTTCTGGGTACCCATCACTTACCAAGAAACCATCCAACAAGCTCATGAACCATGTTAGCGTAAGAGCAAACACAGTAAGCACGGATGGTCAGCAAGTCAACAACCAGAAGGCATCACAAGAGGAATGCAACGTAGGAGATGAAGTTTTGCACCACGGCTCAGCACAGCCATGCCAAACTACCTCCCACCGTGGGCCAAAGAACTTCCTGCCTTACTGAACTGACTCCCATCAGGTCACAGACAATCCCTTTTCAAGGCAAAGATGCAACAAACCAATCTTCATCTAAGCCCAGCAAAACGAAGCCAATAGCCATGAGGGCAAGCCTTTGAGAAAAGGGGGGAGCAAAACAGACTGAAACAGATCTGACCATGCATCCACTACACGACTTACATACTCGCTAACTTACAGGACCAGTTATCCACGTCTACCATGAAAAACATCCAACAAACATGTTCTTCCCACAGGTAGAAACTGGCCTCATAAACTAGCTCAACCTCAATTTAGCTACACTCATCATAGGAAACATGTCACAATCTACCCCACAAGCAAAACACCTCCCATCACTTTGTGGTACATGACACGTTAGCTGCAACAGTAGTTGTAGGCCAGACCTAGAAACACCTAACTGCTTGGTTTTGTGTCACCTCTTCCTTTACTTTCCTTCTTCGTTTATTAGGTAATATGCCTGTCTATCCCCATAAGGGTCAAGGGCATGATAGCAGGATTGACGCACCACGCCTCTAATCTGTAAGCCACCGAAAAACGAATGTGAGCTAGAGAGCTCTGTAATTGATGGGTCACATCATTTGACAACAAATGATGTCACCAGATCATGATGAAAGGTAAAACGAACTCAACCTAACACAAGTTAGAAGAGAGAACAAAAAAAAAAAGAGGAAACAAACAAAACAAATTGTTACGGCCATAACCAGCAAATAAGGCTCATTAATCAAATTAACTTAAACAGCTGATTCGGACCGAACACATAATTCAATCACAGACACAAAGTAACGCTTCAAGACGCCATGTACGCCTTCTTTTACTTCACACATAAACAAGGAAAAAAGTATTTACACCACCCAAAGACAAGAACACGAAACAGGGGGCTGTTCCATAAACCAAGATTAGAATATAAGCCAGGCTTATTTCGGTTAGTCAGGCTTATTTTTGGTAGATTCGGTTTCATAAATCAAACTTAAAAAAGTTCAAACTCAGTTACCCCGGCAACTTATGCTGGCAAATTAACCTGGTCTGGGGCAGGCTAACTGTCAGGCTGAGTCTGAGTTCAGGCTTAACGAGCATACCATTTATATTCACCTGCTGGTATTTCGATGTCATTTTATTTTACTTAACCACTATTCATATATTTTTTTTTAAATAAATAAGGAAATGTACTTTACTAATAAATGTAAGAAATTATAAGGTATAAATACACTAAGAAATGTTCAAAACTTGTGTGTTTAATTGGTGAGTTTGGTAATTAATTAATTGAAAGTATATAAATAGGGAGCTGAACTCGTTTCCAAACTTAACCATGGCGTGTCCTTTTGTAGATCAGAAATGTGTTATTTTAATATTGTTTATATTTATAATTGAATCTATAATGTATTTGTGAAGTCTAAGTGCATGAGAAAGTTATATATACTGCATGAGCTGAAGTTGCATGACATATTACTGTCATATGGCAGGAGAAGGACACAGGGAGATACTTTTGGTCCTACAAAGAATGCGTGTCCATGCAGGAATGTGCATACATGTATATCACTGATGTAAACAGGCTTATATATTTGTTGCAGAAATGTGCATACATGTATATCACTGATGTAAACAGGCTTATATTTTCCGCTGATGTATTTGTTTTGGGATATATATCAACTGATGTAAGCATGAAGTATACATTACCTTGTAAGGAATTACAAATCCTTTAGTCAGTGTATAAAATGTTCACCGTTGATGCACTGCCTCAGAGAAACATATACAGCTGGCACGAAGACAACAAGTTTCTCTCCTATGCCTGATACATATGGCAATAAAGAGTTTTTGACAAGGCAACTGGTATCCGGTCCTGTGATTTAATCATAACGGGACAAAGCTGAATTTTCAGATCAACAACTTGGCGTCACACGAACAGGATCTGCATTTCAGACATTTGTCTCAATTAATTCATCAGGTAAGACATTTTCTTTTTCTTAAAGATTCTAAGTCTGCCTGATGATATATATACTGTTGAGACAATGACTGAAACTGCTAAAAAGAACTGTGTTATTTTGGAATACCAGTTGTGTTGCCAATGAATGTGTATCAGACATAGTAATTTAATTTGATGCAACTTATTTAAGTTGTTCTGATCAGTGAACCTCCAAAATATTGAATGAAGCTGGGTAGAAGTGGATCTTTTGTGCAAAAGACCAACTTTGTCAATTTTCGGAGAATAATCCGTGCGATTTAGCAATTAGCTCGTTGTGACTGTGAGGTGGTGGAATGTGGCGAGTCTGCAGTAATCAGTGGCAGGAAAAACTCTAAAACATGTCCACACACTGAAGAGCCACACTTAGAAGAAGTGTGGGGAAGTGCGACGAGCTTTGAGATTAAAGCGGTTTAAAGTGGCGGGTCTGCGCTAAAGGTAGTGCAGTGTTTAAAGAAAAAGCCCTAAAACGTTTAAACACGCTAAAGTATAAGGCGCCTTTATAAATAATAGTGGCTAGAATAGTTGGCCTTCTGATTTTGACAGTAAAGCTGTTCAATATTTTGGGGTGGGAACTGATCTGAGTTCAACTGTAAATTTTTAAGAATTATAAGAATATTTAGGATTTAACTTTTGTTTTCTTTCTCTTCTTTCTTTGTTTCCCGAGTTGTCAGCTAGGGAGAGAGAGAGAGGGAGAGAGGGCAGGGCAGGACCCTTCCCTTCAGCAAACACACACACATAGACACACTCATACACGCACACACAGAGCTATACATAGCCCTGCTGCTGAGAAAGCACAGACACACAGACCATCTGCAAAATGGCAGAGAGTGTCTATAATAGCAGAACAATATCTGCTTGGTACTTAAAAAAGAAGAGCAAAAAACAAGCCAAGTTTTTGAAGAAAGGACTGGATGTTGATGCCTCTTTGGATGAACAGTTTAGATGGTTCATGATCCAAAAAGACTCTGTTAAACTGAAAGCCTTTCCGATCCTGGCAGCCCACTGGATTGTGAAACAAGGTGGAATTTGTTGCAGTACAGATGGGAGTCCAGTTCCACTTGTTGAAACAATGAAGCCACAGATTGAAGCATATAACAAGTTGAATAAAATCATGTCTATTACATGTTCAGGAAAAGATAAAACAATCATTGATGATTCATTTGATCCAGATTGGACAAATATAATAGCCGAGGCTGAAAGTAAATTTTTGCAAGCACCAGTAAACTCAGCAAAAACTGTAATGCCTCCTCCATACAACCCAATTTATCCAACTTTGCCTGAACAATGTAAAAGTTCTTGTAAGCCAAATGGAGGGCCAGTTGACAAAATATTTATTGCATCTGCACAAGCCGCTCCAGTAATAACCAGGTCCAAATCAACCCAGCCAAACAGAGACATGCTGCGAGGTATACCAGCACCTGCCTCTGATTGGGGCGATGAGACAAGAGAACGACATGATAACAATTGATAAGGTCGGTCCGAATTCTCTTCACCTGCTATGAAAAGGGAAGAAGTACAATCTGAAATGATGATGGAAGAAAGACCATTCACACCAGGAGAACGTCAAGCCATTCTCATGGCCTTGCCTCCTCTGAAGAGACAAGATCCAAACACAGAGTTTTGGCGAGAATTAGATTCCTTGGTTGAAGCACATCAAATGTCACTAAGAGACATACACACCATTGTAAAAGCTAAAATCCCAAGAGACAGATGGGAGCGCTTGCCAGCGTCAATAACAACAGCCCAATGGATAGACTTGTGGGTTGATGGCCAGGGACGACCCCTGGGTCTTTGGCAAGCCTTAGATGTGTTCCGAAAAGAAATCCAAGAGATCCTGGGCAGTGGTAAGATTCCTTTCACATCAGTAACATTGATTAAGCAAAAAGATGAATCTCCAGATGAATATGCCTTGTGTAAATGGAATGCTTATGAAAGATGGGCTCACTGTGCAAAAAGAACCAGACAGAGATGATGTACAGTTTACTGACACAGGGAAAGAATGGATGATCACAGAGATAAGTCATGCTCACTGACTAGTGTGGAGGAAAAATTTAATCATAGAAGAAGATTTATGTTTAAGGTTATACAGAAATCAACATCTGTCTCTGTTATTCAAAAACACCTCTTAGCATGGGGTCACGGGACACCTAGATTGGGGACTCTCCGGGCCTTAGATGTCACTTATTAAAACACACACACACACACACACACACACACACACACACACACACACACACACACACACACACACACCTCATAAAATGTAAATGTAAACCCCCATCACCGCTTGAGGCCTTGACACAAACACTGATGAGGGAAGATAAGAAGGGGAACCACTGTGTCCCTTGCTTTTCTTATTTTGCTTTTGTTACAGAAGGGTGGGGGAAAGACATTTGTATCACCTTTTCCTCGATGCGGAAAAACCTGGGTCTTTGGCAAGCCTTAGATGTGTTCCGAAAAGAAATCCAAGAGATCCTGGGCAGTGGTAAGATTCCTTTCACATCAGTAACATTGATTAAGCAAAAAGATGATGAATCTCCAGATGAATATGCCTTGTGTAAATGGAATGCTTATGAAAGATGGGCTCACTGTGCAAAAAAAGAACCAGACAGAGATGATGTACAGTTTACTGACACACTTGTGGATGGTTTTAGCACAAAATATCAACAAGCCTTATTACTTGGAGTCAATCCAGGAGAAACGTTTGACCAAATTATGCAATGGGCTGGTCGTCTAGAAATGGCTATTAGATCAAACAAGGATGAAGGAAACAAATCAAATCAAAGAGGAGTGGCGTTCGCTCAATCCAACATCGATGCAGATAGGATGTTGAAGTTCTGCCAAAATTGTGGGAAGACTGGCCACATCATAAAAGACTGTTGGGCTAAATGAGGTGGAGCAGAAGGTAAAGGCCCCGTCATTTAAACAGGTAAACGCCAAAAACAATGATAAAACCTCTCGAGGAAGACATGGACTGAAGCACAAGTTCGTCAGCTCATTGAGGGAATTATGCGTCCAATAGAATCAGCGGCCCCTGTAAGAGTAACAAAGAGACAATCGACTTTTCATCCCTGCTTTGATAGGGGGCCATCAATGTGACTGTCTAATCGATACAGGAGCTTCCTCTCCATAACTGATTTGAATCTACCTACAACACATGAAGCCATAGAAGTTGAAGGAGTTGGAGGAGATATCATGATATTTCACAAAAGTATACCAGTTCCTCTGCAAATACATGAAGATGAAGTCCTATGGACACCTTTCTGGAGTGGGGCCGAATTCACAAGGAAGCCTTATAGGTATGGACATTTTACCATTGTTAAACATGATCATATTTACCGACACTCGTCAAATTACTACAACAGCTGGAATAATACCACATGAAGATCGCACATGTAATATAAGTTCTGTTGGTATAGCAAAACCAATTACCAGAGACTGGGGAAAAGAAGGTGTGTGGGGTCTTCTGTGCAGCTTATATCCAGATGTTTGGGCTAAACACAAATTGGATTGTGGTAAAGCCAACATTGACCCTGTTATCATAGAGGACCGATACATGCCCGCATAAACAATACCCCATTCGACCAGAAGCAAGACAAGCTGTTTTTGAGATTGTGGCAGACTTGGAAGCTGAAGGAATTGTTCGACGAACTACTTCTACTACCAACAGCCCTGTTTGGCCTGTCAAAAAGTCTGACAACTCATGGAGATTAACCATAGATTATACAAGACTTAACAGTGTAACACCAAAACCACACCCTATTGTGGCTAATCCTGCTACCATTTTGAATGATATTCCAGGGAATGCAAGAATCTTCACAGTCTTGGATGTGCTGTCAGCTTTCTGGTCTATACCTATTGATGAAAAATCTCAAGAGAAATTGGCCTTCACTGTCGGCGCAAACCAGTATGCTTGGAATAGACTTCCGCAAGGTCTTAATCTTTCACCAGTTGTATTTCATAGAGCCCTGGACCAATTCTTAACTGAGCGAAAAGCTGAAATTGAGAGTTCAGGAAGTGTTTGCCTCCAATATGTTGATGACTTGTTAATTGCAAGCCCAGACGAAAAAAGCCATGTATCTGCTCTGTATTTTACTCTGCAAGCTCTAAGGAAAGGTGGATTTAAAGTTAACCCCGACAAAGCACAGCTGGCCAAAGCTAAAGTTATTTATTTAGGCCAAGAAATATCTGCTGAGGGAAGAAGAATGACAACAGAGCGTGTAGAGGCAATGCAGCAACTTCCAAAACCTCTGACAGTTACAGGGATGCGGAAGGTGATGGGACTTTTAACTATTGTCGCTAATATATCCCTGATTTTGCCAGCATCACTAGTCCTCTAATTGATCTGTATAAAGGGGAAAGCCTGGAGTGGAACAGCTGGAATGGACACCAGAAGCTGAGGAAGCGTTTACTTCTATGAAAAGAAACTGATTTCAGCCCCAGCCTTGGGACTTCCTGATGGTCGTTTGCCATTTCATTTGTGGACCAGGGTGGGAGATGAGACCTACTCAGCAGTACTGTGTCAGAAACCAGGTGATCGATATAAACCAGTTGGATACTTTTCCACAAAAATTCCTGTCACCATGATAGGTCAACCACGATGTATACAAGCCCTTGATGGTGCCACGTGGGCAGTGAATGCTGTGGAAAATCTGATTGGTGCACAAACTATCACACTGCACACTCCACACAGTATAACGCTGTTGAACAACACAAACATCAAGACTATCACTGATGCGAGGAGAGCAAAATGGGAAGCAACTTTGCTGAACAAGGACTTGAGAGTGGAAATCATCAGAGACACTACACTTAACCCGGCAACAATGATGCTGGAACCACATGAGGGAATTCCACATGAGTGTGAAAAACAGGTAGAAGAAGAAAGCCTTGGTCCAGTTAATCCAATCCCTCTTGAAAATCCAGATAATGAGTTATGGGTCGACGGATCCAGTTACTACATTGATGGAAAACGACATACTGGATGGGCTGTGGTGAAGGCTGATGGAACTGTTGTAAAGCAAGGAGCTCTTCCTGGGCAATTTTCTGCACAAGTAGCTGAGCTCATGGCGCTTACGGAAGCTCTTGAGCTATCGGAGGGAGGTCGAGTCAACATCTATACAGATAGTCGTTATGCTTTGGAGTGGTCCATGACTACCTTGCCCTATGGAAAAGACGTGGACTCATCACCAGCAGTGGGAGTGTAATACAACATGCTTCCATAATTCGTCGGTTGATTGCAGCATGTCAATTACCACGAGAAGCAGCTGTGGTCAAAGTAAAAGCACATCAATCTGACAAGTCTAAGGAAAGCAAAGGAAATTCTGCAGCTGATGTGGCAGCCAGAGAAGCGGCTTTACTTTCCCCTACTCCTGTTACCTTGGTTCAAGAAAACAGAAAAGATAATTCTGAGCTGCATCTTCTGTCATATCACACAGAGACAGAAGAAGAGAAAGAACAATGGAAAAAAGAAGGCGCAAAAGAAGATGATCAAGGTATCTGGAGAATTCCAACAGGACAGGTGGTAATGCCTATCGGAACAAGGAAAGAACTAATGCAGCTGTATCATGGAAAAGTGCATGCTGGAGCAAAAGCAATGAAAGCTCAAATCAGCGAGACTTGGTGGTGGCATGAATGATGAGAGACATCGATGATTATTGTAGGAGATGTTTGATCTGCATAAAAGCAAATGTGGGAAAACCTGTAAAGGTGAGAATGTCACATGCACCCAGACCAACCGGGCCATGGACACATCTCCAAATTGATTTCACAGGACCATTGTCATCCAGTGGAGGATATCAACACATTCTAGTAATCATAGATCGATTTACTAGATGGGTTGAAGCATTTCCGACAAAAACTTGCACTTCCGAAGCTGCAGCACGAGTAATGGTGGAAGAAGTTTTTCCTCGCTGGGGCCTTCCATATGAAATTGATTCCGACAATGGAACTCACTTCACTGGAAAATTGATGAAGGAAGCAATGAAATTGATTGGGATTAAACAAAAGTTTCATATCCCCTATAGACCTCAATCGTCAGGTATGGTCGAACGAATGAACCGGTCGTTAAAGACGTCTCTTACTAAGGCCATTCTGCAGACTGGCCAAGGTTGGCACAGATTATTACCTGCTATTTTGTGGAACTTAAGAGCAACTCCAAACAGAGTAACAGGACTAACCCCTTTTGAACTAATGACTGGAAGAGCAATGGTTCTACCTCCTGATGCTCCGCCCCCTGCGGGAACAGGAGGAGATTCCACATTGTTCCAAGAAAAGTTAAAACGTTATCTCACTATGCTGGACAGAGCCACCAAAGGAAACAACCAGAAAGTGCGAAGCTCAGCAGCAGTGGGATGAAAACACACCACTACTGATATTCCACACATTCCCGAGTTAGGCAGTTTTGTTATGGTCAAACGAATTGCTAGGAAAGGTTTAGAGCCTAGGTGGGAAGGACCATATGAGATACTCTTAACTACAGATACGAGTGTTTGCCTTAAAGGGAAGGGTGTAGGAACAGATAGATGGTATCATTGGTCACAAGTTAAACCTTGTTTAGTGAATGAACAAAATGATAGCGATAGCTTATGGCCTGAAAATGATCAATGTTCGTCAGTTACTTTTAGAAACTGGGTAACAAGGAGTGGTGTTAATGATTTCTCTGCTTCCATTACAGGAATCAATTCCATTGACATTGATTAGAGATGGTTGCAAGTTATTCTCAATACACAACGACAATGGTATGGCCTCAATATGGACAGCGCAATATAATGACAGTTAGACAATTCCAATCAATGGGTATTAGACAAGGAAATTCAGTAATTAGATTAGGAAGAAATGGATATTGGGCTGAAGGGGAAACACCGATGATTTCTACTACAGATTGTTGTCGAGGAACATGAGTGGGTAATTTGCTCATGTTCTACAATGTTTAGTCTATCCCTTAATGGATCTGCAGTTTGGGAGGTAGTTCCTTTAGATCAAGCCACAGGTGCATGGCAGGTGTCAGAAGCACAGTGGTGTATATTACATGATGGAATAAGTGAGAATATGATATATGGAGGAAGTTGTGTCCAATTCCCCCTGATCCATTTTGCATTGAAATTCTCTATCCTCTTCATTTAGGTGGAATCCATGTTCCACATGTGCAATTGCTGCAATTAGAACCACAGTGGTGGAATAATGATTTAGTAGAGGAAAGGAATTATGAACTCTTTGAAATGGTTAAAAGAGTTAAAGAAAGCGTAAAAGCAGCCCAAGAGGAGGGAATTCAAGCAATGGGACATGTTATCGTTGCAAATGGAGTAGCCAAATTAATGTCTGAAAGGAAATTGACACAAATTCTAGGAAATCTATCATGGTCAGACTGGATAGTTCTAACTATGGTAGGAGTTCTTGTGTTTATGATAGTAGTACACATCATCATATGTGTTGCTAGAAGGAAAGGTACTAAACCTGTCAAATTGGTTATTTCTAACTATATGGATAAAGCCGAAAATGGAAAATATAGAGTAAGATAGGATATTCTATACACATTGCACCACTTACAAAACACAACCCCACAAACAATCAACACCCGCTTACTGATTCACAACCCCAAGGAATAGGACTCTTTAACATCAACGTTTATGTTAGTTTGTTATTTTGACCAGGAACTGGAGGAGTTCAGGTACCGGACGAGTCCAGGCACTGGTGAAGATTCATTAATTTTTCCTTTCTCAGATGACTGGGGTACATTTTAAATACTTACACATAGACGTAATTACACACATAGTATGCGGGAACATGTCATGGGTTGGGGTCATTTTGTTTTGTTTTATTCTATTCCCGATTCCTCATGTTTCTACTTTTCTGTTCTTTGTATGTCTTTTGTTTCTTGGTTTGCTTTTTCTCTCCTCACTATCACTCCATTAGGTGACGATGATGGTGTGGAACTGACGGCCGGTAGTTCCAATGGAGGGAGTTGTAGATCAGAAATGTGTTATTTTAATATTGTTTATATTTATAATTGAATCTATAATGTATTTGTGAAGTCTAAGTGCATGAGAAAGTTATATATACTGCATGAGCTGAAGTTGCATGACATATTACTGTCATATGGCAGGAGAAGGACACAGGGAGATACTTTTGGTCCTACAAAGAATGCGTGTCCATGCAGGAATGTGCATACATGTATATCACTGATGTAAACAGGCTTATATATTTGTTGCAGGAATGTGCATACATGTATATCACTGATGTAAACAGGCTTATATTTTCCGCTGATGTATTTGTTTTGGGATATATATCAACTGATGTAAGCATGAAGTATACATTACCTTGTAAGGAATTACAAATCCTTTAGTCAGTGTATAAAATGTTCACCGTTGATGCACTGCCTCAGAGAAACATATACAGCTGGCACGAAGACAACAAGTTTCTCTCCTATGCCTGATACATATGGCAATAAAGAGTTTTTGACAAGGCAACTGGTATCCGGTCCTGTGATTTAATCATAACGGGGACAAAGCTGAATTTTCAGATCAACACCTTTCATAGATGAGGTGGTGGATGAGGGAGCTATAGTCTTGCGGAGGGCATTTCAAAGAGAGAGAACTTTCAGAGACAGGTCAGACCCATTGGCTTTTAATGACAGCTACCTGTATGAGCGATATAGGTTCTCAAGAGATGGGATTGCATATATTTGTAGATTACTAAGCCCATACATTGCAAATAATACACGCCGCAACAGAGCGCTCACAGTCCCACAGACGGTGTGCATTGCATTTCGCTTTTTTGCCAGTGGAACATTTTTGTATACAGTTGGAGATGCAGAGAATATCAGCAAAGCATCAGTTTGCCGCTCTGTACGAACTGTGTACCTTTCTTTAAAAAGACTACTCAATGTGTTCATCACATTCCCTGGCCACAAAGCTATTCGTACCATTAAACATGCCTTTTATGGAATAGCTGGTAAGTTTAAATAACAATAAAACATGGAAATATTTCTTGACTGTTGATTTTACATGGGACATATTTAAAACAAACAAATCATTTTCCTAGGTTTTCCAAATGTTATCGGTGCACTGGACTGCACCCATGTGCGTAAGTGTCCGTCTGGTCCACATGAAGCGGACTTTGTGAATAGGAAATCAGTACACAGCCAATGTACAGGCACGTCCTAATATATATAGACAGGTATCCCACTGAGATGATATTGAAGGCTATGCTCTAGCACTGAGTTTTCTTTACTAAGCTGGGCACCAGTGTTTAGTTCATTGCAATTAAAATGTAGTGACCTACAGGTTTAATTTATTTTAGATGATTAGTGATGCAGATTGCATCATCACAAATGTAGAGGCCAAATGGCCAGGCTCTGTGCATGACTCCAGAATCTTTAGAGCCTCATCTCTCTACCAGCAACTAGCAAGAGGTATGCTAGTAATCACTTAAATCGCAAAAAGTCTTTAAAAAAAAGATATTATTATATATTATATTATATATCTATAAATATATATATATTCATTCTGTCTATGCAGGAGAATTCTCAGGAGTTTTGCTGGGAGACAAGGGATACCCATGCCTGCCTTACCTCTTGACTCCTATCAGGAGCCCCAGACAGAGGCACAGCACCGCTACAACATTGCCCATGCACGCACAAGAGGTCGCATAGAGATGGCATTTGGGCTGATAAAGTCAAGGTTTCAGTGCCTGAAGCACCTCAGAGTGACTCCACCTAGGGCATGTGACATTGTAGTTGCTTGTGTAGTGCTCCATAACATTGCTTGTCTGAGGAGAGAGAGGCAACCAAGGATTGTTGAAGAGGAAGACTGGGGCAATGAAGCAGTATTAGTAGAAAACGAAACAGGCAGACTTATACAAGACACATATGCAAATAATTATTTTGCTTAATATGGTCTAAACCATGTGTAGCCTTTAAAATTTGATTCTGGCCCCTCAACTTTCTCCTTAATTGAACAAGCACACAGAAGTCAAAGTATTTAATGTGATTTGTCTTTATTCAGAGTGAATCTGCCTGTTAGGGGTGAAAACACACAAATAAATGTTGTGGAAAGTGATCAAAAAGGTAATGTTTTTTTTCTTTTCCTTTTTTAAAAATGGTAGTTCTACTTGCATTTTTCTGTTGCTGTTGAATTTCCAGCTCCAACTTCCTCATCTTCAGTTTTTTATACTGGATGTCGATATCAATCGCTTCTATTTGTTTAAGGAGGTAGCGTTTATACACTCCTTTTATGTTTTCTGGGTTCTGTAGCAACATAGATTTAAGTTATTTCATTGAATACTCTTGTCACATTGTTTTCATTTCTTAATACTCACTTTGTCACATGTGGTCCCAGACTGAGAGGGCTCTAGAACAGTGTCAGCATCCTGAAAACACATTATGATCATTTTATCACCCTAGTACACTTTTTAATATTCAATACAGTATCGCATGGAACCTGTGACTACCTCAGGCCTCCTTGAACATACAGACACAGTCTCCTCATCCTCCTCAACTGATGGGCCCTCTCCCTGTGACCACTGATTAAACTCAGTTAAACTCATTAGCTTACATGACTGATTTAAAAGGTCTCATACTCACAGGCAACATGATGTCTGGTGGATCCATAAAGCATACAGAATCTTGATAGAAAAAAAAAAAAAGTAACCAAAATGCACCATTACAGTAGCACAAGAACCTCTACGTGACATTACTGCTATGATGTACTTAGGCTTACAATGCCTAAGGAAGGAGGAATTCAGTTAGTCAGGAAGGAATAATGATAATAAAACACACACACACCTTTTATATACTCACTCCTTATACTACGTGATATCATTTTAGATGATGTCCCCCCCTCTATTCCCTCAAGAACGGGCCTCCCTTTATTAATTTCCAAAGCCAGCTCCTCTGCAGGAGTGAAGCTGGCTGGTGGCCCTCCCCAGTGCCAGCAACCTCAGTCTTCTTTTGGTCGCTGCAATAAAATAAAATAAATTATAATATATATATATATATATATATATATATATATATATATATATATATATATATATATATATATATATATATATATATATATATATATATATATATAAAAAAAAAAAACTCAATAGTTGTAACTTTAAGCTGGCATTGATTACATATGTACATACCATTAGATTTACTTACCATTCTGAACTATATTTTTATATTTTATTTTCACCTGCTGCCAGGTTCGTTTTCCTTCGCTTAAGTTGCTGCTGCGTGAAAGCAATTAACGTTACTGTTATTCACACACAAACTTTGCAATGTAACGTATTGTGACACACATTCAATGTTGATAAAGTATTTTAAATAGTTTACGCCGCTACTTACGCATTGAGACGATCAGCAATTTCCTGCCAACCTTTCTCTCTTGCTTTATTTATTGCCGCTGTATTGCCTTTTTTGGTGATGAAATCTTTAAATTCTTCATATGTTTCCAATAGCAAACGCTGTTCAGTTGCCGTGAACATCGCTGCTCTATCTTTTCCTTTTGTTGCCATGGTAGCCCACAGTAAATCGATTGACCCATGCTCGACTTTTCAGGACTTTTAAACAATGGCGTGCACGCGCAATTATCTAGACTATTTAAACCTGACTCAAATTAGTAAGATCACATGATCCTCAACTTACTGTTATGGAACCAATTTAAGTGCGGATGTTTAGCGCGGCTCATTCAAGTCAGGTTTTGGACTTGAATCCCCGCTTTTCTAAGCGGCATTTATGGAACAGCCCCCAGTTCATAAACTATTAACAAACATAACTCAAGCAAATAATAAACAACAGTAAACTGGTAGGGCAACTAAGAAAGCAAACAGAGAACACCTGCCTACGCCTGTACTCAGCAGTTCTTACCTGGCTTCCGACAAAACAAAGACAAGTGAATCTTCCGGGCCTCTGCTTACCTCCATACTCTTTCTAAATAATCATAAAGTGAACTATTCCTACCAGTTACCGAACTTAAGGAAAAGTGAGTAGATAATGCTAAATCTAAACATAAATAGTTATACTCAACAAAACTCCAAAGAAACACCAATTAACCAAATAACGAAAGGAGAACGAAAATGCTCCTAAGAGGCGAGGAGAGCGGCAGCCGTGATGTCAACAGGACACGATGAGAGAGATTCCATGTCGCCGCCAACGCCCTTTTATCCGGTATCCCGGGTGACGTCATGTCTTTGTCACAAGTTGGGGGGATTCCCCCGCCACCTATGGACTCAAAACGGTATAAACACATATACACTTAACACCCTCACCCTTAAGTGAATAAATTGTAAAAATGAAAGGATCTTACCTAAAAAACAATTTATTCCCATTAAACACGGGATAAGGCATCAGCGATGACATTATCGACCCGAATGTAACGGATGTCCAATTCAAAAGTCTGTAAAAACAGACTCCAACGCATCAGACGTTGATTGTTGTTTTTCATTCGGTTCAAGAACACTAAGGGGTTGTGATCTGTGTATACAATAAACGGATACGAAACAGAACCAATATACACATCAAAGTGATGAATGGCAAGGACAAGGGCGAGTGCCTCCTTCTCAATAGTGGAGTAACCACGCTGATGTTTATTACATTTGCGTGAAAAATAGCAAACTGGATGCTCAACCCCAGCCTGATCCCGTTGAAGTAGTACGGCTCCCGCACCTGTGTCACTTGCGTCAACAGCAAGAAAGAACGGAGTAGAGAAATCAGGAGCAGACAGAATAGGGGAATTAGCAGACAAACTGGCTAAACCAACCGTCTGCTAGCTGTCTCACGTCACCAGAGTCAGCTAAATCCCAGCACATAGAGATGCTTTCACCTAGATATTATCACATAGAGACTGTGTCTGTTCCTGAATCAGTAAATACAAAAAACCATCAAAACCATTCAACAGTAAAAATTTAATTGATGTCCAACAAATAAACAACAGATATAATACGGATGAACAATTGATAAATCTCGGGTTGCTGAATATTCGATCCCTTTCGCCAAAAACGCTTATTGTTAATGATATGATTATAGATCATAACCTAGATGTGCTGTGTTTGACAGAAACCTGGCTAAAACCTGACGACTACATTACTTTAAATGAGTCCACTCCCCAAGATTATTGTTATAAACACGAGCCGCTTCTGAAAGGAAAAGGGGGAGGTGTTGCTGTAATTTATAATGATAACTTCAGTATTACTCAGAAGTCTAGTTTCAAATATAATTCCTTTGAAGTTTTGGTGCTTTATGTAACATTGTGTAGTGTAAATGATAAATCCCGTTTGACATTTGTGTTGGCTACTGTATACAGGCCACCAGGGCACAATACAGACTTTATCAAAGAATTTGCTGGTTTTCTATCAGAGTTAGTACTGGCTGCAGATAAAGTACTAATTGTTGGTGATTTTAATATCCATGTTGACAATGAAAAAGACGCATTGGGATTGGCATTTAAAGACATTATAAACTCTATTGGAGTTAGACAACACGTATCTGGACCCACTCCTTCGCCTTAATCATACTTTAGATCTAATACTGTCACATGGACTAAATGTTGATACCATTAAAATTCTGCAGCAGAGCGATGACATCTCAGATCATTACCTAATATCATGTATACTTAATATAGCTAAGGCTGCAAAGCCATCCCCTACTTCATATGGCAGGACTATAACCGCTGCGACTAAAGATTGCTTTATACATAATCTTCCTCATCAGTTCCATCTCCTCAGAATTACAGATAGCCAAGAGGAACTTGATGTTGCAACTACTGACTCTCTCTTTACTAGCACTTTAGACATAGTTGCTCCTCGGCGCTTAAAGAAGATTAAAGCAAATAATCCAACGCCGTGGTACAACGAGCACACTCGGGCCCTTAAAACAGCAGCCAGAAAAATGGAGCGCAGCTGGAAGAAAACAAAACTGGAGGTTTTTCAATTTGTGGAAAGAGAGCATGATTGCATACAGAAAGGCCATAAAAACTGCTAGATCTGCTTATTTCTCAACTCTTTTAGAAGAAAACAAACACAACCCTAGGTATTTATTCGATACAGTGGCTAAATTAACAAAGGATAAAGCTTCAACTTCTGACGTTTGTAAACAACACAGCAGTAATGACTTTATGAACTTCTTTACTAGTAAGATTGATAACATTAGGAATAAAATTATAACCATGCAGGAGTCTACTACAGTATCACTTCAGACAGAACATTGTAGTGTCACTGAGGAAAAATTACACTCATTCACTGCTATAGGAGGAGAAGAATTGGCTAAACTTGTTAAATTATCAAAATCAACAACATGTATGCTTGACCCTATACCGACTAGGCTATTAAAAGAGATGCTTCCAGAGGTCATAGATCCTCTGCTTAATATTATTAATTCATCCTTGACATTAGGATATGTACCAAAAACTTTTAAGTTGGCTGTAATTAAACCACTTATTAAAAACATAACTTGATCCTAAAGAATCAGTCAATTACAGACCAATCTCGAATCTACCGTTTCTATCAAAAATATTAGAAAAGGCTGTGTCTTCACAATTATGTTCCTTTTAGAAAGAAATGGTATATGTGAGGATTTCCAGTCAGGATTTAGACCGTATCATAGTACTGAGACTGCTCTAATTAGAGTTACAAATGATTTACTCTTATCATCTGATCGTGGTTGTATCTCTCTATTAGTGTTACTCGATCTTAGCGCTGCATTCGATACTATCGATCACAATATTCTTTTGAATAGACTCGAAAATTATGTTGGCATTAGTGGAACTGCATTGGCATGGTTTAAATCTTACTTATCTGACCGTTATCAGTTTGTAGCAGTAAATGAAGAGATGTCACACCGATCACAAGTTCAGTATGGAGTACAAGGCTCAGTGTTAGGACCGTTGCTTTTCACTCTGTATATGCTACCACTGGGAGATATCATTAGGAAGCATGGCGTTAGTTTTCATTGTTATGCTGATGATACTCAGCTCTATATTTCTTCACACCCTGACGAAACTTACCAATTCACAAGATTAACGGAATGCATAGCTGATATTAAAAATTGGATGAAAAGTAATTTCCTGCAACTTAATTCAGAAAAAACTGAATTTTTAATTATCGGACAGAAAAGCTCCACAAGTAGTGCCCTAGAATACTGTCTAACCCTCGATGGCTGCTCTGTCAAGCCCTCGTCGTCAGTGAGGAACCTGGGTGTGCTCTTTGATACCAATCTTTCGTTTGAAAGCCACGTGTCTAGCATCTGTAAAACTGCATTCTACCATCTTAAAAATATATCTAAATTACGTCACATGCTTTCAATGCAAAATGCTGAACAATTAGTACATGCGTTCATGAGCTCAAGGCTAGATTATTGTAATGCTCTACTGGGTGGTTGCCCTGCTCGCCTAATAAATAAACTCCAGCTGGTCCAAAACGCAGCAGCTCGAGTTCTTACTAGAACCAGGAAGTATGCGATCATATTAGTCCAGTTCTGTCAACACTGCACTGGCTCCTATTAAACATCGCATACATTTTAAAATCTTGCTTATTACTTATAAAGCAATAAATGGTTTAGCTCCCAGTACTTAAGTGAGCTCTTAACGCATTATACTCCATCACGTCAATTGCGGTCTCTAAACTCTGGCCAGTTGAAAATACCTAGAATATCTAAATCAACTGCAGGCGGTCGATCCTTTTCCTATTTAGCACCTAAACTCTGGAACAGTCTTCCTAGCATTGTTCGGGAAGCAGACACACTCTGTCAGTTTAAATCTAGACTAAAAACACATCTCTTTACTATGGCATACACATAGAACATTTTTAACTTTCTTTATTCAAATCAAATGACTGATTGTTAGGCTGCATTAACTAGGTCAGCCGGAACCGGGAACACTTCCCATAACACCTGATGTACTCGTTACATCATAAAACAGTGGCATCCACACTAATGTTAGTCTCTCTGTTTATCCCGAGGTTTACTGCAGTCGGCCGGATCCAGGCTGTGTCCGGATCGGATGGTGGACCTGCATCTGGACATGACCAGCTCATCCTGGAGTGTCTGCTGAGACCGTGTCCATTAGTGTCTCCTCTGAATTTGCCTCACCGGGCGTCATCCTCAATTAACCCGTCTCCGGCAATAACTCCGATCTTTCAAGTATTCATATTCTTGTGTAATCGAACGCCATCCTAAATGAGCCCGTCGTCTACCCAAAATTTCGAATATTCCTATCTAATATGATTTATGACCTGCAAGGTTGCCAGAGTAATAATTATACACTGTTAATAATAGGCCAGAGGAGAACTGGCACCCCGACTGAGTCTGGTTTCTCCCAAGGTTTATTTTTCTCCATCATGCCCTGATGGAGTTTTGGTTCCTTGCCACTGTCGCCTTTGGCTTGGCGTTATGACTCAAATTATGATCCAAGTTACTCAACTAAATATACAAATAGAATTTATTAATTTGGTCATATATAATTCTATAAACTATCCAAATTAAACTAGCCAAATCAAATTTTGTTGCAATATTGTCCTGTTTAACACTGTGAAGCTGCTTTGAAACAATCGTCATTGTAAAAGTGCTATATAAATAAAGTTGATTGATTGATTGATTGAATTAATCAGAAGCACCTTAACCTGCTCAAAACTCATTTGACACGACTCGGACCATTTGAATGGCACCTTTGGGCTGAGGAGGTCAGTTAAAGGAGTGGCAACAACAGAAAAATTCCTACAAAAATTCCTGTAGTACCCAACCATGCCCAAGAACCGTCGAAGGTCACATCTCGTTTTCGGCAAGGGAAATTTAGTAATAGCCTCTACCTTAGACTCAACAGGTCGAACTTGCCCCCCCCCCAACGATCTTTCCCAGATACGTTACCTTCGCTTGACCAAATTCGCACTTGGCCAAATTAACCGTGAGGTTAGCACTAGACAGACGACTGAACAGTTCCTCCAGCTGTTTTACATGTTCTGACCAAGACGCGCTGTAAATAACCAGGTCATCCAAATACGCCTCAACATTACGCATACCCTCAAGTACACGATTTACCAACCTCTGGAATGTTGCCGGGGCGTTTCGTAAACCGAAAGCCATTACAGTTCTGGAGGAGGAAACGCAACGTCACCCTCATCCTCAGAAATGGACAGAACAGCAGCACGGTCGTAACCAGAACACAATGGGCGGGTCCGAAGTTCAGCACCGGTCAGTGCCCCAGCATCAGGTGACTCAGCACTGGACAGCGCCTGCTCTTTGATCACCAGAGAATCTGTGGGTGAAACAAGTAACACAGCCGACTTCTTTCCAGACGAATCTGGCAATCTCTCAAAGTACGGCTTAAGCATGTTAATGTGACAGAGACTAGTTTTTTTTCGTTTATCAGAAGTTTCTATCACATAACCAAGCTCACTCACCTTCTCTTTCACCTGATAAGGACCATAGTAGCAAGCCTGCAAGGCAGACCCTGGTACAGGCATCAGCACCAACACCTTATCACCAATAGCAAAACTACGAAGTTTAGCACTACAATCAAAACGGGTTTTCATCCGTCGTTGTGACATCTGCAAATTCTCTTTGGCTAATTCACATGCACGATGCAATTTAAAACGGAAGTCTGAAACATAGTCAAGAATGTTCTTAGGACTCATGTCATTAGTCCAATGATCTTTAATCAGCTTCAGCGGGCCACGGGCCGTATGCCCGAACACCAACTCGGCCGGACTAAAGCCCAACGACTCCTGCACTACCTCCCTAACTGCAAACATAACCATAGCCACTCCTTCATCCCAGTCTTTCTGGAACTCCAGACAAAATGCACGAAGCATTGATTTTAACGTCTGGTGGAACCTTTCGAGGGCTCCCTGGCTTTCTGGATGGTAACAACTTGACGTGCAGTGTTGGATATGCAACTGATCCAGAGCCTGTTTAAACAAACGGGACATGAAATTCGTACCTTGGTCCGATTGAATGATACGAGGAAGGCCAAACAATGAGAAGAATTTAACAAGTGATTTCACAATCACTGGTGCAGTGATTTTCCGCAGAGGAATTGCCTCTGGAAACCGTGTTGACGCACACTTAATAGTGAGCAAATACTGATTACCCGCCTTCGTGCGAGGCAAAGGGCCGACACAGTCGATCATCACATGCTCGAATGGTTCACCAACAGCTGGAATCGGATGTAATAGTGCTGATGAAATTTTCTGGTTTGGTTTACCAATCTTTTGACACACATGACAGCTTCGGCAATAGCGTGCTACATCATTTTTCAAGCCAGGCCAAAAAAAATGCCTGAGAACACGATCAAATGTCTTATTCACGCCTAAATGACCAGCAAACGGACTATCATGCGCTAAACTCAGTATTTCGGAGCGATATGAGGAGGGAACTACTACCTGATTAACGATTCGCCACTCATCATCAACAGATGCATTTGGTGGTCTCCACTTCCTCATCAACACACCATCTTCAACAAAGTATCCTTGTGATACATGTTCGAGTTGCTCCCTCGGAACAACGGCTTCAAGGAGGGATGATATTTTCTCATCCTTCCTCTGCTCAACAATAAGCTGTTCGCGGGACAGAGACAGTTTATCCAACCCTACAGAATGTTCATCTCGACTCTTAGCGGCGATGTCTAATCCGTCAACAGAGTTTGAACACTTAACCTCACCAAAATCTGAATTAGAAAGGAACGTATCGTTCAAATCAAAGTTCCATTCACCTTCTGATTTACCACGGTTTTTATTTTTCAGTCTCTGTATCATAGCACGAGTGACAGCACACAAAGGAAATACCTCTGGGTATTTCTGAGCCAACTTGTCAGGAGAAGAACAGGAAAGAGGAACGTTAGTTACCTCAGGGCTAGCAAAAACTTTTCCCCCCGCCAAGTCATTCCCTAAAATAAATGTGACATCTCGAACGGGAAGACACGGTCGCACTCCAACTATAACGCGGCCAACAACAAGGGAGGACTCAATTTCAATTTCGTGCAAAGGCACGTTCACAAAGCCCATTTCGAATCCCTGCACTAAGACGCTCGAGCCCATAGAACTCTCATCAGACAACGGTAATATCCCTTCCAGGATAAAATTCTGAGCGGCGCCTGTATCACGAAGCATTTTAACTGGTTTCCTCGACCCAGCATTACCTGCCAAAGACACAAAGCCGTCCATTATAAATGGCACATACCCCTGATCTTCACACATGTCAGCTTGAGATACTAACAACTCCAGTCCTTCCAGATGCGGCGAGGACGTCATCAATAAACCTACTGGTTTAGGAACACTTTTCTTCTTCTTGAGCACATTGCACTCAGAAATAATGTGTCCACGTTTTTTGCAATAAAAACAAAACGGTGAGGACAACTTATCAGAACCCTCGGCCACATTATCAGCAGGCAGAGTGCGTTCAAGATTACGCTTAAAAGACCGATGACTATTGTTCACGGATGAAAATTTCGTTGAAACAGTGAACACGTTCTTATGCGTAAGTACATATTCATCAGCTAGCGCAGCAGCAGCTGAACATTTCAGAACTTTTTGCTCATTTAAATAGGTTACAACGTGGTCTGGTAAGCAGTTTTTAAATTCCTCTAATAGAATCAGGTCACGGAGCTCTTCAAACGTACTCACTTTCATGGAAGAACACCAGCGATCAAACATTGACTCTTTCTCACGAACAAATTCAACATAAGCCTCATCATTTTTCCGAAGATTACGACATTTTTGTCGATACGCCTCAGGAACCAATTCATAGACCCTAAGTACGGCTCTCTAAAAGCAGTTCATTCGAACATAGTTAGAATTAAACGTCCTACAAGGTTACAGAGAAAGAAGCATGCACAACACGAGCCAAAATTCAGAAATTCACATCAAGTTCCTGTGACTGACCGAAGTTACAAAGTAACAAATTCAAAGCATGTGGACCGATCGAAAGATCAAACAAAGCCACGGCGAAAAGAGATCGAGATCATTCAAATCATCCAGATCTCGGACGAGCCCCCAAATATGTTACGGCCATAACCAGCAAATAAGGCTCATTAATCAAATTAACTTAAACAGCTGATTCGGACCGAACACATAAGTCAATCACAGACACAAAGTAACGCTTCAAGACGCCATGTACGCCTTCTTTTACTTCACACATAAACAAGGAAAAAAGTATTTACACCACCCAAAGACAAGAACACAAAACAGGTCATAAACTATTAACAAACATAACTCAAGCAAATAATAAACAACAGTAAACTGGTAGGGCAACTAAGAAAGCAAACAGAGAACACCTGCCTACGCCTGTACTCAGCAGTTCTTACCTGGCTTCCGACAAAACAAAGACAAGTGAATCTTCCGGGCCTCTGCTTACATCCATACTCTTTCTAAATAATCATAAAGTGAACTATTCCTACCAGTTACCGAACTTAAGGAAAAGTGAGTAGATAATGCTAAATCTAAACAAATAGTTATACTCAACAAAACTCCAAAGAAACACCAATTAACCAAATAACGAAAGGAGAACGAAAACGCTCCTAAGAGGCGAGGAGAGCGGCAGCCGTGATGTCAACAGGACACGAGATGAGAGAGAGATTCCATGTCGCCTAACGCCCTTTATCCGGTATCCCGGTGACGTCATGTCTTTGTCACAAGTTGGGGGGATTCCCCCGCCACCTATGGACTCAAAACGGTATAAACACAGATACACGTAACACAAATTTAATCACAAAATTTGGTCAACGAGGCACCGCACCCGACCAAATTAAAGTAACAATTCCAAAATTGTACTACGCTACGCTAATGTGCTAACCATATTGAGTAAATTTAAAACTAAAACTTCCAAACATGAAAACTGTTAGTACTCAATCTAATGCCCTGCACCAGTACAGTGGCCCCTTGTTACATATCATATGTACTACAAAGGTGACTTATGTCACAGAAAATTCTGTCAAATAAAATGGGTCTTTCAGCATGTTTCCTTCAACGACTTATGACATTTTCATTTACATGTCATGAGAGTCTCATAAACCATGCAAAATCCAATCAGGGGTGCATTTCCCAAAAGCGTTGTTAGCCATCTATGGTCGCAAGTTCCATCATTAGCAGCATAGTTCAACGAGTCACATATTTTACGAGGTGGCTAATTCGTACGAATTCGTAAGTTTTGCCTAAACCCCAGTGACGGGTAGGTTTAGGGGCGGGGTTGAGGTAGGTCACTCGTAAGTTTTGCCTAAACCCCAGTGACGGGTAGGTTTAGGGGCGGGGTTGAGGTAGGTCACTCGTACAAATTCGTACGTTTTGCCTAAACCCAAGTGACGGGTAGGTTTAGGGGCGGGGTTGAGGTAGGTCACTCGTAGGAATTCGTAAGTTTTGCCTAAACCCCAGTGACGGGTAGGTTTAGGGGCGGGGTTAAGGTAGGTCACTCGTACAAATTCGTACGTTTTGCCTAAACCCCAGTGACGGGTAGGTTTAGGGGTGGGGTTGAGGTAGGTCACTCTTAAAAATTCGTACGCTTTGCCTAAACCCCAGTGACGGGTAGGTTTAGGGGCAGGGTTGAGGTAGGCCACTCGTAGGAATTCGTAAGTTTTGCCTAAACCCCAGTGACGGGTAGGTTTAGGGGTGGGGTTAAGGTAGGTCACTCGTACAAATTCGTACGTTTTGCCTAAACCACAGTGACGGGTAGGCTTAGGGGCGGGGTTGAGATAGGTCACTCGTACGAATTCGTACGTTTTGCCTAAACCCCAGTGACGGGTAGGTTTAGGAGCGGGGTTGAGGTAGGTCACTCATACAAGTGAGGTCATACAAATTTGTACGAATTAGCCACCTTGTAAAATATGTACGAATTGCTGTGAGATCGGGTTGGGTTGGAACGACAGCTTGACCTGTGGTTAGAAGCATAGTTTCTTGTTTGCAGGACATGTGGACTTAATAAATCCTTATCTTGAGCAAAATAAGCAAGCTGACATTATTTAGAATACATACAAATGTCATTTACATCTTTTAGTTTGTCAAGAGATTTAAAGCTCCATTTTTTTTAAAGAGTGCGTATGCCGCATGTGCGTGCTCGAAGGAACTTGCGACCATAATTGGCTAACGATGTTTTCGTGAAACGCACCCCAGAGCAGCTGAAACTGATTTTGAGGAATGCGATTGTACATATGAATATAACTCGAAACGGATTTGAAAAAAAAAATAAAAAAGATTTTTTGAATGATTTATGATTAGGATGATTTGTAGAATAGGATTTGTGCACCTCCAATCCAGGTGCTCAGTTTTGCTATAATAATGCCTTAATATGTCAGACATCTATCTATGCAAAAGCAGAGAGGTCGGTGTGGTGTACTGTAGATACGTATGTAGGTCGAGGCCAGCATCTGATGTCTTGATTTCTTCAGCTGGGGATCCCAGAAAACCTGCAATAACAATAGTACAGTTCAAAGTACATCATAAATTACTCATACTCATTTAAAGTCTCTCATCTGGTCCCTGGTATTACAAAGTATCATCCCAGGTTCAATTTAAGTTTAGCTGAATAGACAATATTTGATGCATAATTTTACTCACACAAAAGATTTTGACTCTGAATATTTCTTTTACATGGAATTTTGTGAGAAGTCCAATGATCTTGTCAAGATTATTGCAAAATAAACAGCCATACATTTACAAACCTCATTTGGTTAAATACAGTGGTGGAAAACTTGAATCATTGCTGTGAAGTATGTAGCCACAATGAGGATGTCTGTTCATCTGGCAGACGGCCAGATGTCTCGCACCTCTCGTGAAGCGCGTTATCAGATCACGTTAAGGCGATTGATGCTATTAAGGGCGCCGCAATGTCTGGAAGAACACTCTTTTGATCACACTGGGGAGATAACAGCCAGGCTCCGGAGTGACTTTTATTGCCAAATGGCCCAATCGCGAACTCTCACACCTCACACACACACCTAGCAAGACACAAATGAAATGTTCACCAAGCTCATGGAAGAATAGATGGTTAAAAGCCCCCTAAAAACGTAATAAATGTATACTTTGCTGTCTGAATGTTTGTATAGGTGTCTGTAATAATTAGGAGGTTTATATGAATGTTAACTCAACTGTTTAGGACAATGGACAGTGGAAAACCTGGACTTGTGTGTTTTCCACCCCGCAGACCAGTGGTTCATGTTGTCTCTAGAACCGAGAGAACTCCATCGTACCGAATCTGGTAAAATAATTTAAAGGACATGCATTATTACAAAGATGCCAGATTTGTAAAGAAAAAAGCATGAATCTGTCTGCCCCGGATAGTAGCCAGGGGGGAGGAACTCAGCCGAACAAAGAACTTAGTTTCGCGCCGAAAACGCTCAGATCGATTGGACCATCCAGAAAATGGGTGTCGCTCTCTTATCGATAAGTGCCAATGCAACCCGCATTCCTTCGCCTTTGCGAGTGCATTGCATTTGCAATCCACCACCTTCTTTCCAGCCTCTTCGGAGAGGAGGATACAGCACGCTTCAGCACTTCCAAGAGACCCAGCCGCATCCAGCTGAACGCAAACCGAGAGCCACGACCAACCGACTTCAAAAGGAACCACGGAACGCGCAGGACATTTGAACTCAGAATACACGTACACGCGAGAAGCCAAAACCAAAGCAAGTATTCTTATTTCTACAATCCAAGCTGCTGTTGAAAGGTCGTGTTACATCCGTTTTGGTACGAGATTAACTCCTTGAGGGCTCTGTATAATGAACTGAAGTGAACGTTGTTATCCACTCTCTCTATCTCTCTCTTTATCTTCTCTCGCTCTCTTTATGTCTGTTTTCTATCATTCTTTTCGTTTAAGTACCATTTTAGTTTCATTTCCTATCTATATTTCTACTCTCTTGATGCATATTTAGTATGTACTTTCTGTGTTAATTGTAGTGTTATCTTTAGTCTATGTTATTAAACTTCCAAAAGATATTTTTGAATTGAAGCTGTTATTCTTCTACATACACGAAGTCAATGAAACTTACAAATCCTAACGTTACCTAATGCTGCCTAGTGCTACGATTTTAGTAACATAACTGTACGAACATACAAAATATTAATTTGTCCTGATCAGTAAAGTTAATGCTTCTTATGCTCTCGTAAAGCAGTAATCCCTTATTGAGAATTGATTTGAAAGTCTATAACTAATTTGCAGGACAAACTTAGTAAGATAACTTCAAGCAATTCCTTAAAGGTTACTTGTATTTAATTAAACATTTTCCTTATCGGAAAATTTTAATAAACGTAATGAACGACTAGCAAATTATATTCATAAACTCATGAATATTAAACCCCTTTTGAGTTAATTATTCCCTGAGATATCAGACTCATAGTCGATATTGTTACAAGTAGAATTGTTGACCTGTTCCTCCCTAAAAGTAAAGTAAAGAAATCGATAACATAGTAAAACAGTATTTACATAGTAAGCTATTTAATAATAAAGTCATTATTTTATGTTTTTACATTATCCTGTTAAAGGTGCCCTAGAATGAAAAAATTAATTAACCTTGCCATAGTGAAATAACAAGAGTTCAGCACATGGAAATCACATACAGTGAGTTTCAAACACCATTGCCTCCTCATTCATATGAAAATCTTGTTTGTGAAAACCACCAGAAAAATAGGTGAATCTCAACATGTAGCCAGCAATGACGCAAACGATGGGATCATTAATATGTACGCCCCCAACATTTGCATATGCCAGCCCATGTTCAATGTCAGGCGGAACTGCAGCCGATCCATCGCGAGTTTTGCAGGTAAACAAGCGTCACGCCAGGACAGCGAAAATGGCAGATCATGGACACAAATTTTATGTTCCAGGCTGTGCAGGGGATGTGAGGACTTTTCTTCCCACAGATAAAACATGTCAGCAGGCATGGTTGTTATAATCGGATACTGCAACAATTTAATTCAAAATTGTTAGTTTCCTCTGCCCATTTAGGGTCATAGTGTCCATGTACCAACCTGAAGTGTCTTAAAAGCTTTGATCTAGATGTGTGAGAAGAGCCACAGTATCTGCCACATACAATCCAAAAGCAGGATTCCAAAAATCTGAGGGGGTATAAAACATAGTAAAATATAAAACATAGTAAAATATAAAAACATAGTAAAATATAAAACATAGTAAAATCATGAAGGATGACCTAACCAACATGCTTACATTACTTAGCTAGATGTCATCTTATTTGATTGGCAAATGTATTAATACATCATTTGCATTCTTTTAGTGATGCAGGGTGATAGTCTTTTTAAGACTATATATTAATGTCTTTATCGTAAAATCACTGTTGACTAACTTGCTGTAGTTTTAATTGTTCTATCAATATTGATAACTAATCAGTAAATATACTTACAAAGCTAAAGATGCTCTGTGTTTTGGATGGCTCTTAAAAGAGCCTTTGTGGTTTATTCAGCTGCTGTTGACAAAAAGGAGAAACAGAAGAAACATCACTGAATATGAGTTGTATATGGCATGCCTGTACAAATTCAAAAGATTTTTGCATTCATTGTTGAATAATTGATATGGCATATGATCATATTAATTCAGAGATGCAAGGTGACTGCACTTACAAAAATCAGATGGCAATTGAAACAAAAAAAAAAGAGAAAATAATAATTATTTTCATAGTAATAACCCAATTACCCAAAGTTACTAAAGACAATTTATGAATATATACAATGAATAACATCTGAAACTGCACAAAGGCTCAGCGTGAGCTCACGCGCTCGCAGCCAAACCTGTGTGACAACGCACTATTAAAACGCGAATGACGTCACACAAATATAACGGCATTAACGGTATTATTGACTGAAGGTAGTAGAACAAGACGGAAAGCCACCATTTGTGTGAATAGTATGCTTTATACGTACTGGAAAAGGCAGTCCGTCAATTTTATGATCATTTATGGGGTTTCATATCTGAAAACGGCTGTTATATTTTGTGATTATAACTGATTAGCCTGAGAAAAATGAACGGTTTCCGGTCTGTGTGTTCTTTTTAGTAACTTAAATAGATTTTATTATTTACTTGCATCATATTTTTAAAGGTCATTAATATGTGTAGTAATACAGTAATTTAAATAGTTTAAAAAAAGAAATAAAAAGTACTTTACCTCAGGGAAACTCTTTGTCGGGCGATGTCCTCTCACTCAGAATGGAGTCGGGCTATGCGCGCGATCATGGCAGACGTCAGCTTATATACCCACTGCCAGGTTCTTTCGCGGACTTTGCACGCGAGGGTAAAAGTGTAATATTTATATTTTTTATTTTATTTTATATTTTAAAAATATCCTCCAAGTTGTACGTTTATACTGGTATTGGACCCCCCTTTTTTTGTAAATGTCGATAAAAAAACTATCACGAAATGATTGCATTTCCATTAGGCCTAACCAATGTTTTGCACTAAAACGTTATTTTTTTAATTTTTTTTATGTCATTCAAAAAATGATGCATACACATACCTTGGTAGGTTTATGTGTATCCCAGCCACCGCAATAGCCATTATTTAATGGAAGGAGACATAGTCCTGTTATTCAAGCATTTATTAAAATTTAAAGAGGGAAATGTTTGAATTTGTATGGTGGTAACTCAAGTTTTTTTCAAGTAACTTTTCAGTTTTTTGTTTTTGTTTTTTTAAACCATTTCGTTATTTTGGCTTGAAATTTCGTTTGATGAAAATATAAACTGAATTTAGAAATGCTTTTTAAATGAAGAAACTTTCCGTTTAATAAACAAAATAGCCTACATTTTTTAAATGAAGACAGTTTGGACTTGGAGTGCAGCGTATGCAAAATAATCTGTCCCTTAATCCACGGACCTTGTTATTGTGAGTCTAGGCCTACACAAATAAAAGTAGACAGTTTATAGTTTTTAATTATGTCTTGCTCTTATCTGTATGGATAAAAATGACGTTGAGTAGTTTCCTCTATCATTAAGGAAAAAATCCATCAGAACGCGTCGCACCTGCGACAGAGGGGTATAGAAAAGTAGCCTATATTGTTTCATAAACTATGTTTAACTATATTAGCCTAAACTATTATTATTTTTTTAAATTTCATATTTTGATTATGAAACGTGAGGTCAACCTTCTACGCGAACCTTGGCAATAGAATCGCCATTGGCTAGTAATTTTTTTTGTTTGTTTCGTTTAGTTGCCAGATATAGGCCTACTTTTATACAAATATATCTAGTATATAAACATGGAAATGTGACAAAGGCACATAGTATAGGCTATATAAATTCTCTAATGTGGATAAAGATAATTTTGTAGCTACACATCACTATACAAACATATGTCCTGTTGGACTCGGCATCAATTCCTCGAGTCCGCGTGTTCGTTGAATGAGGAGAGCAGGAACAAAATATAGTTTAACTCTTTTAATGAATAAGTAAGTCAGATGAAGATAGCATACAGAGCTCTGGGTCAAAAACTGTCCCTGATTTACACAATCCTATGCAAGGCTTGTACAGGCAGTCTGCGACAAACTTGCCTTTCCCTGACCCAATATTTATACACAAAAAATACATAAGTTGTCTTTCTTTGGGAGTCAGATGATTTTCTGGTCAGCTGTGCTTCGTTCGCAACATCACCCCTCCAATTTCCTGGACAAAAGACTGCTTCTTTGTTAACACATACAAAAGTACTCTAAGAGCACAGCAAAATGCATAAACACTTTCTCATATGGATCTGTTATACCTACCACAACCTCTGGCTGTTACTCTGGTGACTCTTATGTCCAACAGAAAGTACACATAGTCTTAAAGCAAAATCATTTCATAAGCTAACATTATCTTAAATGTACTATTGTTAATGATTAATTTCTACAAGCGTTATTAGCAATAGTGCACAAACAAATATTTATTCTCAACAATCCCCCTTTCGATCTCCTGAAACAGGAGATCGACCTCTTACAAAGTATCCTCTTCCTCATACTCTTCATTGCTTTCCATCAGCAGTGGCATCATATATTTTGGGGAAGCCTCCTTGCCCTCCACTGCTGTTACGATGAGCCTGTTACAGAGAGATCTAATACATGGTACACAACAACAACCACAGGCAACCAATATTCCTATGAAGGTTGCTGCGGAGACGAGCAAAGACATCATAATTGCTTTCCATTTTCCAAATATATTCGTCATCCATTCTTCCAGTGGATTGTCTATACCTGAATGCTCATGCATAGTCTTAGATAGGGCCCTCAATCCTTCTAGGGCTCTGGTGACAGACCCATCTGGAGCTGTGTTATTGGGAATGAACGTACAGCATGAATCTCCAAACATTGCACACACACCCCCTTTTTCAGCTAACAGCATATCTAAAGCCATCCTGTTTTGAACTGCCATCAGTGACGTTGGAGCTAACTGTCCTTCTAATCCCTCTACAGCATCTCTGGTCAAATTAGATAACCTTAACACATTGTAATGCACATAGTTTATTCTATCCACATTTTTATTAGGTGTCACTGGAAATAGAGCTGCAATGATTGGAATGTTTTCAAATCCTGCTGCTATCTGATCTGCTAATTTATATTCATTTGGGACTCCTCGGTATTCCAACTGCATCTATGTAGGTGGTGCTGTCTTTAGTCAAGTCAAATGCTCCCAGGTCCCTCTTACTTAACACATGTCTCTGTCTGCGTCTGTTAAGCTCTACTATACTTGCCTTACCTTCCAGTCTCTTAGTCACTTCTCCAATCAGTACTAGTGGTGCTCCCAACCTTACCATCGCACACATCCCTTTGGCCTTCTTTGGTATCCTTACAAACAACCTTCTATCACCACAATAGTAATACAATCCTGCTCTAGCCCATGGTCCTATTACATTCCCTGGATCCTGAACCACAATTTTACACCAAGTGGGGTCTATTTTCCCTAAATTGATCATTACATTTCTCCTGGTGAAGTTAAAACATGTATAGTTCCCCGGTTGAGGTGTAAATGGACCTGTCCGTGTCTCATTATTTATCAATGGAAATATTGATGCTAGAGTGGTACAGTTTGAAGGAGTTGCCTCATTGGTCAATTGTAACATGCATTGGTAACCCCATCCATCTTCAGGATATAGTGGAGTTGGTCTAGCCCTAGCACATCCTACACAATTTTCCATGTTCTGCTCTCTAGCTGTGTTAATTATCCATTCTAACCACAAATTTATTTCCCCATATCCTGTTGCTTTTTCAATTATGTCTTCAGGCTTTAATTTGGTATAATCAACAGTAATTACAAAATGTTCTCCTGACTGTGTCACATTTGGAGGTATTGGTTGTGTTATTATTGGCTGATTTATAAAATGTATCTTAATCATGGCGAGGCTAGCCTTTTTAGGGGTGCTTCAGCACCCCTAAAAATGAGCTCAGCACCCTAAAACTTGGAGTAAGAAATTGTGTTATTTAAAATTTTTGTTAGTCTTTTACACGGTTAAATAATGTCCAAAACATACCCGTAGTTTGTGGTTTAAAATGTATTTGTTAAGGAGGAAAATGAAAACATCCCGCATAGCAAATGGTGTCATCCGCTTCTCCTCTTCTACTTCTCCTCTGTACCTGCACCGCTCAGCACGACCGTCATCCAGCACGAAACACACGCAGAGAGTGAGAACACGTGATGTAGTGTTGAGATCGGTTGAAAGCGGTGTCTGACACTTCTTTCCTTTATCTAGAGTTGTTCGATTTGAAACCATATCGGTGAGTACTGGAGTCAGTATCCTGAATCACCATGGTGGTACACCCATAATAAGTGTTTATTCGCGGACTTTTTAGTCCGGCGGTCGCCGCCGCTGTGGAGTAGAACAGGACCTGGGTGACTCGTCCATAGTCATAAACGGAGAGAAGTAACTAAGTGGTTTATCGTTTATTTGATACTCATTTTAACAATCGAGTCATGTAAACATGACGTCACGCGCGTCTTTTCTGGTCAGTCGTCATGGAAACATGAAGCCCTGGCGTTTGAAAACAAACGACGTATCACTGAAAACACTCACTGTGGCTTTTAAATTAATTGTTATTAATTATTTTGCTGTATTTATTCATTCATCACACAGGATTTAACCTGAACCAGGCTTAAGAATCCAGAACTCTTAGCATAACTCTGTGTGTGTGTGTGTGTGTGTGTGTGTGTGTGTGTGTGTGTGTGTGTGTGTGTGTGTGTGTGTGTGTGTGTGTGTGTGTTTGTGTCTGTGGCCTGGCAGTGAGCAATGGACATACGACAATTCTTTAAAAGAAAAAGACAGATTCAGGTGAGAGACTAGGGACAGTCCATAATGACCTCTGTCTTGGTTTTTGTTTTGTTTATTTGTTCTTCTGAAAAGTGTTAAGCTAGAGTAACAGATAATGCAAACCAGCTGTAGTTGTATCAAATTGCTTATCTAGGCAATGGTCCCCTGCTTTTATTTTATTTATATTTATTTCAAACTCACAAGCTTCTCTTGTGAAATGAATTTGTCATTTAAAAGTTTCTAAGCCCAATAATAATAATAATAAAGACATTTAAAATGACACGCCTCTGTGTGCCTTTTGATCATATCCTTAGAATCTGTAATTAGTCTCATGGTCTCATTTTTGTGACATGACAAACTGACCTCAACTCTCCTGCCTACAATATATTTGTGTATGATTGTCAGTGCCAAGGGAAAGTGAGGAAGATGGTGAAGGAGAAAGGGAAAGGGAAAGGAGAGCATGCAGGAAGAATCAGGTGAGGAAACAACAACAATAAATTGACATATAGTGAATAGTGGCAAGCAAAACAGTAACTACTCCTGTTTATGTGTGTGTACTCCTATACAAACTTATTGGCATTAAATAGCCTATATTACATTATTTTTCTGTCTGTGTGAACTATCAAAATTAAGCTGGTGTTCTGAAAAGGTCTCAAAAAAAGAAAGAAAAAAAATCTGGATTTTGGAGTTAGTCGAATCAATGTTAAAATGATAGTTATTTTTCAATAGACATATTTTTTGTTTTGTGTGAAAGAGGGTGGGTGGTGGCAGTGGGGCTCATTGGGTGCTCAGCACCCTAAAGCTTGGCTGACCCTAGAATTCCCTGATCTTAATCAATGCTCCGATATCCCTGTCTGACATGTACACCCCTATAATGAAATATGCAACATCTTTTTGAAAGATGATCTGTCTATTCTGTTCAGGGACAATGTCAGTGGGTTCTGTGATGCATGAAAATCTCTTTGGAATCCTATTCTTCCCCACCAGTCTCTATGTTCTTTACTCAAATAACGTAAGTCTGGCGTCCAAGCCCTGTGAATTTAGTCACTTGCCCCCAGTTCTCACAGGCTCCTGTAATATAGGGTCCTGGATGAGATGGCCAATCTCCTTGCTCACACTTATCTATGAATGCTGGGGAGCACAAAAATACACATCATACCCTCCATGACCCATTTTTTCCTCCACAATTAATTACTTGACATAAGTCGAAAGTGAATGATGTAGTTGACCCCTTCTCATAATTTAGTTCTATGCCCCGTATCTTTCCAGGCAAAAATGTTTCCTTTACGCAGAATCTTATACTCTTGTGGTGCCCTTTTTCCTCTGTTATGCCCTCTTTCTCTCAGATATTCCATAAAAATATGACACCCATAATGATTAATGTCAATCCCACTACTATTCCTAATACTTTCTTATTTTCCCACAACACCATTTTTACACTCTTTTACACCTCTGAATAACCAAATGATAAGCATAAACAATAGTTTAGTACAAGTTAATATTACTCTCAAAATTAGAATGTTCTGTCTGTGAGTTTTTAGTCTGTTTGTTCTCTATCAAGTGTCTCTGTCTCCTCCCCTTTTGGTCCTGCAGTTCCTGCAGGGCCACTCTTGTGTCCTCCAATGTCCTCGATGGTGGTTCTGCCGGTGCACAACACGCCCAATGGTACCACGTGTCCCCTTTGCCTTCTAACCTTACACTGTGTGATGTTCTCTCCGTTACCTTATGAGGACCAGTCCACCTTGGTTGATTCCACTTCCTCTTGAAGACCTTCAGGAGGACCCACTCTGCGCCTGACCAAGTCCAGCCTTAGGATCTGGTGCCTGTGATCTGTCAGCAATCTGTTTTGAGAAACTTGAGACAAGAGACGTTAGTTTGTCATAGTATGGTTTGTATTGTAGGGGTTCACAGTCTGTCAAATTCAACCCAGCTGTTGGACCTGGAAATTGTCTTCCAGTCAGCAGTTCAAATGGTGTAAAGCCAGTTACCCTGTTCAATGAAGATCTTACAGCCATCAATGCAATTGGTAACGCATTTAACCAGTTCAATTTAGTCTGTGCACAGATTTTAGCCAATTTTGTCTTTAGATTCAAATTCATCCGTTCGCATTTCCCTTGGGATTCTGGATGATAGACTGGTCCGAAGCTATGTTTCAGGCCTAGTACCTTTTCCACAGCTTGTAGATCTGCGTTCTTAAAGTGTGTACCATTGTCTGACCGAATTTTCCTAGGGAACCCATACCGAGGTATGTAATGATTGATCAAACATTTCACTACAGATTGACTATCTTCAGATTTTGTGGGCCATGCCTCAGGCCACCCAGTGAAACTATCCACCATGACCAGCATATATCTTTTCCCTTGGACCCTTTCACCCATGTCTGTGAAGTCAATGACCACCTCTTCTCCTGGGCCATTCCTCAATGGAAACGCACCCATGTGAGGTTTGATGGTAGATTTTATATTGTGTTGAACACACGTTGAGCACTCCCTAATGAAGGCTTCTAAGGTTTCCTTCATATAAGGATGCCACCAGTGTGCAAGAGCTCTCAACATCTGAGCCCTGCCAAAGTGAGCTAGGCCATGTGCCTCAGCTAGCAATGACTTCATCATGGCTGGTGGAATAACAGGTCGCCCATCTACAAACCTCCAGGCGTTGTTGCCTTTGATTGCCCCTCTTCGAGCCACATGGATTTCTCTTGTGGGGAGGCTGCCTCTTGAGCTGCAAAGATATGCTCCCATGTTAATGCTGGCAAGAGGTCAGTTACCTGTTGTTCAGAAGACAGAAGCTGGTGAGCTACATTATAATTAGCTGCTTGTTTTGCTGCCTCGTCTGCTGCCTGATTTCCCTTAGATGTAATTGTTTCATTTTTTTCATGTCCCTTGCACTTTATTACAGCTACCTGTTCTGGTAGTAAAATGGCTTCTGCTAACTGCTGCATTTCTACCTGATGCTTAATTGGCTGTTGTGCAGCTTTCATAAATCCTGCTCTTTTCCATTTAGTTAATTCAGTATGCACTGCCCCTACTCCATATGCTGAATCTGAATAAATGTTCACCTTTTATCTTTCCCCACTTCAACGCTTCAATTATAGCCATGACTTCTGCTCGTTGCGCTGACTGTTTTCCTATCAGCTTGTCTGCCACAACTGTCTCAAATCTGTCGCCCACTTTTCTGACCACTGCGTATCCTGCTTCTAATTCACCCTTATAATTTCTGTGACAGCATCCATCTGTAAACAGATCCTGGACCTCACCCTCCAACCTCATAGCTTCTAAATCAGGCCTGATTTTACCTTCCATTTCTACAGTCAGTCCACATACATGGGACTGCCCTTCAGTAATATAATCTGCCATGTTGATGCCTTCATGAGTAAAGGTCAAGTTCGGCCATGATAGGACTTTCAGGATCCTATCCTGTCTCAATGGTTAATGCATGCCCCATGACTACATGTGCTGTTTTCTGCACAATTTTTGCCAAGCCTGCTGCATATCTGTGGCATGGATGCTCCCTTTGCTCTGTTTTATCTAGCAATATACTCACATACATCAGAACTTTTCTTTTGCTATCAGCTTTCTGAAACTCCATTGACAGTTTGTTTTCCCTCTGATACATCTAAATAGAATGGTTTGTCATAGTCAGGGGTGGCTAGGTCAGCTGCTAATGCTAAAGCGGACTTGAGGTCAATGAACAATTGTTCAGCCTCCGTTTTCCAATCCAGTACAGCTTTTAGCTGTCTGGCTCCTTTATGCTGCACCAGCTGTCTCAGTGGCGCAGTTTTATCTGTATATGCAGGAATAAACTGCCTGCTGAATCCTGCCAACCCCAAAAATGACAACATATCTTTCACCGCGACAGGTTTTGGATGATGTAAAATGGCAGATCTATGCTGTGAAGAAATTCCTGCCCCTTCAGCTGACACTACTCTTCCGAGGAATGTGACCTGAGGTCTACACACCTGCAGTTTGGATTTACTAACCTTGAAACCTGACTGGTAAAGCTGTAGTAAAACTCTTCTTGTCGCCTCAACGCATGCCTCAGGTGTCTCTGCTGCGATTAGTAGATTGTCCACTTACTGAATTAAAACTGTTCCCTCAGGCATGTCACACTCCTGCAACATCTCCCTCAATGTGTGGTTAAAAATCCCAGGGGATAAAATGAACCCCTGTGGAACTCTGCTATACCTGAACCTCTGTCCCCTGAATGTGAAAGAAAATAAATCTAGGTGTTCTGCCAGTGGTAAACAATAAAAGCATTCGCCAAATCTATACATGTAAACCACTTCTGTTCTGGTCTAATAGTAGTTAGTGCAGTGTACGGGTTGGGCACAGGAAGAGTGGGTGTTTTTATAACTGCATTTATGCGCCCTTAGATCATGTGCCATTCTATACTTTCCTGTATTTTGTTTTTCTACAGGTAGAATTGGCGTGTTCCATTCAGAGCTAGAAGGTTCCAGTACACCTGCCTGAATCAGGCCTTGAATGGTGTCTGCAATACCTTCTTCAGCCTCTGGTTTATGGGGATACCGGGACTGCCAAATTGGTACATCACATGTCAATTCAAAACTCACTGTTTTCATAGATCTACACCACCCCACATCCGTGGGTCCTGAAGACCATAGGTCCTGTGGCAGATCCTCAATCATGGTGTCAGCCAGGTCATGATCAGTTTTTTTCTCTACCATGCCATCTTGTGACCCATTTGTGTTGCAGTGTCACTGCATTTTTAGTGATCTTATTAATTCTGTATCCCTTTTGTTTTGGAGAATACTGTACCCCAGGAATTTGAGTGTTTAGCCAATCAGTCGCATCTAGCATGGGTTTTGTCATTGGGCCCAGATCTTTAGCCTGATGCTCTGGGTGAATGGCTAACGTGATGTGAGGCCAAGCCTCCTTATGCATCATGTACCATTCTTCCTGTTCAAGTGTCAATTGCACAATTCCTACTACTCCTTCTGGGCCTACTAGTATCCCTGTACATTCAATTTCCCATTCTTTACCCTCTAAGTCTCTATTAAATTCTTCCTGATACCATTCATGTTGGTTTCTATCATAAAATAAAGTTACATGTGGGGTCGGAGGCATGTATGGAGCAATGTTCAAAACCCACGGCTTCCAGAGCGAGTACAGCTCAAGCAGACCCTGCTCTTCCCTAGCCTCAGGATACAATTCACCCCAATAGATGTCTGCCCCTCTGGATCTTTGGCATCTGACAATAGCCATTGTCCACTTGTGTTTCCATGGGGAGTCAGTGAGCAGTTGACCATCTTTCCCCTTTGAACTTGACTATCACTCCTCAGAACTGCAAAGGATTGAAGCTCCTAGTTTGATCAATAAGTCTCTCCCCAGCAGGTTGGTTGGTGCTGATTGAGATAACAGAAAACAGTGGTTAACAGTCTGTTGTTGCACTCGTACAGATAGAGGTTTAGAAAATGGCAGTCTTTCACAAGCCCCAGAGAAACCCATCACCCTCGTGGTTTTGTCAGAAATCAATGTGTGGTCCATGTGGATGTTTAAGGTTGAAAATGTGGCTCCTGTGTCAACCACAAAGTTCAGACGGTCTTTGTTGACCTCCATACTGAGCAGGGGTTCCTCCTAGCCCTGCTCGGTCTCTCTGTGGGCTGTGTCAATAATAGTCCAGCTCAGCTTCCTCCGCCTCCCAAACTTGGTATTGGGTGCCTGTCTGGTTCGGAGCTAAAGCTGCATGCGGTGCTGTGTACTGAACTGTAGGTGGGGCATAGAAAGCCCTGCCTCTTGGTGCTCCTCTACCTCTTGCTGGGGTTCCCCTTCCTCTCTGGGCTGTCTGTGCCTGAGGACACTCTGGCAAAATGACCCATCTGGCCGCAGGAGAAACAGTGACCACTCTGCCTTCCCACTCTGCCACCTCGGTTGCCCATGGTCATCATGCCCCTCACACTATAACCCACACTTGGCTGCTGCCAGATTTGACGAGCTCTAGGTTGAGCCATGACATGAGAATTAACCTCTGGCCATGCTGGTTGATCAATTATTGTAGTTGGATATTGAACCAACTGTTTTGGTTTCTCTTTTTTGTTTTCATTGATTTTTTGTCTGGCTTCACCTAACTGCAATTTAAAGAGCTGAGCTGTTAATTCTTCCAGCTCTGTTTGTTTAATCTTAGATTTTTCAAGAGCCCTGGTCATGTGATGTATCAAATGTCTCTCCCAGATTTGTGTTTCACTTCCTGGTATGTCAGGATTGTCTTTTAAGGCTGCTTTCACACTCTCAGTGGTCCCATCCAGTACTGCTACTCTAAACATTTCCTCATGTACCTTATCTGAGTGTGGGTGCACACCTGTATGGGCCTCCCATTCCTCCTTACACCTCATCAGAAAAGCTGCTGGGTTCTCTCCACTTTAGGTGAAAATCGAACATTATGGAGAGAGCCCCAAGGTGCAGGAAACAACTTCCTTATTGCGTTTCCCCATTTAGTGGATACTGAACTATACCTCACATCAGATCTGGAATTTATGGTTCCTGCAGCTGTCTCAATTTCTATCAATTGTCCTGTTATAATTACTTGTCCTAATAAGGCTCTCATATCCCCAAGGGCCAGTTTGTGACCCTGGGTTGAAGTGAGCATTTTATTCAACCATTTGCCACCTCCCTCAGTGATGTGTGGTAATTTGTTTAAAATAGCACCCATATCTGTGAAGGACCAAGCCTGATATTCCTCCTGACCATTTCTAACCACTAGAGGGAAGTTGGTTACTGGTCCCTCTCTGGATACCTGCTGTTGTCTATTCTTGCTCCTTGTATAATATTCTGACCTCAGTGGTCCCTGTACTTGCATTTTTCCTTCTATTATTATCTCCAGTTCCTGTGTATCATGATCTCCTTCTCTGTCCCTAACTGTTCTCTCCTCCTCTCTTTCCTGTATCATACTTTCCATATTCATTGGTTGTGGACGCTCCCTAGATACCCCCTGTCTCGGTCCCCAAGGTCTGATCCTGTCTTCCATTTTTTTCTTAGCTGACCACGTACATCTGTTCAATAACTCATCAGATTCCTCATGAATCCACTCTCTCCCCATATTATCTGCCTTACTTCCTTGTTTATTGGCTTTGTCACTGTGTTTGCAACTGTGTTCTGACATCACACTATTTCCTCCATCTGCTCCATCTAGTACTTCCTCACCTAGTTCTGGAGAATCCTCTCTGTCTCCCTTTTTCTGACTTCTAAGTGTCCTCCTTTCACCTGCCATTGTCTTGCTCCTCCACCCTTAGTAACATCCAGCATTCCTCCATCTACATCATATACTGGAACCTGACAGTGAACTCCTCCCTCCTAATAGAGTGGTGGCGCTGTAGGTAAAACTGTATATATTGACTTACACTCTGTCTGTTTTCTGCTTTCCTCTGCAGATATTTTGTTCTGCTTTTGCGCCGTCTTCCTCTTTTCTAAATTATCTAGAGCTGCAGCTGCTAAGGTCAAATTATGCCACTTAGCAAAATTGTTCTGCAGTGTCTCTTCCTCATTCTTCCACTTTCTTTTGTTAACACTCCTTTTTCTCTTGCTGTCTGCATTCAATTTGTCATAACTGACTTTCTCTGTTTTTTTAAAAGAACCGACAAATCTATTTTACTACTATCCTCTAAATTATTTATCTTTTGAACTCTTCATACAGAATGTTAATTTCTTTTCTTTTTATCCCTCCTTTTGATTCAATTCCACTTATCACTTGTGCCGAAATATCTTCCCACTGGGTTTTTAATGGACCATATTTCTCACACTCTATATCAAATTCTCCATTCTGACTCCCTTGTATAGTATTCTGTTGATTTTATATATTTTTATTTATTTTTATAGTTCCGTATGTGACTGATATGGGTGTTTTCTCATGTGGGCTCTCACAAGTTTCCTGATCGCCCTAGAACACCTTCTTTTAGTGGGCACTTTCCTATGTGGTTCTCACCTCGTCCCCCAGCGGATATACCACCAAGGTTACTCGGATCACCCGTAATTTTAGTGCCTTCTTTTAACCAGTCACACACAGCACCCTCCTGTCATATAATATTTCTTCCTTTGTATATAACAATTTATCCATTTATTTTTATTATTACTTTATCACTTTATTATTTTTATTATATCTATATATATCTAATTAATTTAAATGTTTTATTTATTATATTATTTATTATATATCTATTATATTATTTATTTATCTTTTTTTTTTTTTTTTTAAATCCTTCCTAACTTCTTTTTCTAAACTTTCACCTTCCTCCTATAATCTTTTATTCGACTATACTCACGCACACACTTTTATCATATTTTATCTTTTCTATTTTTAGTTTGTACTACTGTACTTTTCTGAATGCGGTCTTCAGGGGTCGGACCGTGTGGTAGATTTCTCATGTACTACTGTACTTTTCTGAATGCGGTCTTCAGGGGTCGGACCGTGTGGTAGATTTCTCACCCCACTCCCCTGGGATCTTCCCCCAGGTACCTTTATTCACTCGTCAGTGACATAGGCCCCCAGCCCTTTGGCCCTGGCCCAAATCTTTGTGTCCCAGACACTGCGTCCCTGACGCTATTTTTATATTTTATACTTTCTTCATATGACTTATCCACACATAACAAAATGTTTCAATCACTTCACCACTCTTGACATCATAATTTAGAAAATAGCCAATTGCAGACTTTGATATAGAAAACAGGTGTCTGCTTACCTTTCTTTTTGGTTCAGGCCGGCCTGATGTCGAGAAGATCAGAGATTGTCCACTCCTCGGACTCCCCTCACACGATCGGGTCACCAATTGTTGGACTCGCATCAATTCCTCGAGTCCGCGTGTTCGTTGAATGAGGAGAGCAGGAACAAAATATAGTTTAACTCTTTTAATGAATAAGTAAGTCAGATGAAGATAGCATACAGAGCTCTGGGTTAAAAACTGTCCCTGATTTACACAATCCTATGCAAGGCTTGTACAGGCAGTCTGCGACAAACTTGCCTTTCCCTGACCCAATATTTATACACAAAAAATACATAAGTTGTCTTTCTTTTGGAGTCAGATGATTTTCTGGTCAGCTGTGCTTCGTTCGCAACATCACCCCTCCAATTTCCTGGACAAAAGACTGCTTCTTTGTTAACACATACAAAAGTACTCTAAGAGCACAGCAAAATGCATAGCAAAACACTTTCTCATATGGATCTGTTATACCTACCACAACCTCTGGCTGTTGCTCTGGTGACTCTTATGTCCAACAGAAAGTACACATAGTCTTAAAGCAAAATCATTTCATAAGCTAACATTAATTTAAATTTACTATTGTTAATGATTAATTTCTACAAGCGTTATTAGCAATAGTGCACAAACAAATATGTATTCTCAACAGTCCTTAGATAAAATATATGTCGTTTTAACAAGAAAAATATGCTGTTTTTACGACAAAAGATAGCTCGAATATAGCTATTTGTTTTTACAATATAACATCTCGTTATTACGGAAAAAAAGATGTTACAACATAATTGAGTGGAAAAAATATGTAGCTAGGCCCTATGTGGCACCAATGCATCACCGCAAGCCAGGTGACCTGTAAATGCAAAAAAACAAAAAACATTGCAGTTTCCATTGCAGTTTTTTTTTGTCGGATTGCCTGAAAAACCACCTCATGCGAGGATAAAACCGTTTTTGCGATAGGCTATATGAGTTTTTGCGCAATTTTAATTCGCAATTTGAAGAGTATAGCCTAATGGAAACGCGGCTATAGTCAGCTCAGCTGCAGGCTTCAGCTTATTCATTAACGGCACAAATCTTTTTAACCTATAATGACCGACCTGGTGCCGCTCCACCACGTGCTGCGTGTAGGGCACCAAGCGCTCAGAGAGGCACCACAAGAAAATGCTCTCTCTCTACCCCTCTATTGCACAAATATCATAACTATCTATAGGCCTACTGTAATTAAGACATATATTCAAGAAATGAAAACAGATAGAGCTTCAGCCTTACTCAAAGGCAGCGGTCAACCCATTCCCTACGATCTTGGTTTGCTTCTTATTTATTAACTATACAACCAAATAGGTGATTAAATATTGATCAAAATTTAAATACAATTTATGCAAAACAAAATTAATTTCAAAGAAAGACTTTCTAGAAAACAGGATTCAATGAAGTGATCAAAATCCATGTCCCCAGACAAATACGTATATTAGGGGTGTAACGATACACTCAGCTCACGATTCGATACGTATCACGATACTGGGTTCACGATACAATATGCATCACGATATTTTGAACAAAATAAAAAAATTCAACTGAAAATCAAATAACAGATTTATTTAACATTAACACTACAGTGTTCAATAACTGTCTTGTTATACATGCAACTTAAATAATATACAATACTTCAATATAAATCAAGATTTAGTTTAACCTTCTGTACGTAAATTAACAATGACTACTAGGTGTCACTGACCAATAAAACTGAATTGTATCATGAAATTAAAATTAGGATAGCCCGAGAGAACTTCTTTAAGCAGTAAAAGTGCAACAAAAAACACATAAAGTAGTGTCCTATTCAAGTAATTTCAACACAAACAGCAAGAAAACTAGCATATCTACATTTTCTGGCAGTAGCTGGGATCTTTGCGCATTTACAATGTCCCCTGCTGTCGAAAAAACACGTTCACTAGGAACAGAGGTTGCTGAAACTGTGAGGTAGGCCTTTGCAAGAGGTGAAAGAAGTGGGTAAATTTGAGCATTTTCTTTCCACCATTTCAGTGGACAGCTAGTGAGGGGAATAGAAGTGTCCTTTTTGTACATGTCAATCTCTACTTCTATCCTATTTTTGGACTGGGTGACTGGTGGTTCAGAAAAAGTTGCACCAAAGAGCTCTTCCAGTGCTGTCTTTTTACTAGGTGGCTGTTCTGGCTCAACTCTGTGTGCTGCATCTCTTTGATCTGCTGCATCAGTGGGATATCTATCACTGGCACCTCCCTCCTTCGTTTGCTTCCCAGTTACAGCCTTAAAATAAAATAAAATAAAATAAAATAAAATAATTAAGGTATACTAGTAAGCAAGTATAGTTTCAATTACATACACAAAAGGTGTGGTATAGTTTCAAGTACATACACAAAAGGTGTGCACAAAGTAGGTTACAGAAACATGCAATTAGAGTGACAAACACACACAAGTGCAAATACACAGATTCTCAGACAATTTGTAATGCAGACAACAAGACATACCTGCTGTAACTGGTTTGATTTGTTCTTCAACCGGTGGAAAACCTCTTCACGTTGTTCAGGGAGTAAGTGGGGCAATGACCGAAATCTGGGGTCCAAGGCTGTACCCTCTAGCAGATAATCCTGTTCCTCTGTGAATCTGCTTGAGAGGTTTTGCAGGATGGCTGTCTTCATGTTAGCAATAGTTGTGGAGTCTTTCTCGTCCGGTGTCATGCTCTGTTCGATCATGGCTTTCAAGGGCAATATGAGTGACAGCGTGGGGCTCTTTTCATCAGACAGGACAGTGGTGGCTTTTTTTAACGGTTTAAGGAGGTTTACGATTTCTTCGGCGTCACTGATGTCAGCGCTATCCATAGTATTGAGTTGACGTGCATTTTTGCGCACCTCTGTGCTTAAGAGGGCTGCAGTTATCGCAGCTTGTTGCTCGAGATAGCGTTCCAGCATCTCCATTGAGCTGTTCCAGCGTGTAACAACATCCATGATAAGCTTGTGTGATGCGATCTCAAGCATATTTTGCTTTGCCACGAGCACAGCTGTTGCTGTGGTACTGCGGTGAAAGAAAGCCACGACTTTCCTCACGCGACCAAGCAAACGACTGAGGCGGGCAACATTCAATCCTGCTTGCGAAGCAAGATGCAAAGTGTGTGCAAAACACTTAATATGCGGTGACATCCCTGCTTCCCTCACTGCCACAACCATGTTGCGTGCGTTGTCTGTAACGACAGCAATGCTATGAGCAGATCTTTCAAGCTCCCACTCTTGTATGGTCGCTTTTAAAACATCAGCTATGTTTGTACCAGTGTGCGACTCGAAAAGCGGGCGAGTCTGAAGCACAACACTTTTCATTTCCCACTCTGTGGTAATAACATGCGCTGTGACTGTGATGTAACTCTGAACAGCCCTCGAAGTCCATCCGTCAGTTGTTATCGCCACACTCTCAGCATTTTTCAAAACATCTGTCACACTTGCTTTAACTTCGTTGTACAGGGATGGAATTACCTCCTGACTGAAGTGCGGGCGTGACGGAATATGATACCTGGGCTCCAGCACCCTCACCAATTCGCGAAATCCAACATTTTCGACGACCGAGAATGGCCTCATGTCTTTTGCGATTAAAAACTCAGATGCACCTGGTTATTTCTTGAGCTTTTGCACTTGACTGAGACCATGTTGAAGCAAAACTACGTTCAAAAGATAGTTGGCCTTCTTTCACTCTCTTTTTCGCATCCGGTTGCAGGAGTTTCTCTTCGTGGTACCGTTTTAAATGACACATCATATTTGTAGTGTTCGACGTCGTGTATAACATTGTTTGTTTACAGTATTTACACACAGTTCGTGTTTTGTCTGTTTTTTTTACCGTCCTCCTGTCGAGTAACTGGAAAACCAAAATGCTGCCAGACTTCAGACTTGTAAGTGGACGGAGCATCTTCTATTTCTATTTCAGACGAAGTCAAACTCATTTAGCCCTGGTACTGCTCACAGTTCAAGCGATTCATTTGAGCCTGAATGCAAGTGTGACGTATGACGCGGGTGCGGTAGCTCAACCAATAGGATAAAACAGATGTTATATGTATTAATTTGAGCGTGAATGCAGTGGATGCAAGTATGATGCGGGTGCGGTAGTTCAACCAATAGGATAAAACGGAGGTCAAATCGAAAAAAAAAAAAAGTATAATATCGTCATAACTCTACGATACATTTCATGACATTTTTGCATTGCGATAAATCGTACCACGATATATCGTTACACCCCTGCCGTATATGATTATGTGCATTACTCATGCTGCTCATTTTTCATAATCAACATATGAAATTTAAATAATATTTAACATAGCCAAACCATGAAACTATAGGCTACATTTTCTTTAACCCTCTGTCTGCCGAAGTCCTCGGTGCCTTCTGATGGATTTTTTTCCTTTATGACAGCAGAAACAACTCACAATACTCCGTCATTTTTAGGCATATAGATAGGCTAAGTGCAAGTTATAATTATAAACAGTAAACTGTCTACTTTTATTTGTGTACACACTCACAAAATAACAGCAAAGGCTGTGCACTCCACTCCAAACGCTGTTCATAGTTTATTAAATGCAAAGTTTTTAATTTCTAAATTCAGTTTATTTCCAACAAACAAAATTCCAAGCCAAAATAATGAAGTGGTAAAAAACCCCCCTGCAAATTCAAACATTTCGCTCATCTCTGTATGTGGCAGCAATGCTTCACAATAACCTGGCGAATGTAAAAGTTGATCATTCTTATAGATGATGTTGAGTTATTATTTAAACTCATAAAAAAACAATAGAATAGCCTATAAAATGCCGCAATTTATCAAGACCTTAAAGCAGATAAGAGAGAAACGCCCAGCAACACATCATTGCCGCTCAAGTATACGGTGCTTTCCTTGCCATCAGTGCTTGGATAACACACTCCTTCCATTAATAGTAATGGCGTGCGGTGGCTGGGATCTATGTACATAAACATAACCTTCGTAGCATAATTTTTGGAATGACTTATCAAGAGAGGGAAACATTTTTTTTAGTCGCAAAACATAATGGAAACTCAGTCATTTCGCTATATTTTTTATCGACTATTAAGAAATATCACAAAAGTTTTGCGCAAATCTGTATTGGATAAAAAGCTTCTGACCGGCGAAAAAATGTATTAAATGAATGAATTAGATTATGAATAATGACGATTCGTGGTTTTGCTTTAGTAGGCTACACACCTTCCGCAAAACACCTTTTTCAGTTATTTTTAAAAAGTGGTGGGGACAATATCGAGCCTGGAAAAAAGTGATGTCCCGCCCGTCCCACCCGTAAATTACGCCTATGTTCCAGACACAAAATTAGATCAATCAACCTTTTGGCTGACTAGCCTACATCTCAATAATGTTGATTTTCAGATGACATGACAGGTGCTGAGAGGATTTAATGTGAAATTACACTTTGTACCCGTTTTGCATTTGCACACCACAGCAAAGTTACAGACTAATTGACTTTAAAAGATCCTGGATATCAGATTTGAGATTCTTAGAATATATTGCCTATATCTGAAATAGGGCTGCCCCGACTAAAGTCTTTTTTTTTCTATTGTTGATGCGCTGGCGCCTCCATGTCATTGTTTGCTATATTTTCGTAGTATTTATTAAATCCAGGCAAATTATTGATAAAACATTGATTAAAATTAAGATATAATTTATACAAAATTAAAATCACTTTAACCCTAAAGCCATCTTTTGGACAAATATCCAAAAGTATTTTTTTTAATACTTTCTTTAATCTGAGCAGTACAAGACTTGGCTACTTTTCCTAAGTTTGCCTCCTGAACACACACAAAAAATAGTATTGACTCTACAATGTTAAGTGCTTAAAAAAAAGTCCTTAATCCCGCCTTCGTGGACAAAAGAGGGCAAAACACCCATAGGAATGAATGGAAATAAATGAAATGAAAATCAATAATACATACATACACACAAATGAAGCCTATACAACATTCTCAGTGTGGCACACGCTCACACACACGCGCTACACACACACATCCACAAAAGCATTGCATTGAAAGCCATTGAATGAGCCTATAACAGAGTGAGGTTTTTTTTATTGTTGTCAAATAAAAACAGTCATATATAGCCTTATATAGCTTTAGAAATAGTGGACCCACTTTATATTAGGTGGCCTTAACTACTATGTACTAACATTTTAATTAATCATTTGATACATTGAACTTATTCTGTACATACATGTTTTTACATTGTACTTACATTTTTAAAAATACCTTCATGTAATTACATCTGTAATTAATTTCTGTAGTTACATTTGTAATTACACTGTTGACACTTCCCTTACACCTAACCCTACCCTTAAACTTACCCATCCCACCACACCTGTCCCTAACCCTACGCGTATCCCACCTCAATATCAGCAAAGGTGTTTTGCAATACAATATGAACACAGTAAGTACATTGTACTTATTTTTTGATGTAAGTACATAGTAGTTAAGGCCACCTAATATAAAGTGGGAATATGAAGACCGAAGAGTGTAAAGACCAGCGACTCTACTCTGCGCGACTCCACTCGAGCAAGGACACCAACAAGGCACTTAAGTATAGCTTTCATTTACTTTAACCCTTTGGTATTTCGTGTGTTTTCGTTTGTTTATTCTGTAATCCCAATTCACTATGTGCTTTCAAATCTCTACTATTACCACTACCACCCGTAAACCACGCTCTAGGTACCGATTTCCTCTACCACATTACTGTCCATTCCAATTGGTCTCTGGAATTGCCAGTCTGCTGTAAACAAAGCAGACTTTATTTCAGCTATCTCCACTCATTCAAATCTCAGTCTCATGGGCCTAACTGAGACCTGGATCAAACCAGAAGACACGGCCACTCCTGCGGCCCTCTCAACTAATTTCTCCTTTTCGCACTCACCTCGTCCAATTGGGAGAGGTGGAGGTACTGGTTTGCTCATCACAAAGGATTGGAAATTTAAATCAATCAATCAATCAATCAACTTTATTTATATAGCGCTTTTACAATGACGATTGTTTCAAACAAGCTTCACAGTGTTAAACAGGACAACATTGCAACAAAATTTGATTTGGCTAGTTTAATTTGGATAGTTTATAGAATTATATATGTAATTATATATCCAAATTAATAAATTCTATTTGTATATTTAGTTGAGTAACTTGGATCATAATTTGAGTGTCCCCAACTGAGCAAGCCAAGCCAAAGGCGACATGTTGTAGTTGTTTATCGCCCCCCAGGTCAACTGGGTAACTTCTCGGAGGAGTTGGATATGTTACTCTCCAACTTTCCTGAAGATGGCACTCCTCTGGTGCTGCTCGGTGACTTCAACATCCACCTTGATAAACCCCAGGCTGCAGACTTCACCTCTCTACTGACCTCCTTTAACCTTAAGTGATTATCTACCACGGCTACTCACAAATCAGGTAATCATTTGGACCTTATCTACACACGCTACTGCTCTACAGACAACAACACTTTAGTGACTCCATTGCACACCTCCGACCACTTCCTCGTCACTCTTAACCTCATACTCACTCCTGATACAACTCATACTAATCCACAGATCACCTTTCGGCGTAATCTACGCTCTCTCTCTCTCCCTCTCGCCTATCCACTATGGTTTCATCCTCACTTCCTCCACCTGCTCAGTTCTCAGCTCTGGACACTAACAGTGCTACTGACACTCTATGCTCCACTCTAACAACTTGTTTAGACAGCTTTTGCCCCCTTTCATCTAGACCAGCCCGCACCACACCCTCTGCCCCATGGCTGTCTGATGTTCTCCGCGAACATCGCTCTGGACTGAGGGTGGCAGAGAGAAAGTGGCGAAAATCTAAGAACTCTATTGATCTTACCTTGTATCACCCCCTCTGTCATCAACTCTTACAGCTGACAACTTTGCATCTTTCTTCACAAACAAAACCTCCTCCATTAGCAGCCAATTCTCCGCACCACAAACTGACATGCACATCTCATCAACCGTCACACACACGCTTCCCTCTTTCTCTCTGCTCTCTGAAGCAGAAGTCTCCAAACTCATCCTTTCCAAACACCCCACTACTTGTCTGCTTGATCCTATCCCCACTCACCTGCTTCAGGCCATTACTTTGTCAATAACTCCTGCACTAACCCACATCGTCAACACCTCTCTTCACACCGGGACTTTTCCCACAGCATTTAAGCAGGCTCGGGTAACCCCACTGCTTAAGAAACCCTCTCTGAACCCAGCACTTTTAGAAAACTACCGACCGGTGTCCCTTCTGCCTTTTATTGCTAGGACACTTGAGAGAGTAGTGTTAAACCAACTCTCTATGTTTCTTGCACAGAACAACCTCCTGGACAACAACCAATCTGGATTCAAAAGCGGCCACTCAACTGAGACTGCCCTGCTCTCGGTTACTGAAGCACTGAGACAGGCAAAAGCAGCTTCCAAATCCTCAGTACTCATCCTGCTGGATCTATCTGCTGCTTTTGACACAGTTAACCACCAAATCCTCCTGTCAACTCTCATGAAGATGGCATCTCAGGAACTGCTCTCCAGTGGTTCAAGTCTTACCTCTCAGGTAGGTCCTTCAGGGTGTCATGGAGAGGTGAAGTGTCTAAGTCACATCATATAGCTACTGGAGTTCCTCAGGGCTCAGTGCTTGGACCACTTCTCTTCTCCATCTACATGTCATCTCTAGGATCTGTCATCCAGAAACATGGCTTTTCCTATCACTGCTATGCTGATGACACTCAACTCTACTTCTCATTTAAACCAGATGATCCCACAGTTGGGGTTCGGATCGCTGCCTGCCTGACAGACATTTCTGCCTGGATGAAGGAACAACACCTTCAACTCAATCTGGCAAAGACAGAACTGCTTGCGGTCTCAGCCAACCCAGCACTTCAACATACTCTCTCCATTCAGCTCGGTTCATCAACCATAACTCCGTCCGGGACAGCCAGGAACCTTGGAGTTGTGATTGATGATCAGCTCAAATTCACTAACCACATTACTGCAACAACCCGGTCCTGCAGATTTGTGCTATACAACATTAGGAAGATTAGACCCTTCCTATCAGAGCAGGCCACTCAACTCCTGGTCCAAGCTCTTGTACTCTCCAGACTGGACTACTGTAATTATCTTCTAGCGGGCCTTCCAGCATCCACTGTTAAACCCTTGCAGCTGATCCAGAATGCAGTGGCGAGAGTGGTCTTCAATGAGCCGAAGAGAGCACACGTCACGTCTCTCTTCATCAGTCTTCACTGGCTTGCCGATAGCCGCGAGAATCAAATTCAAGGCTCTGGTGCTCGCCTACAAAGCAACCGCAGGCTCTGCACCAGTATACCTAAACTCGCTTGCTCAGACTTACACACCCTCCAGAAGCTTGCGTTCTGCAAGTGAACGACGCCTAGTGGTGCCATCTCAAAGAGGCATGAAATCCCTCACTAGGACCTTTTCTTGGACCGTTCTGTCGTGGCAATAATTCAACTCAATCACTGAACAAGAGACAAATCTTTGAATATAATAAAGAATGATTTATTTCCTTGCAAGGAAAGAGTCCACTGTCACACAGCCACACATGACTGTATGAGAGCGGCCTAAAGACTAAACAATCAGGTTCCCTTTTATACCATTTACAAGGTCAGAAACAAAGACAAGAGCTCCTGTAATCTTCCACTTCAGTATTCACATAGTAATAACCCTTTCAGTTTGGTCATGGTCCCCTTTGTCAAGGATCAATACAGTTTTAGCCAATGACCTTAGGGGTCAGATCGATTCTTTTTAAACTGACCAGTTGTCCCTCTCAGTTCAGTTCTAAGGACATGTAGCAACCTTCACGTTAAGCATACTACAATAATGATTATATGTGTTAAAACAAATTCATACATATTGTTAAAATCACTCTCCTCAATGATTATATTTTCTTCTATTGATTAAATACATTTTTTTCTATTACAATTTCTCCCTTTTTATCATTCATTGATAACTTCACAATCAAAAATGTATCCTTGTAAAAAGAAAATTCAAGTCTTTACATCACATTTATACTTTTCATCTCTGATTTTCATATCAACGATCACTCTCTTGAACTCTTGAAGGAAGATAGTTAAAATTGCTAAAGCTGTTTTTACGGGTATAGTCCCTTTTTCACTGCAAGCAAAACATATAGATAGATAGAACCTCTAAAGATTCTTTAAAGTAAGAAAATCATTTAACCTCTGTCACTCCCACATATCGCATCATCATCGAACTCATCTCTCGAATTATCACAGTCATAGATAGATAGATTAACCATCTGATTTGACATACTGGTGTTCTGAAGAAAACACGGGATACACATTAATATTACAACTACAATTCCCAAAATTGGTACCACGGTAAATCCCAACCAGTATCCCCATCCCTTCAGATTCCTTTACCACCCAAACCATGAATCATCTGCTTTCTCAGGTACTTTCACAGCCATTCTCATGTGAGTGATAATGCTGGTGATATTATCACTGTAGTCTGGAATATGAAAACAACAAGACAGTCCTAACATCTTACAGACCCTCCCTTTTCTGCTGTTAGTATGTCTAAGACTAATCTGTTTTGGATCACTGCATCTCTGATTTGCCTCATTTCCTCATTTACCATTGTAAACGCATTTTCTGTACTGTTAGCCATAGCTAGCACAGTCCATGCTGGCCCATTGATCTTGTTAATTGACACCGCTGTTCCCACCCCTAGTAGAACAGACCACCCCACATTCATCAGAGCTGGGTACCAACATCCTGACCACCCCTCTCTGGCATATAATGATAAGCTCTGTCCCCACAAACCCACACTGCTGCGGGTGAAGTGTCGTTTGGTCTACTAAATGGACAGGTGAAGTTGGTCATCATGTTGCTGTTGCTTGGGCTGATAAGGCACCTGTTGTTCAAACATGTGACTCAGCTGCCTTCCTTCCTGCTCCGTCTCCTGGATTGTTGCAGCCTTCAATGGCCGTCGTGAACCCATTTCGCCCTTTCTCACAGCGGTGTGCAAGAAAGGTCCTGGCCCCTTTTCGCCTTCCAGCTCTGTAGGATCTGTAGTCCCGAATCACCACAAAATCACCTGGTTTGATGTCATGTAAAGGAGTCCCTTAACCTACACATAGACCTTAGACAACAGAGTAGACATTTCTTTGCAGTAATTCAACATGTCATGTTCACAGCTGTTGTTTAACCCCTTCCATTCCCCCTGAATGGTGATCCAAAATCAATTTCAAACGGCTCAGATTTGCTCTAGGCCTTTTCTCGTTCCTTTGCCAATTAGTTTTCAATCATTAATTCTTTTCTCTTTTGGCTGCAACTGCAGCCAATTATCATAATTTCTCTAAGAAATGTCTTGTTAAACAACAGCTCATCCATACACCATTCATCATAACGGTTTAGCCACGTTACTCTGCTCCCATGGCAAAATCTGCTTCTCTGTAACAAAGACAAAACATTAGTGTTTGTTTCGGATAATAAAAGACATTCTGGTCCTTCGATTGCGTCCATTGCCGCAACCTTGGCAGCCGCGTCGGCTCTGGAGTTTCCTGTAGAAACAAGGTCTTGTTTGTTAGTATGCGCTGTGCATTTACAGATAGCAACTTGCCTTGGCAAGGTTATTGCGTCTAGAAGTGCTGATACCAAAGAAGCATTCAATATTGGGCGCCCATCGGACTTTAGAAATTTCCTGTGCTTCCATAAGGCCCCAAAATCATGCACCACCCCGAACGCGTATCGTGAGTCTGTGTAAATCGTTACACTTTTCCCCTCCATCAGCTTGCATGCTTCAGTTAGAGCCAGGAGTTCCGCCGCCTGCGCAGAATAATTTGCTGGCAATCTGCCAGAAGTCAAAACATCAAATTCTGTAGTTACAGCGTAACCAACCTTATTTAGGCCTGTTTGTGGGTCTCTTGCAGAGCCATCCACAAACAGGACATTTTCGCAGTTTTTCTTTTTGAGTGGTGTGTCCAAAGGTCCGGTCTCGTGTACACACCTGTTCTAACGCAGTGACACAACAATGATGTACCTCCCCATCCTCCTCTGTTGGGAGGAGAGTGGCAGAATTCAAGACCGTACAACGCTTAACAGTGACATTTGGCATATCAAGCAAAATCGTGTGATACCTCAGCCATCTGGCCGTAGATAGGTCAGACGTTCTCTGCTCTTGCAGTATCATCGACGCTGCGTGTGGGACCATCAATGTTAAATAAGAATACCCCACATATTCCCTTGCTGCGAGTACCCCCAATTCTGCAGCTGCTACTGCTCTCAGACATCGCGGTAAGCCTGCTGCTACCGGATCCATTTGCTCGAAAAATACCCCACAGGTCGCAGTCTGTCCCCATGATGCTGCAAGAGAACAGAAGTCATAAATCCATTCTTTTCATCTACCATTTGAACGGTTTTACAGGTGTCGGTAACCCCAAAGTTGGGGACCCAATCAATTGTCTTTTCATATTTTCAAAGGCCTTCTTAGCCTCTTCTGTCCAATCAAGTTTATCACATGACTTCAAACCCTTCCAGTTGTCAGGGCTACAAGCTCCAATCAGAGAGTTTCTCAAAACAAATGATAAAGTGCTCTCCCTCAGAGGGAGGTACAGTATCACAGGTAATATTCATCTGGATTCTTTAGTGTTTCAGTGAATTAAAGACAAATCCATATTTAATATCTGGAAGTTAATATCTAAGTGATCAAAACCCTGTTTCTGCTCTCCCGACATGTTAGGTTTGTGATATCTCCCAAATCCAAACACACGACACCTCGTTGCTATCAAGCGTTTAGTGATTACACACACACACACCCAGACCATCAGTTTACCACTCAGAGACTAAACACACTTTAGAAAACTTTCAGCTTTCATGATCCCCAGTTTCTCACTGTACATCATATTCTAATCAACCTTCCTCCAGTCTGTTGTTTCTTCAACATTTCATATTCAATACCAAAATCACATCACTAATTTTCAGGTCATGTTATACAGTTTAAAGTACTCTTTAGGCGTAAGTTCTAAACAACCAAAACCTTAACCTTATATGGCAGTGACACAAATCCTCACTATCCTTTCTTTGCCACTTACACTAAAATTGTCATAATTTTACCAAGACCGTACAAATTTCTTCCATATTACATCGTAGTTCAATATATTTTAACTTAATTTGACTTCAGGTGTTCATAAATCCTGTCAGAAATTTTATTTTTACAACATTTATATTTGTGGCTATTTCTCTGGTCACATTATTCCTCTATCAAGTTCCATTGTTTCCGTATTATTTATCTCTACTGCTCTGCAGAAATCCAAAATATTATTGTCTTCATATCTCAATGCCAGTCACACAGAAAGCCTCACAGCCTCTTGTTTTGTTTTTGTTTTTTCTCTTACATTAGTTGTAGTTCTCTATATAAATCAATGTCCTACCTCCATTTAATGGATTAAAACGCACAATAAAATTTTCATTTGAAAGGTTATATTCCTTTGTTCACCATCTGGCCTTTCATAAATTTGATTGATTCTCTGGATCATTTAAATAGTGACTTTAACCAGTCTCTCTATGCACGTTTACAATTTTAACTAATCCAGAGTCTAATTCACATCAGCATCTTAAATGACAAAAGTAGTCATAATTACCAGTAACGGACAGAGCTGGATACCAATCCACTTAAAGCTTGTCCCATGTTCTGGATAATCTTTTCACCAGATTCTCAGAATTATCAGTTTGTCGTTTGACTTTACCCGTCTGTAATGATAAAACACTCATTCCAGAGGTTAAATACACCCTACATTCAATCAGGACACATAAATATGAACTGCTCATTCTCAAAATTTGCTTTTACATGGTCTCTTAACCAATTTCAGATCATGTCTGTTCATTATTCATTTGTTTTTATAAAAGTCAGCTGACATTGCTTTGTTTTGTCTCAGCTTTAGCAGGATGATAACAGAGTACAGTCCCTGCAGCCTCTCTCTCTCACTCTCTCCAAACAGCCTCCTAAGACTATAACTTATAAAAATGTAATATTAAATTTATTAACCTTAATCCTTTACTTTCAAATTAGAACATCTCCAATAAGTTACACTATGAAATTGTTTCAAGTTATCTTTAGTTTAAATACCTTTGTCCTTCAGACCTTCGTTAAACTTCAAAAGCCGTCCTCCTCTTAAAGACTTCACCATGTTTCTGAATTAAGCCTGCTGAAGTAAACTCATAATAACATTAATTCTTTAGTTTACTGATACAAATTAATACATTTTGTTCTGGTCTCTCACACAAGTTAAATGACAAGCACTGCATGGTCTCAGCCGGCTCTTGAATGCTCCTTACCATCATAACTCTTTCGCTCAGGGTCTTTCTTCCCTGGCACTCAATTTCTGCGGTTATTGGTGAGCGGTATAGAGGAGCATAATTAGGGCAGGCCCTGCTGTGTCCTGTCTGGACTCTCGGCCCCCACAAGCACAGCTTCCCCCCTTGACTGATGCTGCTGGCCTCACAGCTCCACTCTCATACACACCTCACATACAACCCCAAGTGTGGTCCCAAGTGACTTTACGGTGATTTCTCTGGCTTGGGTTGTTCCCCGCTGGCCAAAAGAGAATCTTACCCGTCTTGAAACCACCTCGTGCCCACTTGGTCATCGCTTGAGTTCTTTGACCCTCGACAGGATCCAATATTTTCTGGAGCCTTTTTTGGAAAGTGCATTCAAGAGTCACCAGAGCCAATTAGTCTGCTTACTATAGGTAGAACATGGAGACAGGTTAATCATAACACAACTTAATCACTAAAATCCATCAGTGAATTACTCAGTGAATTTAGCCAGAACAACTGTCCAATCAATTTAATGTTCTGCTACCACTGTGACCAAGGCCATCAGTTCTGTACATGGTGAAGGCTAAGATAAGACACAACCTGCTCATATAATACATAAGTAAAAACTTCAGTTAATTTAAAAGTCAACATATTTTAAAACATCCTTTTTATCCAATCATTGTCTATGATTTTCAACTGATGCCCTGTGCTTTTTCTTCAAATATCTTATCATATGACACAGGCTCAGATACCAGCTTTGAGCTGGTTTCAAATGAGCGACTCTGAGGCCTTCAGGACGGTAAACTGCATTTTCATAAACAGACACTCTTCACTTTAGCTCAGCGTCTGATCTGGCTAGAAATTAAAATTGTTTTCAAATGAACATCAGAGATTTTCCCTTTAACTCTATCCTTAGACAGTGATCACCATCTCGAATAATCATAATTTTATATTCGTCTTTTGCCCCTTATAATACATTTTGAATTAATTTCCACTCAGATTGAGTCTCTGTTACTCAAGTTAGGCCACAGCACCAGAAATGACATGGTGGGCCAGATTCAGATAATTGTTTTATTACAGCTCAGCACCAGCTTATCTTTTGAAACCAAAACATCAGCTTATAGGGTTTCCAACCTATAGTTATTTCAACAACCCAATATTCAGAGTTTTGCAAAAGTGAGAAGAGCAAGAACATATTTATAATTGTTTGTTTATCTTAAAACCCTCTCAACTTGATTTATATGTCTATTCAACGTTTTATCATCTTTATCTTTAATTTTAAACTCATATTAACTAAACTTCACTAAAGACTTAATTTTTTTTTTCTTTTCTCTCTCTAAGTCACTATTTAAATATACATCCTCAACTCACGTTTTTCTGTTATTCTGTAATTTGTACATCTGCCCGTATTAAAATATTATATATCTTTCTTTCAAAAGGAATTCCTTAACCTTATTGTTATCTAATTATTTTCTTAAGACAGAGTGTAAATCTTGTCTCTGTTTCTTTCTCTTTACTGGGTATCATTTACAGGATTTAGCCTGTTGGCCTGATTTACCACACCTTATGGGTGGGGTTACAGTTTCATGCAAAATGGCCCGCCACAATTAAAACACTCTCTGTCCTCTGGTGGAGCAACACCTCTGTTCTCCAATCTCAGTCTAGTTCCCAGTCTCTGGGCAGTGCCTAAAGTGGCAAACACTCGGACAGTCTCAGAAGAGAGCTCAGGGTCCAATAAACCTAAAATGGTTTGCATCTTATTTTTCACTACCCTCACATTTGTTTATCAAATTGTAAAATCTCTGTTACTAATCCATGAATAAGCACAAGCAATTTGAATCTTTTCTCTATTCTCTCTTTATTTGTAGCCAGTTAAGCTGCTGTTTAACTTTCTAAACAGAATTAAAACATTTGTTGCCCATTTTCTTCATTAGTTCTTCAAATTTCTTTAACTTGCGGGCTTCAGAGCGGAGCTGCTTACAGCGTTGCTCTTTCGTCTCAATATCTTTATCCGGACTGATCAAGTTACTGATCATGTCACTCAAATCATTGCCATAATTTAGTTATCACAAATTGTATATTCATAGCTTAATCAAAGTTCATACTCACCAGCGATCTTTAAACAGCTGCGGCTTCTGTGTGATCAGACATCATTTTCCTTTCCCTGCTATGCTTCTTTCACACAACACTCGCATTTCACACACATTTCCCACAACAGCCCTTCAATCCTTATCTCCTATTTTCAACTGACCATCCGTGCTACTCAGCATTCCCTCATTTGGGACAATCATGATATTTAATTCTTCTCTATACCTTACATGCATTTTTGGCCATATAATTTTCTCATTTGACAAAATACCGGTGCTTCATATTTGATCTTGCTCTGGGACTTTCCCATCCTGACAGTCTGTCTCTGTGGATCTTCCTAGCGCTAGGTTTTTTAGTCTGTCGGACGTCTCCGTTCAGACCCTATCTTTCACCCAAGATGGATGGGCGGACTACCCCCTCTGTAATCCTTTTAAGACCTGCTCTCAGCACGGTCCGACCTGGCCTCGCCTGGTCTTTTACTCTTTTTCCCCCTGGAAAACTTATCTCACAATTTCCTCCAGAAATTGTCTCCCCCAGAGTCAGCTGTCAGCTATGGTTCCTCCAATACCCTCAATATTTTCAATATTTTTCCCAAATCATTCTCAATATTTTCTCTCAATATTTTCAATATTTTTCCCCAAATCATTTTCAATTCATTCAGAAATTCAATAATCATTCAGAAATTCAACAATCATTCACATCATTCAGAAATTAGAAATTCAACAATCATTCACATCTTTCAGAAATTCAATAATCATTCATTTCCTGATTCCAGTGGTCGGACCCTCCAGACCCCCAGAGCAGTCGGCCCTTCTCCCTCAATCTGTCAGGGTAAGGCTGTGACTCTAACGTCCAGGATGATCAGTCACCATCTGCTCTCGGGGTCCAGAAGGCACATCCAAGGAATCCCACTTAACTGACACCAAAACTGTTGTGGCAATAAATCAACTCAATCACTGAACAAGAGACAAATCTTTGAATATAATAAAGAATGATTTATTTCCTTGCAAGGAAAGAGTCCACTGTCGCACAGCCACACATGACTGTATGAGAGCGGCCTAAAGACTAAACAATCAGGTTCCCTTTTATACCATTTACAAGGTCAGAAACAAAGACAAGAGCTCCTGTAATCTTCCACTTCAGTATTCACATAGTAATAACCCTTTCAGTTTGGTCATGGTCCCCTTTGTCAAGGATCAATACAGTTTTAGCCAATGACCTTAGGGGTCAGATCGATTCTTTTTAAACTGACCAGTTGTCCCTCTCAGTTCAATTCTAAGGACATGTAGCAACCTTCACGTTAAGCATACTACAATAATGATTATATGTGTTAAAACAAATTCATACATATTGTTAAAATCACTCTCCTCAATGATTATATTTTCTTCTATTGATTAAATACATTTTTTCTATTACAGTTCCCACCTGGTGGAATGACCTGCCTGTCAGTTCGAGCAGCCGAGTCTGTAGCCATTTTCAAAAAACATCTCAAGACACTACTTTTCCAGCAGCACTTGACCAATAAAGAATAGCACTTATCACTCTATTCGTTTCTGTTTGTTATTTAAATAAATTTAAAAAAAAAAAAACTGTCTTATGTGTTTTGTGTTTCGTGAGACTTGTTACAGCGCTTGCATATTGTTGCCCTTGACTGGTCTTGGTTACTTCTATTACTCTCATTTGTAAGTCGCTTTGGATAAAAGCGTCTGCTAAATGACTAAATGTAATGTAAATGTTATGCAAATATCTAGAGCAGGGCTATTCAAATCTTACCCTGGAGGGCCAATGCACTGCAGATTTTAGCTCCAACCCTGATCAAACAAACCTAATCAATGTCTTCAGGATCATTAGAAAATCACAGGCAGTGATGGGAATAACGGCGTTATAAATAAACATTGTTACTAACGGAATTATTTTTTTCAGTAACGAGTAATCAAACTAATTAATGTTTCTCCCGTTACAACAGCGTTAGCGTTACGGAGAAAAAAACCATTTTGCAAAAAGATTTTGTGCTTTAAAAATATTGTTTACACATTGGACGCTTTGCAGTTATGTTAAATATTGTAGTTTGAATGCTTTGATTTGACTTGGCTTGTGCCCCTGTCCCTGTAATCATGGAAGTGCCCTTTTTCGATTGTACCGCAGTGCCCCTGGAACGGCCAACTGACAATTGACACATTTATATAGTCACCAACACGCCCTTAACTTTCTTATCCCCTTCTGACACCAAGGGTGTAAATTTTTTTTAACAAATTCCCCTTTTACTCAATAACACTTTTTCTTATAGAAATTGTTATATGAACACATATATCTGTAACTCAGATATCCGGAACCAACTTACCTTACTCTGAATGCACTATTATGTATATAATTCAATAAATATCCAATATAACAGCAGGCTTAAAATACAAAACAGTTGCTTTTTTTATTATTTTAGTGCACAAACAAGTCTTTTAACCACCTCGCAGGGTACCTCACATGCTGAAGACGAGTTAAAACACACTCATCAGATCTGGGTACATGGACCTGCTCTTGGGATGGGTGCATAAGCCAATTAGCCACATAGGCTATGACGCATGCCATTCCCCATTAATACATCTAAATGAAAGTATTATTTCCCACTTTGCTCTCTTATTTCTTCTGGCTCAGAAAATCTTGGGTGTCCTTTTTGTAGATGCCAAGGAAACTTAACATGCACTTTGTTCCCTTGTTTCTGAAGAGTATGACGTGTCCTGCGCTTTGTGTAAAAACCAAAGCTTCATTTTAGCTGGTTGTGCCGGCATTCGCTTGTGCACAACATCTGTAGGTGCTTGAAGTGTCTGAAAAGACTGTGTCAATTAGACTCCCCCTTAAAACTGCCTCATCGACATGGCATCCTCAGTAAACCTGTCTCCGGTGTGATGACTCCAATTGTTTGAATATTCCTAGTTAATAATTCTTTAATATCACACAGCCCTAACATGCTGAGAGTGCAGTAACAGTGTTTGCTCACTTAGCCCTGCTTCCAGAGATTAGATATGGATTTGTCTTTCATTTTTATAATATTTTATTCATTTCATCCTTTTACTGAAACACTGAAGAATCAAGATTAATATTGCCAGTACTATTGTCTGTACCTCTCACTAAGAGAAAGCACATGCTATCAGTATGTTTTGGGGAACATTTTGGATTGGAGCTCAGCCAACTTCAACCTTGGAGGGATTGTGTATCTGTTATGTGTGCAATATTCTGTGTTACAGATCAGTATTGGAGGTGGACAATGGGCATCATAAGAGATGGGTGGATTTGTTGTTCTGGACGAGCAGGCATCTTCTCCAGAACTGGAAGGTCACTACGTGCAGATAGACACATAGGTAAATGCTAAACAATGTCTTTTGTGTGACGACAATTGGAGAAACCAGGGGTGATGCATCAATATTTTTCAGTTACTCCATTGAGAACAGCAGGCGTTATCTGAGAGTTTAACTTGTGGACAAAGCCTTCGAGGTGTGGATGGTTTTGAAAGCCACATTACAGCCGCAGAAGTCAAGTCACCTTTATTTATAAAGCGCATTTTCAATACAGATTGTTTCAAAGCAGCTTTACAGTGATAACAGGAAAATAATGCAACAGAGTGTTTCAGCTGTACAGAAGATCTAGAAGATAATAGTGCCATAGTCCATCTTAAGTAAATTCAATGATGGATGCAGATAAATAATATTGTTGAATATTTAGTCAAAAGCCAAAGGCAACAGTGGCAAGTAAGCCAACCTCCATCAGGTGACAGAAAACGTCTCGGTTACATATGTAATAAGGGTGTAACGATACACTGTCACGATTCGATATGTACAACCCCAAATCAGAAAAAGTTGGGACAGTATAGAAAACGCTAATAAAAAAAGAAAGTAGTGATTTCTAAATTTACTTTGACTTGTATTTCATTGCAGACAATATGAACACAAAATATTTCATGTTTTGGCTGGTCAACTTCATGTAATTTGTAAATATGCATCCTTTCCTGTCATTCAGATCTGCAACACATTTAAAAAAAAGTTGGGACTTTTTTTTTTGGGATTGAAATGTTAAAAACCAATTTCCCTCAAAGAAATATAGGAAGAGATTTGGATATTTCACATTCAACAGTGCATAACATAATTAAAAGATTCAAGGAATCTGGAGGAATTTCAGTGCGTAAAGGACAAGGGCGCAAGCCTAAACTGAACAACCGTGATCTCCGATCCTTCAGGCAGCACTGCATCAAGAATCGTCATTCATCTATAAGCGATATCACCACATGGGCTCAGGACTACTTTGGCAAACCTTTGTCAAGTACCACAATACGTAGTTACATCCAAAAATGCCAGTTAAAACTGTACTGTGCCAAAAGGAAGCCCTATGTTAACAGTGTCCAGAAGCGCCATCGACTTCTCTGGGCTCGGAGGCATCTGGGATGGACCAGCACACAGTGGAAACGTGTACTGTGGTCAGATGAATCAGTATTTCAGGTATATTTTGGGAGGAATGGACGTCGTGTGCTCCGGACCAAAGAAGAAAAGGATCATCCAGACAGTTAACAGCAACAAGTACAAAAGCCAGGGTCTGTCATGGTATGGGGTTGTGTCAGTGCCCTTGGCAAAGGTAACTTGCACTTCTGTGAAGGCACCATTAATGCTAAAAAGTACATAGAGATTTTGGAGCATAATATGCTGCCTTCAAGAAGACATCTTTTCCAGGGACATCAATGCATATTTCAACAAGACAATGTAAAACCACATTCTGCACACATTACAAAGTCCTGGCTGTGGAGGTAGGGGGTACGGGTACTTGACTGGCCTGCCTGCTGTCCCGACCTTTCTCCAATAGAGAATGTGTGGCGCATTTTGAAGCGCAAAATCCGACAACGAAGACCCCGTACTGTTGCCCACCTTAAGACTTGTTTGCAGGAAGAATGGGACAAAATTACACCTGAAACATTTCATCACTTGGTGTCTTCAGTCCCTAAACGTCTTTTAAGTGTTGTGAAAAGGAATGGCAACATTACAAAGTGGTAAATGCTTTACTGTCCCAACTTTTTTTAAAATGTGTTGCAGGTCTGAATGACAGGAAAGGATGTATATTTACAAATGACATGAAGTTGACCAGAAAAAACATGAAATATTTTTTGTTCATATTGTCTGCAATGAAATACAAGTCAAAGTAAATTTGGAAATCACTTTTTTTTTCTTTCTTTTTTTTTGCATTTTCCATACTGTCCCAACTTTTTCTGATTTGGGGTTGTATATCGATACTGAACTCACGATACGATATGTATCTCAATATTTTAAGCCAAAAATATAGTTATTGTTTTTTTTTTTTACTATTTTTTTATATTTTTACTATTATTTAATTTAATTTAATTCAATTCAATGAAATTCACATTTATTTGTATAGCGCTTTTCACAATACACCTCGTTTCAAAGCAGCTTCACATAAAAAGCATATGGCTACATTACAATTTAAAGTTATTTGTCCACATTATGCAGTTCAGAAATGTTCAAAGGAAACAGATCAGCTAACAATGTATTTATCAGTATAATAATGAATTAAATTAGGGCACAATGAATAGAAAATAGGAATACATGTAGCAATGATTAGGTTTATGGAAAAGCAAGGGCACGTTGATGCGGCTGTGTCATCTGAAGTCCTTGAAGGAGTTGGAGTCATCTCTTCACAGGTGATGGTCATCAGTCTGTATGAGAGGCTGGAGCTGACGGACTCTATGGTTACCTCGGGACGGGCGTACCAAGATAAAACAGAACAGGAAAATAATTAGCGTAGCTGCTGTTCATATTAAGCAAAGACAGTCATGTGCACTGATATAATTGTAGTACAAGATTATGAGAAGCATTACATTTACATTTACGCATTTGGCAGACACTTTTATCCAAAGTGACTTACAGTGCACTAATTACAGGGACAATCACCAGCAACGTGCAACGTGGAGTAAAGTGCCTTGCTCAAGGACACACTGGTGGTGACCTGGGATCAATCCAGCAACCTTCTGCATGTCAGTTAGGTGGTTTAACCCACTGGACCACCATCTCCACATTATGGGAATGCTTGGCTAAAGAGATGTGTCTTTAATCTAGATTTAAACTGTGAGAGTGAGTCTGAGCCCCGAACATTATTAGGTAGGCTATTCCATAGTTTAGGTGCCAAATGTGAGAATGTTCTTCCTCCTTTAGTGGACTTAGATTTCCTAGGTTCTACCAGAAGGGTTCTACCATAAGATGGGTTATTAGGCGATAGAAGATCAGTTAAATACACAGGAGCTAAACCGTTTAGGGCCTTATAGGTCAGTAGCAATACTTTATAATTGATACGGAACTTAATAACCAGTGTAGAGATGATAAAATTGGTGTTAGATAATCATATTTTCGTGACCTAGTAAGAACTCTAGCAGCTGCATTTTGGACTAATTGTAGCTTGTTTATTGAGGATGCAGAACATCCTGCTAGTAATGCATTACAGTAATCTAGTCTAGAGGTCATGAACGCATTCATGAACGCAACTTTTCTGCATCAGAGACAGATAGCATGTTACGTAGCTTAGCGATGTTTCTGAGGGTGTTTTTGTATCATTTGAAATATGATTTGCAAAAGATAAGTTGCTGTCTAATATAACACCCAGGTCTTTAACTGTAGAGGATGAAGAAATGGTACAATGGTACATTTACCGCATTATATATATATATATATATATGTGTGTGTATATATGTGCCCCACTTTATATTAGGTGGCCTTAACAACTATGTACTTACATAAAAAAATAAGTACAATGTACTTACTGTGTTCATATTGTGTTGCAAAACACCTTTGCTGATATTGAGGTGGGATACGGGTAGGGTTAGGGACAGGTGTGGTGGGATGGGTAAGTTTAAGGGTAGGGTTAGGTGTAAGAGAAGTGTCAACTGTGTAATTACAAATGTAACTACAGAAATTAATTACAGATGTAATTACATGCAGGTATTGTTTTCAAATATAAGTACAATGTAAAAACATATATGTACACAATAAGTGCAATGTATCAAATTATTAATTAAAATGTTAGTACATAGTAGTTAAGGACACCTAATATAAAGTGGGTCCTATATATGCATTATATTATATATATATGCATTATTATATTATATTCAGCATTATGTATAGTCGTTGTATGATTCTATGTAATAAGATTATTAATGTAATAATGTCACTGAAACTTTATTATTATTTTTCCTTACGTATTACTCGCGCTTTCAATGCAGGCAGCATTCTCACCCCATGCTTGAATAATCATACTACTAAAACTAAATATGACCTGGTAACTAATGCTGGGTACACACCAAAAGATAATCGGGCTTATTTTGGGCCGATTTCCCCCCTTCCGACAATCTTAGCTCGGTCCCGATTATCTTGATGGTTCTGAAGATTATCTTATCAGATGTTCCTGTGGTGTGAAGTGTGTTAAGAGTGTCCGAACCTGCTCGGAAGAACCTCGGAGCCGTCCCCCGATCGCGAATCGTAAATATTCAACATGTTGAATATTTACGATCAGAAATCCTGATGTGTTGGGGGAACCCCGAGGACAAACGCGCGCACACTCATGTGAAACGCAATAATATCCAATCAGAAAGCACACTGAGGGAATACAGAAGCGCGGTCGGCGCAGCATAAAGTGTGACATGTACAGACCACTTCTCCATATGCCGTCATATATATGTAGTAGGCCTGTGTGTGTGTGTGTGTGTGTGTGTGTGTGTATATAGTTTGGATAATATTTTGTGTTTTTGCAAGAATTCTCTTATGCTTATCAAGCCTGCATTTATTTAATCAAAGAATACAGAACAAAACAATAGCCTTATATTGTTAAATATTACATTGTTAAATATCATTTTAACTTTTATTAGGCTAATCAAAGAATCTTTAAAAATCTAAAATAATAATAATAATAAAGAATCTTAAGTCTAATAAAGTAATGAAATGTAAAATAACATTGCATAGTTTTCACTTATGATAGATTAATGCTTTTTAAAAGTAAAGTTATTCATGCAAGAGCTGAGTAATTTTCTCTTTTCCTTTAGTTGTTTGATTGACATTAATGGCAGGTTTATTAGATGCTGCCCCTTAAGACCGAATGCAGCTCTAATTATTCTCCCATTGATTTCTCCAAACTATACGCACCTTTAAGATATAAACTGTGTTTAAGAGAATACTCTCCAAGCCAGTCATTTTGACATATAGGCTGTTTGGTAGATTTGATGGTTTGTCGCGCACCACGAAGCATATGTGCACTGTGCACACACATACACACACCTTGGAAACAGCGTCTATTCGCGGATTATAGTTCTTTTAATTTGATCAAACACGTCCTGCAATTTAGCCAAAGTAGAGACTGCATTTGACAACAATCACACATTGTGCTGAGTCTGACGTTAAATTTATGTTCAGGAGAAATGACAGCGCGCTGAGGAGGAATTCGCTCTAGACAGAACGCGGATATAGTTTATAATAGTTTTACCTCATATCTTTTTTGTATAATCATTGGAAGCGAAAATAAAATAAGATAATTATCACAGCCCTAAAGTGTAAGCAGACTAAATGTGTGTTTATTCCAAGATGACGTTGGCTGTTGTGCTTTTACAATGTCGTGATATTCTAATCATATGAAGATTTTGCAGCGGTGCGGGTCAATGTAATGGCCCAATGGAAAATAATGAAAACCAGGACATTTTCATTACTTTATAAAAACCAGTCTCGTGAGATTTTGCGTGATTTCCTGTGTTTACACTCGGGACTCTGGTTGAAAATCTGTTTGTGTGTGGTGTGCTGTCTTTGTCACATCATGGCACACCACACACTATAGGAGCAAAACGGTTAAATCTAGGATTATTTGTCCTCATGTGTGTGGTCTATCACATTTTGAAAATCTTATAAGATGTAAAAAATCTTTTGGTGTGTACCCAGCATTAAATGATTTTTGTGCTTTCACTAAGAAATGCCGCTTTAAATGATATTTGCGCTATTGACTTGGAGAAGTGCCCCTTTAAATGATGTTTGCGGTCTCACTTTGAAGAGGGCCGTTCCGGCAGCGCATGCACTTAAGATGATCAATGCAATCAATCACAGTTCTAATCGCAAGAAAGTGTGTCAAAATGACCACTCTCAAATTGTAAATGTTTAGCTCATCCAAGAATTAAACTCCCTGCATTTACTCCCTCTCATTCGCGCGTCACGCAATCATTTGAGCGGCCGTGTTTACTACAGTATGTGCGTTGTGTTAAATATATTCATCATATAAAGCCATTGTGTCTCTTTAGAAGACTTGAAGACTTCGGAAGATTCGGTTATTGATCGACACTCGACTATTGTTATGGCAATTAAAAATTACTCTGTTGCATTCCTGAATAAGAGACAAACCTTAGCCAATTGTCTTTATAAAGATTTAATTTCTTGCAAGAAAGAGTCCACGGATGGAACAACCATACAATGTCTGCCCCAAGTGTGAACAGAGGACAAAAGGAACCCACAAGCATTTATACCCCCAATATTTGAGCAACTCTTCTCAGTTCTGTCACATGTCTGTCCTGTCTTGTGTGCACATGTGGGTTTTGTTAGTGTGGCCATGTGCCTCTGTCATTGTCAGATCCCACCCCCTTGTTATCTCGTTATTGGTTTAATTTGCCCCACCTGTGTTTGCCTCATTCCCTGCTTGATTTCTCCCCTTTATAAGTTCCTGTGTGTTTGCAGTCCTTGTCGGATCGTTGTCTTGTCTACGTCTCCCAGTTCCCCGTGTCGGTATGTTCTTGTCTTTTCTAGTTTATGTATTTTTCCCCCTCGTGGGTTTTGTTTTGTATTTTGTTTGTTTTATTTTTTAATAAAATTCATTTCTGCACTTGAGTCCTCGCCCCTATTTGCACCTTTCTTCACCATCCCGTAACGTAACAGAACGATCCGACCATCTGAGGAGTCAGCAGAATGGGAATCTTCCTATTCCCATCTCCCTGCCCTTCCGCTGCATCAGGAGAGGAACAACTAAGCAAACTCCTTTCCCTTAAGCAGGAGAAGAACAGCATTAAGGAGTTTGCTTACCGGTTCCTGTTTGCAGCGGAGGGGCTTAACATCAGTCAGGTGGACCTTAAGGACATATTTAACAACAGTCTCAATGATCCTGTCATCGCCTGGGAGATGGGAATGCTGGGGACACTATCAATTTGGCAGTTTGTGGGGTATACGTATGATTGTGATGGGGGCGGAGTGCCCTGGAGGGGTGGTCTTCCACCTCTTGGGCCACCCCCATTTTTTCCCACAGACTGCAAAGTCCCCAGTCCTCCGATGACCCCTTCGGGGAGAGGGAGGAGGAAGAACGGGGTCACCCCTCCGGTGGTCCCTGTGCCAACGGACCCTGTTCCGGAGGATCGTGTTCCGGTGGATCGTGTGCCGGTGGTCACTGGGCCGAGGGTCTGTGTTCCGGGTCCGGTGGTACTTAAGCGGAGGAGGAGAAGGAAGGCGCGCCGTGACTGTTCCGGTGGTCCCAGTCCCGGTGGATCGTGTCCCGGTGGTCCCAGTCCCGGTGGATCGCGTTCCAGTGGTCCCAGTCCCGGTGGATCGTGTTCCGGTGGTCCCAGTCCCGGTGGATCATGTGCCGGTGGTCCCAGTTCCGGTGGTCCCAGTCCCGGTGGGTCGTGTTCCGGTGGTCCCTGTGCCGTGGATCGTGTTGTGGTCCCTGTGCCGTGGATCGTGTTCGGTGGTCCCTGTGCTGGTGGATCGTGTTCCGGTGGTCCCTGTGCCGGTGGATCGTGTTCCGGTGGTCCCAGTCCCGGTGGATCGTGTTCCGGGGAGTCCTGATCCGGTGGTCCCGAGTCCGGACATGGTCTGGAGGGCTGTGACCGGATACTTTATGGTGGCCTTCTGGAGGGCTTGGGAGAAGCACAGGACTTTCTCCGAGCCCCCAGAGGCAGTCCCGGTGGTCCCAGTCCCGGTGGTCCCAGTCCCGGTGGTCCCAGTCCCGGTGGTCCCAGTCCCGGTGATCCCTGTTCCGGTGATCCCTATTCCGGCGGACCCTGTGCCGGCGGACCCTGTGCCGGTGGACCCTGTGCCGACGGACCCTGAGCCGACGGACCCTGAGCCGGCGGTCCCGTTTCCGGCGGATCCTGAGCCGGCGGTCCCGTTTCCGGCGGACCCTGAGCCGGCGGTCCGTTCGGCGGACACTGTGCTGGATGTGCCGCCCCGGCCGCCTGAACCCTGTTGGCCGCCCCGGCCGCCTGAACCCTGCTGGCCGCCTTGGCCGCCTGAACCCTGCTGGCGCGCCGGCGCCTGAACCCTGCTGGCCGCCCCGGCAGCCGGAACTCTGCTGGCCACTCCTGGCCCCCCCGGCCGCCTGAACCCTGCTGGCCGCCCCGGCAGCCAGAACTCTGCAGTCCGCCCCGGCAGCCTGAACTCTGCAGTCCGCCCCGGCAGCCGGAACTCTGATGGCCACTCCGGCTCCCCCGGCCGCCTGAACTCTGTTGGCCACTCCGACCGACCCGGCCACCTGAACTCTACTGGCCATCCCGGCCGCCTGAACTCTGCTGGCCATCCCGGCCGCCTGATCTCTGCTGGCCGCCCCGGCCGCCTGAACTATGCTGGCCACTCCGGCCCCTCCGCCCGCCTGAACTCTGCTGGCCACTCCAGCCCCCCCGGCCGCCTGAACTCTGCTGGCCACTCCGGCCCCCGGCCGCCTGAACTCTGCTGGCCACTCCGGCCCCCGGCCGCCTGAACTCTGTTGGCCACTCCGACCGACCCGGCCGCCTGAACTCTGCTGGCCACTCCAGCCCGCCCGGCCGCCTGAACTCTGCTGGCCACTCCGGCCCCCCCGGCCGCCTGAACTCTGTTGGCCACTCCGACCGACCCGGCAGCCTGAACTCTGCTGGCCATCCCGGCCGCCTGATCTCTGCTGGCCGACCCGGCCGCCTGAACTCTGCTGGCCACTCCAGCCCCCCTGGCTGCCTGAACTCTGCTGGCCACTCCGGCCCCCCCGGCCGCCTGAACTTTGCTGGCCACTCCAGCCCCCCCGGCCGCCTCGTACCCTGAGCGGGCAAGGCACGTCTTGAGACTGGTAAGCCAAGACTACAGCATCCACTATCCAGTGGGCTAACCTCTGCTTGGAGACAGCCTTTCCCTTCTGCTGGCCTCCGTAACAGATGAAGAGCTGTTCGGAGGTCCTAAAGCTTTGAGTCCGGTCCACATAGGCGCAAAGAGCACGGACAGGACATACCAAAGCCTCCGAAGGCAGCACTTGCAGGTTCGCCACCTGAAAGGAGTGGTGAGACCCTTGGGCACGTATCCCGGTCGGGGTCTCAAGACGACGTGAGAGTTTCCGGGCCTCAATTCGTTGACCGAAAGTGCGTGCAGGTCCCCTACCCTTTTGATGGAGGCCAATGTAACCAGGAGTATTGTCTTCATGGACAGGATTTTTAACTCAATGGACTGCAAAGGTTCAAAGGAGGGCTCTGAAGTGCTCTGAGCACCAGAGCTAAATCCCAAGAGGGTACCGAGTTTGAACAAGGAGGATTTAGCCCCCTCGCACCTCTAAGGAACCTGACGACTAGGTCGTGCTTCCCCAAGAACTTACCGTCAACTGCGTTGTGATACGCCGCTATTACTGCAACGTACAATTTCAGGGTGGAGGGAGACAGCCTTCGCTCCAGCCCATCTTGCAAAAAGGAGAGCACGACACTAATCGAACACCTTCGGGGGTCTTCGTGGTGGGAAGAGCACCACTCAACGAACAGATTCCACTTCAACGCATAGAGGCGCCTAGTAGAGGGGGCTCTTGCGGAAGTGATGGTGTCTGCCATTGCGTGTGGACGCCCACCTAGAACCTCCGCGTCCCGTCCAGGGACCAGACATGGAGTCTCCAGAGGTCTGGGCGCGGGTGCCATAGAGTGCCCCGTCCCTGAGAAAGAAGGTCTTTCCTTGGGGAATTGGCCAGGGAGGAGCTGTCGCGAGAAGTGTTAGTTCGGAGAACCAGGGCGCAACTAACAAGACATGTTCCTCTTCCTCCCTGACCTTGCAGAGTCTGTGCTAGAAGGCTCACTGGGGGAAAGGCATATTTGCGTAAGTGCATCCGTGCCGAGGGTGCCCCCGGTCAGGGAATAATACAACTGGCAATGGGTCGACTCTGGAGTGCCAAACAGGTCTACCTGTGCGGCTCCGAAGAGGCTCCATATCAGCTGGACCAACTGGGGATGGAGTCGCCACTCTTGGGTGTCGGCTGCCAGGAGAGCTTGTCGGCTGTCCGGTTCAGCACACCTAGGATGTGGATGGCGCGATGTGACCTCAGATACTTCTGACTCCAAAGGAGGAGATGGCGGGCGAGTCGGAGCATGCAACGGGAGCGTAGACGAGGTGGATGAGGCATCCGTGAAGACCACAGCCTGCCTTGACACCTGTTCTAAGGGCACTCCCGCCCGTAGAAATGTAGGGTCCAAACACGGGTTGAAGGTTTGGCGGCAGTACAGGGTAACTGGGACCCGGTACCTGCCACTCTGCCACGCCCATCTCGGGACTCGGCCGTGAAGCCAATGCTGAAGCGGTCTCATATGTAGCAATCCGAGCGGGGTTACTACGGCTGCAGATGCCATATGCCCCAGGAGCCTCTGAAAAAGTATCAGTGGGACCGCCGTCCTGCCTTTGAATATATTCAAGCACTGACTGGACTCGCTCCTCTGTAAGGCACGCAGTCCGGTTGACCGAGTCCAGCTCCATACCGAGATAAGAGATCCTCTGTGTTGGACAGAGTTTGCTCTTCTCTCGGTTGACCCGAAGGGTTGCGGACACCATCTCCCCTAGAGCAACTCCTCTCCTCTCCTCCCTGGGCTGCCCTCCCTGGGTTTGCCCTTGAGTTTGATTAATCAATAAACAGCGCCCAGCTGTTTTTGTGTCTCAACAAATTCGCGGCCGCCGCTGTAAAGTGCCGTTTCGCCAACACGGAAGAACACTCCTTGCTGCTTGTTGTCTTATAAACGAAAAACTCTTTGCAGGAACACACTGACTTGCAGTAATGTTTGGCTCCAAAGTAGAAAGTGAGGATGCGGTATTCCACCTCCGTATTTATACCCGCGCTGCAGGTGATGCGTGGACCGCATCCCAATATCGACCGACTGAAAGGGGACCAGGTACAGTCAGGGTGGCAGCTCTCCACTGGCCAATGAACGAACAGTGTATGATTATGATTCAGGCAGCATTACAGGTCAGATGTCAGATTTGATCGGAACATTCAGAATATTGTTCCAGTTCCATCTGGGTGAAGATTGGAGTCATCACACAAGAGATGGGTTTGTTGAGGATCAGTGCCACTGGCTGTCGTGCCGATGAGGCCTTCACGGGGGAGAGTCTAGTTGACACAATCTCTGCTGACACTTCAGGGATGCATTGTGGTCGTGTCTAGGGATGTAACGGTATGAGATTTTAATGGTATGATAATCGTCTCAGAAAATATCACGGTTTCATGGTTTACAATATAAAAAAATCTGGTAACACTTTATTTTGATGGTACCTTTTGAACATTCTGTTGACTATAAGTAACGTTGCACCTACATGTCAACTAACTCTCATTAGAGTATTAGTAGACTGTCTGCTTAATATCTGCTAACACTTTATTCCAATGGTCTTTCAACAGACATCCTACTGACTATTAGTAACTTTGCAACTACATGTCAACTTATTCTAACCCTAATCCTACCAGTCTACTGAAGCTCTACTAACACTTTAATGATATTTAGTGGACATGTAGGTGCAATGCTACTTATAGTCAACAGAATATGTTAAAGGGACCATCAAAATAAAGGGAAACCAAAAATCTTTATTGTTCTCTTTAGATTAGGAAATAATAAACCAAACTTTAATATTGTTATAATTTCAGTTACTCTCCAAATTAATGTAGAAACGATTTAAAGACAGCTTTTTTTAAATATGTGTTGTAAATGGCATCTCTTTATGAATGAAGGCCAGTATCAATTATATTAATTTCTCTATGAAACATTAATGATGTTACATTACAGTATAAATGAAAGCTACCAATTTCAACCTTTATTAGGCTTTAAAAGCAACTTTTAATTATAAAAAATAATTATAAAAAATGTTATATTTACCTTTGGCCTTCCCTGTTAGACATATACAGAAATGTAATAGTTATCAAACAGCTTTCTTAACTGCATAAATAATACATTAAATATAGATTAATCATCTTTTCTCTGTTCCCGTTACTTTTCTGTTCATCAGTGCTGCTGTCACTTTAAGACCAGCGACTGCTGAACATGACGTGGATCTGAACGCAGTCACAGGCATCTCATTTTCTCACGTTCATTTAAGACCAGGCCCGGATTGGCTAATCGGGAGCAGCGGGAAAATTCCCGGTGGGCCGGTATGTTTTTTTGGCCGCGAGGACCGTTGTTGTCATGGCACTGGGTTGAAATATATGGATGCGGTCCTTAGGATGTCTGCACTCACAGCAGCCCCACTTTTTTATTTATTAGCCTATTTTACCGCAGTCAAGTTCTATTGCCAAGGTTTGCATAGAAGGTTGTTGTAGGCTACTCATGTTTCATAATCAACATATGAAATGTAAAAAATAGGCCTATAATAGGCTAATAGTTCAACATAGCCTATCATAGAAACAATAGTCTATAGGCTACGTTTTCTATAACCCTCTGTCAGCATGATGAGTTCTGATGGATTTTTTTCCTTTATGACAGCTGGGAAACCTCTCACAGTACTCAGTCATTTATATCCATACAGACAAAATAATAAACTACAAACTATCTACTTTTATTTGTGTGGGCCTAGACTCACAATAACAAGGGCTCTGGATTAAGGGAATGGATTATTTTGCATGCACTGCACTCCGTCCAAACGCCGTCTTCATTTCAAAAAATGCATTTTAAACGTAAAGTTTTACATGTAAAAAGCATTTCTAAATTCAGTTTATATTTTTAACAAACGAAATTTCAAGCCAAAATAACTTGAAACGGTAAAATATATATATATATATATATATATATATATATATATATATATATATATATATATATATATATATATATATATATATATATATATATATATATATCTGGATATACCTATTTGAGTTACCACCATGCAAATTCAAACATTTCGCTTTTAAAATTTTAGTTAATGCATTAAATAATGGCTATATTGCGGTGGCTGGGATATAGCCTAAATAAACCTACCAACTTCCATGTGGCATACTTTTTTGAATGACTTATCAAAAAAAAAAAAAAACGCATAACATCGGTTAATGGAAACGCGATCATTTCGCAATAGTTTTTAATCGACATTTAGAAAATATCGCAAATATGTAATGGAAACGCGACTAGTGAAGAGCAAAGCCCAGTAACATTACCAAGCTCCAGTCATGAGCCCAACACACCAGAATGGGCAGGTAGGATTGTCATTCAGAAGAACTAATACCGGTAGTAGCCTAATGAAGAGCCCTGCTCAATGAAAAACGCCCTGAGATCATTAATGATACCTGATGATTCAGCAATACATTAATGCAACTGACCTGACTTGATTTGAAAACTTTGTAAAAGGGTTATTTGTGGTGAGAAATAAATGTAACAAATTTCATTTAGTGTCAGAAAGAGAGCCAGGGTGAAGAGACTACAATGCTCTAAGACAGGTAAGCTGCTATTGTACCATAGTGTGTGAATAAGCAAACATTATCCCTGAAAAAAATGCCTTTCTTACTTAGTATCTTATTTGTTTCCTGTTCAAATATCTAAATATTTTTAATTCAAGATACTAAACAAGTGAAATGGCTTAAGCAATTGTGTCTTGTTTTCTGGAGAGAAAAAAAAACACCCTAAACATTAAGTATTTTTTTTTGTTGTTGTTGCTTAAAACAAACTAAATCTAAAACAATTATTTGTCTTACCCCATTTGCAGATAATATAGCTTGTTTTAAGCAAAAAATCACTTAATTTTTTTTTTTTTCATACTTGTTTAGTAAATGCATCAAAAAATTCATTTTTTAAAAATATATTTGAACTGGAAACAAGACAAAAATACCAAGAAAGAGAAGCATTTTTTTTTTTAGTTTTTTTGCAGTGATCACAGTTACAACTTTCTATGCCCAGGTGTTACTAGTGACCCATTATGTTTTAATCAAATGATAGTGAATATACAAAGCCCACGATTGAAAGGGAATAGGATAAAAGTAATATAAATAGGATAAAATATGAATAAAAGTGGGCCGGTCTAAGGCATACAACTCCAGGGCTGAAAATGAGTCCCAATCCGGCCCTGTTTAAGACGTTATTTAACTATTTTAAGACTCCTACGACAATACTCAACAAAACTGGCGTTTTGGCAACATTCTATGTTGTTATTATTGTTTGTTCAAGAGCAAAAGAGAACTCGATGTGTGCACGAGACTGGCGCAACTAGGGATCTGATTGAGACAGCCACAAAAGACAGGACATCGGCATACAGCGCATTCTCTTCTGTAATAATCGGAAATAATTCTGCATCACGGAAATAAAATGGCCTTAAGTTATAAACAGGAACATCTTTATCTACACAGAAGGATGGTGTTCACGAATATGGGAGAACATGTTTGATGTATTTCCTGCTTTTGCAGCCACCCTTCGTGCAAACTGGATAACCATCTTCAAGGACGACCTCACGTTCGTTTTTTGGGTACCCAAAGTACTCCCATACTGCAGATTGTAACTTTTTTTGGTTGGGGGATAGAGATTAGAATTTGTAGCCTCTGGCTCTGACATTTTCTCACCTGTACTTGTACAAGTGGAGTCGAAGCAGTGAATTGTAATGAAGTTGCATATGCGCAGTAGCGTAGGTGAGATCTGCTTTCATTCCCCCCAAAGAAAACGTGTATAAGCAAATGCTCACGATATGATAATCTTACATGTCAATATCGCAATAAATTATCCGTAAATTATCCGCATAGTATACCGTTGCAACCCTAGTCGTGTCTAGGCGCAAGTCCACCATCTGATCTGGATATGTTACGGATACGGCTGACTACATCATGCATTGTGGTTGTGTCTAGGTGCAGATTCACCATCTGATCGGGATATAGCCCATTGAGATAAACTAATATTATCGTAGAAGCATTCTTTTTATGATGTAATGAGTACATCGGGTGTTATAGGAAGTGTTCCCAGTTCTAGCTGATCTAGATAATGCAGCCTAACAATCATTTAACTGAATTGATAATTGAAATTGATAATGTTCTATGTGTATGCCAGGTTAAAGAGATTTGTTTTTAGTCTAGATTTGTTTTTAGTCTAGTCTGTTTCCCGAACAATGCTAGGAAAACTGTTCCGAAGTTTAGGTGCTAAATAGGAAAAGGATCTACCACTTGCAGTTGATTTTGATATTCTAGGTATTATCAACTGGACAGAATTTTGAGACCACATTAGACGTTAAGGACTATAATGCGTTAAGAGCTCACTCAAGTACTGGGGACCTAAACCATTTAGTGCTTAGTAAGTAATTAGCTAAATCTATACAATGTTTAATAGGGAGTGTTGACAGAACCGGCACATAACATAATTCCTGGTTCTAGTAAAAACTCTTGCTGCTGTTTTGTACCAGATGGTTTTTGTTTATTAGAAACTCTTTTTTTTTCAGAATTAAGCATCAGCTAATTTTGTGAATTGTTAAGCTTCGTCAGAGCTGGAAGAAATATTAACCAGGTTTTTTTTTTCTTTACACCCAGCAAGCATTGATCTCCTAGTGGACACAGTGAGAAATCTCACGGTCAAGCACTCAAGCTTTCTCTTTTATGTTCTCAGGGTCCAGTGAGAAGTGGAAAGTTTTGACGCAGCATGAAAGAGTGGAACGTTTCCAAACAGCGATAAAGAGTGGAAAGTTTCGACGCAGCGTGAAAGAGTGGAAAGTTTCCATGCAGTTAGGAAGTGTTTTTTTATTGCTTCTCCCATGTTTCTCTTTTCCTGTTTTCTCTTCAGGCGGTTTCCCCCGTATGAGGCCGCACACTGCTCCCATCAAGAAACGGTGCAGAGAGATGGCCAAGATGTCAAGACCTCCCCATCAAGCCATCAAGCCAGCAAGACATCAACCTTCCTCCCAGGCATCCTCTTACACTCTAGCCAAGAGTTCCTCAAACTTGGTCCTGGAGGGCCACTGTCCTGCAGAGTTTAGTCCTGCAGACCTGTGATTTTCTAGTGATCCTGGATACCTTGATGAGCTTGTTAAGGTGTGTTTTATTAGGGTTGGAGTTATAAGGCTTGTTCAACTTGCTGCAGCAATGCACAGACCGATCAGCAGCTGACTTGAAGCAGTGTATGCTGGTTAGAAATGTTGTCTGACTTGAGAGCTACCGGCTAATACAGCACCAGGCTGCACGAACTCTGATGACGACTCTGATGACGACTGTTCCACGATTGGCCGGATTCACCGCATGACAGCGATCACGTGTGTTTCGTGTTTATTCTAAAACCTTCAGTTCCATTAATGCTCACAAATCAGTTTTTTTTATAACGGTAAAACCTATTTTCATGTAGTCGCGATGTTATATTGTCATGTTTATCAAAATAAAACGTAGATAAAAAACGTAGACCCCACTTCACTGATAGTGTAGACTTATATGTTGAACTTTATTCTTCATCTGTGATAAAGTATGCAAACACAGCTCAAGCGTCACTGTGGTAAGCAGAAAGTGTCCGACTTCACATATCTGTTTGCAACTACTCCCGTCTGCACACGGCTACTCTCACCGATCGGTTACATCCAGTCGCAGCCAATGTCGAACACACCTAAACTCTGTAGGACTTAGCCCTTAAGGACTGAATTGGAGGAACCTTGCTCTAGCCCATCCTACAATCTCAGCCATAGAAATATGGACAGTTCTAGGTCTAAGACAAGCACTGACTAATTCAGAGATTCAAAGTTTAAGCAAAAAAAGTTATACGACCTGTATGTTTCCCTGCAGTCAGCCAACCCTTTCCCTAGATACACTCCACCCACCAGGGCCACTAATCGAGAAAGTAAAATCCACAGGGTCACTGCCTTCCTCCTCCGCATGACCAGGACCTTTTCAAGCACAGGTCCAGGGCAGTAGGCTGTCAGCAAGCCTAGTCTATGCCCCAGACTCCACCGCTGAAAAGCCTCACTCTCCTTCACCCTCCATTCAACCCTACTTCATAGTGCAGTGCCCGCGTCCCTCAACTGCCCTATTTTTTAATTTATTTTTTTGCTGCCTCTAACCCTCTTACTTATCCTTGGCCGTCAGATTTAGCAGCAGCCCCTAGCATGAGGATGCATCCTCTAGCAGCCTAAGCCCAGAATTTCCATGTTTTCCTCCTCATCTTCCTTCATTTGCTACTTTCTCTGTAGGGCCCTTGCTTTGCCCCAAAATGAATTTTTGAGCAAATATTTTGATTGAATGAGTCACTCGTTCGATCTTCTGCCGCCTATTGGCGGTTTTAGTTTCATGTTTAAAAGTAGCATTTCATTTTAGATGAGAGCCAAAGACTTTGGGCCCTATCTTGCACCCAGCGCAATTGACTTTGTACACCGACACGTGTCATTCCTATTTTGCACCCGCGCAAAGCGCGCTTTTCCCTCCACAGAAGCACGTCGCTAAACTAGTGAATGAACTTGCGCTCCTGGGCGGTTCAGCGCAAAAAGGTGTTCGCGCAAACAATCCCTGGTACTATTTTGCTGTTCCATTAAACAATTGCACCACTGACCAGAAAAAACCTAGTCTAAAGTCAGTGGCGCGTTGTTCATTATGCTATTTTAAGGGCGCATGCTTGACCATAATGTTTAGCGTGCACAACGCGCATACACTTTGCTCATGTAATCTACACAGATGCAAGTTATTTTTTCAGATCATAAATTGTTACACTAAAAAAATATTAACACATGAGATGACTGAAATCATAGTGTTGTGCCACGAAGATGTGGAAAAAATGGGCATAATGCGCCTGGTAAATACGCCATAATAATAGCAATCCATAATGGAACTTGCGCACCTGCTTTTAAAGGGAATGTTGGATGACGCTCTGATTGGTTTATTCACGTTATGCCCAAACCACACCTATGAATAATGAAGCTACTTCAGACCAGCCCACAAAGTTACTTGCCCTTCGCGCTTTGACACTTGTGTTTCAGATCGTTAAAATAGGGCCCTTTATGCGGTTTATGATTTTCTTCTGAATGTAACAATAGTTATAGTTAAAGAGACAGAACCTTACAAAGTGGGGACTGAATTAAATGATGATAAAATAAAATAAAAATACATGTATAACCAAACTTTTAAAATGCTCCTCAACCACTTTCAAAATAAAAATAATTGTTATTAAATGCAAAAACCATGAAGACTGAATACAGAAAATTAAGCTAACTGGAAGTTTCACACTCTAGAAGTATAATTAAAATCATAATGAAAGTAACAATACATTTTTATGACAAAATTGTATTTATTCGAATGTTATACATGGAACATCATTCTACTGGACTTTAGGTCAAGTTATCAATAAAGACCCAAATCAAGACGTGTACAATTACTGATGTCAAACCTATTGTCATAAATGAACATGCACACAAATAGTACTGGTCTGCAACCGGATGTGTACTAGTACTGATATCTTGAGAGCAATTAAATATAATCCTTAACCTTTGTGTAGCCTTTACATGACTTTTGACAAGGTCCCAAGCAGATCCAAATTTCACATTAAAATGTACAAAGCTGCATTTAAAGATTGATAAAGTACAGAGTAAAACACTACATCAAAAATGGATTAATGTTAATTCTGCAAGCAAATATGTAAGTGAACAATGATCTAACCAAATCTATATTAACAACCTGCAGCCATGTGCCTAACAACTCTGCTCCTGCCAGACTCAATCCATGTATCCAGAAACTTCCAAGACCTTACAAAGTGGGGAGTGAATTCAATGCTGGTAAAAAAACAACATATAAAAATTTAAAAAATTCTTTTCAACCACCTTCAAAATAAACAATAAAAAGAAATATGCTGTCAAATGCAAAACAATTTTTAATATGAAAAAATAATTTGCAATAAAAAAAATAAAATAAAAAAATGCACACGGCAGAGAACAAAAAAACTAACAAAAAAACCTTGACATCCTAGATGACAATACTTGCGGTTTTGGTTAACATCCAAACAGGAAACCTAAAACATTTAAAGGCATATGCTTTACACTCCAAGTTCTTTGGTCCTTCCAATATTCTTTTACCTTACAGATGGGTGAGCTGGAGCACTGAATAGGTGGGCTACTTTCTATTTACAAAAGTCTAGAAGAGGTGAGGATGTGTAGTTTGTACTGACAAAAAAAGCTAAAAGCCTTCACATTATAATATAATAAAGAAAATGCGACCAACAAGTCCATTGTGATTAAGGGAAGAGGGGTTAGAATCCATGACATCTTTAAGGTATCCTAAAGGTGTGCACAAACAAAAAAGGATCCTCAGAAATATTGGTGACTTAAATTGTCCAGGGTTTCACAAATGCCAGACATCAGGGACAAATCACTATAGCAAAAATTCTAGCTTTTGCTTAACCCCACAGTAAAACACTAGCACAAATTTATTTCACCCCAAACAGATGTATGAGTACGTTTATGTAGTCAACAATAACTGAAACCTTTAGAAGAAACCTCAATTAACTTTCAGATTCTCAAGTCCCTTTACTTGTGGGACTTGCTGGATTTGAACGACACTTGTAGAACTTTGTCTCCCAGGCGGTATCCATTAAGGCTGGCAATGGCCATTGCTGCCTCCTCATAATTTGGCATGGTAACAAACCCAAACCCTTTGCATTTGTTGGTGTTAAAATCACGGATGACTTTGACGTTGGTGACAGCACCGAACGGACCAAACATTTGCCACAGGATGCCTTCATCTGCATCCTGACCCAAATTATAGATGAAGATACACCATCCAGAGGAAGAGCTGCCTGCCACATTCATACCAGAGACACCACTCATATGGTCAACACTCATGGGTGAAAACCTGTAAAAGCAAGAGAGTAATCATCAGGAGAGCAACTCTAGGATAGGTAAAGGCTAGAAAATGTAAAGGCTTAAAAAATTTCCTAAAAACCATTTCGCTTTCTCACCTGAAGCGCTGTGCCTGGTGGTGAACAGGCCCTCCAAACCGACGGGACTGAGTGTTGTAGAGCTGAGAGAGCAGCTGGGAATTCTTGGTCTGGTTTGGATTGGCAGCAAACTTCACTGTGATTGGCTCAGAGGCACCAGCTGGTTTGGATCCATTAAGATCTTTGATGGCTTCCTCCGCTTCAGACCTCTTATCAAAACGAATGAATGCAACTCCACGTGACAGACCTGACATGTAAGAAACCCCCAAATAGTTAAGACCCAGACTATATTCAAGTTTATAAATTGAAGAATGCAGGGCAGAAATCATTACCTGAGGCCTGATCGACAAGTACACGGGAGTTTATGATACGCCCATACTGGGTAAACATGTCCTCAACATCCTTCTGTGTCATAGTCTTGGGTAAACCGCTGATGTAAAGGTTGGCATCTTTGATGCTGTCAGAGCTCGGCCGGGCAAATGAGACCTGATTTAATGGAGAAAAAACACATCAAAGACCCCTTCTACATGGATGCATTATAAAAATAAAAAAAGCCATCATATTTGCCCCCATTACTGATGGAACAATGTAGTTCCATTGTGCAGCCAAAGCAGAACCTCACATCTGAGTTTTTCCAAATGAAAAAAACAACAACAAAAAAAACCCAATAAAATTCTGTAGTTCATAGATATAAAACAGGTTTTGTAGTCTATTCTTACAACACAAAAAGAAGACGACAACTTTTTAAATTTGAATTAAAACTACAATGCTCAAAGTAAAATAAAACTCTGGGACTTCAACGCAGGGCTTCTGTTCGGCACAACCTCATACTCAAGAAAATGACTACTAACGTTTACCCTTTCATTTCTACGCCACAACCTCAAGAACAATTTAAATAGCAAATTGATCTTAATTGAACTTTACAATGAAAAAGGTCACTGACTTAAGTATAATTCTGTACCGAAATTAAACCATGCTTAGACAGCCAATCATACAGATTATAAGGGCCAAAGTCTAGAGACTTCAAATGTCAAGAAAATGAAACAAAGCAAAAAATAAATAAAGGAATAGTTGAAACTCATGAAAAAATATACAAAAAAAAAAAAATCATTCCTTACAGAAAGCAGGCAGTACTGGAACGTTGTCCTTTACTGCTTTGAGTCTAGTTTAACATGGAATCTATAATGTAACATGATACAAAAACACCTCTTAGCACGTTACCTTGATAGTTTTAGACTGTAGTCTCAGGCCATTGAGTGTATTGATTGCCCTTTCTGCATCACTAGGGTTAACATAGTTAACAAATCCGTACCCTAAACTGTGGCCTAGAGAAAACAAAAGGGGAAAAAAAACAAAATAAAAATAACAAACGTTCGTCCACATCCTGCAGGCTATTCTTTCTGGACAAAATAAACATAATACAAGCTAATCTTGTGAATGACAATTGTGAAAGAAAGAAAAAGTTACATGTTCATCAAAAACAATTAGTTTGACATCAGGTAAGGAAACTGTTAGGACACAGAAATTAAAATCCAAACATCAAAAACTCTTCATAGAATAGTTTCTAAGAATAAACAAATACCTTCCTTCACCTCCTTAAAAATAAAAACAAAAAAACATTAGTAGGCATTTATAATTGTTTTCAAGTAAATAAAATACAGAATGTACATTCAACACGTCAACTTTACACCACATTTCCAAGTATACTAAAATCCACTGATAGTGAGATGCTGTGGGCAGGGAAAAAAAAAGACAAAAAAGGCAGATGCATGAAGATGGCACCAGACTGACATCATTTGGCTACTCCAGGTTCTTCACACTTCAACTGGAAATTGATGATTTTCCTCAAACAATATGAAAACAAAAACAACGACCCCCCCCCCAACCAATAAGGGAAAAACACAAATGTTTTTTTTTTTACATTTACACTGAGCAAGACAGAATGCCCACAACATTAAAAGAACTGCGTTTTCAAAATGTCAAATGAGTTGCAAACTTTCTGCAATGTGCACAATGAAGAAATAAATAAAACTTAGCAATTGTGGTGACACTAAGTCTAACCAAAAACTCAATGAAATTGAATCAGGTATGTACCATCTTTACTCCTTTTCAAATAGGGGGGAAAAAATCATAATCTACATTTATGAGCAAAATACTTAGAGCACAAAACATACCACAGTGGACAGTGAAATTCTGCCACAAACCCTGAATCAAGCTTCAATAAACTGCTCTTAAGATCTGCTTTAATATCAAAAGGAACAGTTCTTAAATATTGAAAAACATTCCCTGTAGAACATAACTATATAAAAATAAAAATCCAGAAATTAAATAAATAAATAAGTGACTAGGGAAAAGCATAAGAGCTGGAAATAAACATGCAAAAAACTGCCTGTGTCTTCACATAGTTATCGCAGAAGAGAAAGACTCATGTGTGTTGAGCTTGGTGAGACGTACCTGCCATCTTGTCTCTTATGAGTTTAGCCGACTCCACCTCGCCAATGCTGCTGAAGAGACTACGGAGCTCCTCCTGACTCATGTTCTGGGGCAGGTAGTTGACAATCAGGTTGGTTTTGGCATCACTTGGCTCATCGCCCATATGGTCCTCGTACCCGTTCGGCATATCGTATACTTCCTGCTTCACAGAAGAACATGCATTGTTTCCATATCATCAAATTTACATTGGCACACTTAAACAGAAACAAAAGTGTAAATGATCAACAATATCCAATAATATTTTGTCTACAGACAAAAATAACGGCCAATTTTACCTTTACTGAGCTGGCACCCTTGTGTGAGTCTCTGTCATTACCCTGGTTCTGAACCTCACAAACCTGCAGCAACAAATCAGTTGCAACATGATATAAATATGGACCTAATAACACTAATCAGTATACTGCTATTTGCACTTTCAATTAGATGCTGCTAACTGCAGTTCTTGGGCTTAATACTTGTAGTACGTAAAATACCAATAACGCTCAATCTAATAAAAAGGACCTAAGAATTGTATTGATGCAACAATAGTTTTCCCTAAAAAATATCTTTCAACAAAGAATTAAACATGTTTATTATAGTTCATATGCTGTTCAGGGTATTGTGTTAGCAAGTGACAAATTAAACCAGTCCCAGTAAAGTTCTTGATATTTTAGCTAAACAAATGCATATTTCTACTCTGGCATCTGTACTTTCTGGTCATGAAGTAGCTGATAACATTTTTACCTGTGGGAGCTTATCCACTTTGTGTGCATGACACTGTTAAAAAGCATCAGAGATGCCCCAATTAAACATCAGTTTCTGTCATGATGTCCACCCTCCAAACCATCAATTCATTTTTTGCAGTTTCGGACGAATGTTTTCAGTTGCTGAAATTGCGGTGCATTACTAACTTAATTGATTCATCACTAAAAATTGTCAAAGTTATCGATCAAATAATCAATAAAAATAAGTAATCAACAACCATTGTCCAACGGGCAACACAAACCTTCATAAAGTTACATCAATATTGAATTGTGTACCCATCACTGTGGTTTAGGCAAAACGTACGAATTCGTACTAGTGAGGTCGTACAAATTTGTACGAAATAGCCACCTCGTAAAATATGTACGAATTGGTCATGAGATAACGTTGGTTAACTCACATTTCCTTGAAGAAAACGTACAAGTGGATTGTAAATAAATACTCACTTTTAAATACCTTATGTGTCCTCTTCTGACGGCCATGAAGACACTTTACAGCTTCAAAATTTTAGTCTAAAAGAGAAATAGCAAGAAACCGTAAAAAGCTGTATTGGGAAAGGACAAACATTGATATATGACAAACCGCACGTCAACCTATTCAGACATTTTAAAAGTTTTCACAACATTTATACTGGCTTAGACAAAGATAACTCAAGTCCACCATTTACACTGAATTAAATATTTATACGTCGACTTTCCCCTACAAACACAAAGCAATAAAGAGGAGCTAACGTTAATTTGCATGCTAGGCTAAGCTGCAAACTAACTAACGTTAACCTGCATGGACAGCAACGGATCGTTACAAATAAATACCTAAGCAACAGCATTTCAATATAACCATTATCCACATATATAAATGTTACTTAATTTCCTAAATTCGTTATGTTATAATACGTTTTAATGGTACTTGAATCGCTTCAGGCCGCTCTTTTGAGGCCTACTAACGTTACCATCAAGGCTAACTTACCAGCGAACGCTCATGAGCGTTTGAGAGCGTGCTGTCCGCATATTCAAAGAAAATATTTTTTACAAATTATAACAAGAATGGAATATTTTCAGCACTAAAATATACCTTGATTTCCTTCGTCCTCGACCGTCGTAGCAGAGCAATTCACAAAACGTTTGGGTAACAAAGCGGAGATCTGCTATACCTACTTCGCACGCGCCGATCTCAACAGAAGAGGGGCTGCGTTCGGATGTGTCGCATTCAGGCGGAAGTGAAGCCACGCCTCCTCCTGCCTGGAAGAGGAACAGATGCTGCGGATTCACCCCATCTGAGTTCATAACCCACACACGCAAACACTTTTGTTTTTGTGAAATGTGGGGACATTCCATAGGCGTAATGCATTTTATACTGTACAAACCGTATTTTCTACCCCCCTACACTGCCCCTAAACCTACCCATCACAGGAGACTGCCCAGTTTACTTTCTGTGAAAAAAACCTCATCCTGTCTGATTTATAAGCATTTTGAAAAGTGAGGACATGTGGAACGTCCTCATATTTCACACTCTTTTTGTCAAACCCATGTCACATTATGACATGGGACATTTATGTCCTGATATTTCTCATAAACCTGAACCCCTAGGTTTGTGACTGGGGAGGAGAAAGTCAAGTCAACTTTATTTATATAGCGCTTTTAACAATGCAGATTATTTCAAAGCAGCTTCACAGTGTTACATTTACTCTGAGCAAGACAGGATGCCCACACCATTAAAAGAACTGAGTTTTCAAAATGTCAAATGAGTTGCAAACTTTCTGCAATGTGCACAATGTAAAACTTAGCACATTGTGGTGACACTAAGTCTAACCAAAAGCTCAATGAAATTGAATCAGGTATGTACCATCTTTACTCCTTTTCAAATAGGGGGAAAAAAATCATAATCTACATTTATGAGCAAAATACTTAGAGCACAAAACATACCACAGTGGACAGTGAAATTCTGCCACAAACCCTGAACCAAGCTTCAATAAACTGCTCTTAAGATCTGCTTTAATATCAAAAGGAACAGTTCTTAAATATTGAAAAACATTCCCTGTAGAACATAACTATAAAAAAATAAAAATCCAGAAATTAAATAAATAAATAAGTGACTAGGGAAAAGCAGAAGAGAAAGACTCATGTGTGTTGAGCTCGGTGAGACGTACCTGCCATCGCCGACTCCACCTCGCCAATGCTGCTGAAGAGACTCCGGAGCACCTCCTGACTCATGTTCTGGGGCAGGTAGTTGACAATCAGGTTGGTTTTGGCGCTCGGATGTGTCAGTTTGTGACTGGGGAGGAGAAAGTCAAGTCAAGTCAACTTTATTTATATAGCGCTTTTAACAATGCAGATTATTTCAAAGCAGCTTCACAGTGTTAAATAGAAAAATAATGCAACAGAATATATTTCGATTATCATACAGTAACAATGTGGGCTTTAGATCAGTAATTAGATCAGTAAGTTGGTCTATTTGGTTAATTTAGTTAAATAATTAGAATTATTTTGAAATTTATTTGAAAAATTGTTTTTCCCCATCTGAGCAAGCCAAGCCAGAGGCGACAGTGGCAAGCGCCAGAGACAGGTTTATTGAGGATTATTTATCGATTAAATAATTATTAAAGTCCCTGTAAAGTCAAAATTAAACATGGTGTTCTGAGTTGCTCACACCAGAGATAAATGTGTTATTAACCACCTAGCCAAATTTGAATCATAAAAAAATCCGCTAAGTAGGCTACATAAAATATCTTATCGAAATCTTGAAAAAATAAGCAGCATTGTCTGCTCTCAAACGCTGGGGGCGTGTCCATTTTTGGCACCGAAACCACACCCACTCGCGGGAAAGCTTCCGTAAATACACAAGACAACAACAACACTCAAGTACAGCTCACGAGTCACGACGGCACCAGATGTTGGCGGGACGGAGACGGGAGGATGAAGGCCTGGGTGGGAGATAGTCGGTTCGGCCCCATTCTGCAGCGGATTATCAGTGAATCCCCGTTGTTGCCGGTGAAAGTTTGTAAAACTATCTGGTGTAAAGACACTGCAGAGGCAGGTGTTGGTGGTGATCCTCAGCACTCCATCAAGGTAGCTGTTCTCAAATTAATCCACCTCTTCTTGAGATCGTATTTTTGTTTTGTAGGCTGTTTTGTAAGTTGTAGGCTGTAGTAACTAACGGTACTGACAGTAACTCACAATCTAGCGGGTGAACTGATGCGTAATTGCGACTGTGCTCTAGTATGGGGGAGGGGCCATATGCTCAGTGGCTCCAGTGCGTCATCGAGCCACCGTTTAAACCCCGCCCAAAAAATCCGGAACACAGCAAAGGTAAAAAACTTCTTAACGGTCTAAGTTCTCAATTCAGTACTACATAGTCTTTGTAATGTGTTTCAACAATATGTGGTGTATGCTATACTTACCACAAGATGGAGCCAAAGGGCAAGGTAAAGCTCTTCTGCCAATTCAAAGAGAATGAAGCTGAGATCGAATTCCAGATCATAGAGAAAGACTCACCCGCGATCCTGGGAAGGTCAGCATGCACTGAGTTAGGACTCGTTAAAAGAATCTATAAAGTCGACTGTGAAGAAAACACAGACATAATGAGGGAATTTGATGATGTGTTCAATGGTTTAGGGTGCATACCTGGATTGCATCACATCAAGATTGATCCAACAGTGTCTCCGGTGATACATCCACCCAGAAAAGTGCCAATAGCACTAAAAGACAAAATAAAAAATGAGCTAAATAGGATGGAAAGTCTTGGAGTGATTGAGAAACAGACAGAACCAACGGACTGGGTCAATAGTATGGTGACTGTTGTGAAGCCAAACAAACTTCGAATCTGCATTGACCCCAAAGATTTGAACAAAGCCATAAAAAGAGAACACTTTCCACTCAAGACAGTTGAAGAAGTGGTGAGTGAAATGCCAAATGCTAAAGTTTTTTCGGTATTAGACGCTAACCATGGGTTTTGGCAAATTCAATTGGATGAAGAAAGTTCCAAGCTTTGTACGTTTAATACACCTTTTGGCAGATAATGTTTCAAGAGGCTACCTTTTGGTGTATCGTCAGCCCCAGAAGTCTTCCAAAAGTGCATAGCTCAAAGGCTTGAGGACCTGGATGGAGTCGTTAATATCATGGATGACATACTCGTGTGGGGAGAAAATGTAGAACAGCATGACGTAAGGCTCAGGCAGCTTCTAGAGAGAATCAGGAGCATAAACCTGAAGTTAAATCGAGAAAAATGCAAGATCAGAATGGCAGAAATAAAGTACATAGGACATGTACTGAGTGGAGAAGGTTTGAAGCCAGACCAGGACAAAGTCAAAGCAATTGTGGAGATGCCTAAGCCACAAGACAAAGCTGCCTTGATGAGGTTTCTTGGCATGGTTCAATATCTTGCAAAGTTTGTCCCAAACCTGTCTGAGATTAGTGCGCCGCTAAGGAAACTCCTGGAAAGTAGTGTAGAGTGGCACTGGGAAACGTCACAGCAAAAGAGTTTTGAGTTGCTGAAGTCACAACTGAGTAATGCACCAGTTCTCAGATTCTTTGATGTCAACAAAGACGTGACTCTTTCTGTTGATGCAAGCTCAGAGGGTTTAGGTGCTGTCATCTTGCAGGATGGACATCCTGTAGCATATGGTTCCAGATCACTGACTGACTGCCAGAAAAGGTATGCTCAGATTGAAAAAGAGCTTTTAGCTATTGTATATGGTTGTGAAAAGTTCAGCCAGTACCTATATGGCAAACCAGTAAGAGTGCAGTCAGATCACAAGCCACTAGAGACAGTGTTCAAAAAGCCTCTAGAAAAAGCGCCAACTCGACTACAGAGGATGTTGCTGAAACTTCAACCATATGATCTGCAGGTAACCTACAAACCAGGAAAGGAGTTGAAAATAGCAGATACACTTAGCAGAGCCTACCTGGAGGAAAAAACAGAACAACTACTGGACAATGACTTGGAAGTACATGAGTTATCAGAGTGTCTACCAATTTCAGCAGAGAAATTTGAAGCTGTCAAGAAAGCTACAGAAGCAGACAGAGAACTGCAGAAGGTTATGGCAGTAGTCAAGACGGGGTGGCCTAAACAAATCAGATACGTGCCATCTGAAATAAGAAAGTACTGGACATTCAGAGAAGAACTGACCCTTTCAGAAGGACTGCTGTTCAAAAACACAAGACTTGTGGTTCCACAAAGTCTACAAGCAGAAATGCTGCAAAGGATTCATGAAGCTCATTTGGGAGTTGTTAAGTGCAAAGAGAGAGCAAGAGATGTGTTGTTTTGGCACGGCATGGGAAAACAAATTGAAGAGGTGGTGTCAAGGTGTGCTGTGTGCAATACTTTCAAGAGGAACAATACCAAAGAACCTCTTGTCAGTCATGACTTACCGGACAGAGCGTGGGCAAAGGTAGGAGTTGACCTCTTTCACTTCAACGAAGCAGATTACCTGTTGTGTGTGGACTACTTCTCAAAATTTCCTGAAATTGCAAAATTGACACAGACAAAAAGCCAGCATGTCATAACTGCACTGAAATCAATATTTGCAAGACATGGGATTCCAGATGAAGTTGTTTCAGATAACGGACCGCAGTTTGTGAGTGCTCAATTCAGAAACTTCAGAGATAACTGGGAGTTCAAACACTCAACTTTAAGTCCAAGATATCCTCAGTCTAATGGTCAAAGTGAAAGAGCTGTACAAACCATCAAAAACCTGCTCAAGAAGATGCAAGAAAGTCAAGGGGATCCTTACATTGCTCTTCTTGAATACAGAAATACACCGCTAGGAGGAGTGAAGTTATCTCCTGCACAGCTTCTTATGGGCCGTAGAGTGAAAACTAGACTGCCAACAGCGAGTAAGCTGCTACAGCCACAACTGCACAAAGATGTTCAGCAAAGCCTAAAGGACAGGCAGTTGAAACAAAAGTTCTACTTTGATCGTGGGGCAAGAAACCTTCCTACTCTGAGTGAAGGAGAAAGGGTGAGACTAAGAGCTGAGAATCGTTGGCAGCCAGCGGTAGTGGTAAAAAGTCTTGACAAGCCGAGGTCATACCTGGTTCAAACACAGGGTGGAGAAATCTACAGAAGAAATCGAAAACACCTGCTCAAGACGAAAGAGTCGAGTTTCCAAAATTCACACATTCAGGACTCATTCAATCAAGTTGTAACAGACTGTATTCCAGATGTGGAGGTTACAGAAGAGGTGTTGCCACCTCTACCAACACCTGAAAAGTCGTCTTCAAGGCCTGAAGTTGTTGTGGAAAAAACTGTGAAAATGACACGTTCGGGTAGAGTGGTTAGACCTCCAAAGCGTTATTCTTGCTAAAATACTTAGTTGTTAACTAAAGTAAAGTAGAGACTGAGTTTGGTTCAGATTTAAATGTTTTTTTTTGTTTTTTAGATTTAAGTTACAATACTGACTCATTTGCCATTAGATTTGGTTACAAGGTTACTGTTGGGGTAAACGGTGTTCAAAAGAAGAAAAAAAAAAAAGAAGGGAGATGTGGTGTATGCTATACTTACCACTAGGTGGTGCCCTGTACACTTGTATTCTTGTGGTAACCGGAAAATGACATGTAAAAGAAGAGTTCCACAGTGAACAGCTCGTGGTGTGTCGTGTCTTTATTATATCTTTATTTTCCTACGTGTTAAGCCTAATCAGCTTACTAGGAGTTGCTAAAAGATATCACACAATACATTTCTAACATTTATAATGTGTTTAGAAACAAATCTCAGAATTGCCTTTACAGGGCCTTTAAAAATAAATAATTTGAAATATCGGAGTCATTACGCCGGAGACAGGTTTTTATTGAGGATGCCGTATTGATTAAACAATTACTAAAGTGTAATATTCGAAAGCTCGATGGCAACACGCTGGAGACAGTTTGTTTTGAGGATGACATATCGATTTAAAGAATTATTAACTAGGACTATTCAAACAATCGGAGTCATCACGCCGGAGACAGGTTTATTGAGGATGCCGTGTCGATGAGGCAGCTTAAGGGGGAGTCTAAACGACACAGTCTCTGCAGACACTTCAGGGTCATGTGTTGGTCACATCTGGGTGCAGGTCCACCATCTGATCTGGATACAGTCTGGATCTGGCTGACTGCAGTAGACCTCGGGATAAAACAGAGATACTAACATTAGCGTAGATGCCATTCTTCTGATGATGTAACGAGTGCATCAGGTGTTATGGGAAGTGTTCCCGGTTCCGGCTGACCTAGATAATGCAGCCTAATAATCATTTAATTGACAAAGTGTTTTATGTGTATGCCATAGAAAAGAGATGTGTTTTTAGTCTAGATTTAAACTGACAGAGTGTGTCTGCTTCCCCAACAATGCTAGGAAGACTATTTCCAGAGTTCAGGTGGTAAATAGGAAAAGGATTGACCACCTGCAGTTGATTTTGATATTCTAGGTATTATCAGCTGGTCAGAGTTTAGAGACGGCAGTAGACGTGATGGAGTATAATGTGTTAAGAGCTCACTCAAGTACTGGGGAGCTAAACCATTTAGTGCTTTGTAAGTAATAAGCAAGATTTAAAAATGTATGCAAAGTTTAATAGGGAGCCAGTGCAGTGTTGACAGAACCGGGCTAATGTGTTTATACTTCCTGGTTCTAGTAAGAACTTGAGCGCAGAGATACTAACATTAGCGTAGATGCCATTCTTCTGATGATGTAACGAGTGCATCAGGTGTTATGGGAAGTGTTCCCGGTTCCGGCTGACATAGATAATGCAGCCTAATAATCATTTAATTGACAAAGTGTTTTATGTGTATGCCATAGAAAAGAGATGTGTTTTTAGTCTAGATTTAAACTGACAGAGTGTGTCTGCTTCCCGAACAATGCTAGGAAGACTGTTCCAGAGTTTAGGTGCTAAATAGGTAAAGGATTAACCACCTGCAGTTGATTTTGATATTCGAGGTATTATCAGCTGGTCAGAGTTTAGAGACCGCAGTAGACGCGATGGAGTATAATGTGTTAAGAGCTCACTCAAGTACTGGGGAGCTGAACCATTTAGTGCTTTGTAAGTAATAAGCAAGATTTTAAAATGTATGCGATGTTTAATAGGGAGCCAGTGCAGTGTTGACAGAACCAGGCTAATGTGTTAATATTCCTGGTTCTAGTAAGAACTTGAGCTGCTGCATTTTGGACCAACTAGAGTTTGTTTATTAAGCGAGCAGGGCAACCACCCAGTAGAGCATTACAATAATTTAGCCTTGAGCTCATGAACGCACGTATTAACTGTTCAGCATTTTGCATTGAGAGCATGTGCCGTAATTTAGATATATTTTTAAGATGGTAGAATGCAGTTTTACAGATGCTAGAAACATGGCTTTCAAACGAAAGATTGGTATCAAAGAGCACATTCAGGTTCCTAACTGACGACGATGACTTGACAGAGCAGCCATCGAGGGTAAGACAGTATTCTAGGTTAATACTTGTGGAGCTTTTATGTCCAATGATTAAAAATTATTTTTTTTCTGAATTAAGTTGCAGGAAATTACTGATCATCCAATTTTTTATATCATCTATATACATTCCGTTAATCTTGTGAATTGGTTAGTTTCTTCAGGGTGTGAAGAAATATAGAGCTGAGTATCATCAGCATAACAATGAAAACTAACGCCATGGTTCCTAATGATATCTCCCAGTGGTAGCATGTACAGGGTGAAGAGCAACTGTCCTAGCACTGAGCCCTGCGGTACTCCATACTGAACTTGTGATCGTTGTGACATCTCTTCATTTACTGCTACAAATTGATAACGGTCAGATAGGTATGATTTAAACCATGCCAATGCAGATCCACTAATGCCTACATAATTTTCGAGTCTTTTCAAAAGAAGGTTGTGGTCGACAGTGTCGAATGCAGCACTAAGATCGAGTAACACTAACAAAGAGATACAACCATGATCGGATGATAAGAGTGAAAAGCAGTAAAAAGTAACGCCATATTGTCTGGTGGAAGACAAAGGATACTTTTTGCAGACAACGTCACGCTGTGTGAATCAACTAAGAATGGCTCTAATATACATGTATTTCTTTCACCTACTTCTTCCCCCATTCTACTTGACCCCCTCATGCCGTGACTATCGGAAACGTATTCAAAATCTATATGATCTAAAAGTGAACAAATACTACACAGTATATATGTGTTTGATATAATTGGAAATGTCTTAGTGTGACTGGTACAAATATCTCATCTCCACAGAAGCAAACAAGAACTTATTAAAGGTTTTAAGAGTTTAAAGAGACCTTGCCTAGTGTGGTAGGTGTGGCTTTCAACCATTTGGTCTTTTGTCAATACTACAGGTCTGAGACAGCGATTACATGTAAATTCCCTTTGTTAACATATGTTTCCATTTGAAAGAAGTGTCTGTCTTGCTGAGTACTTAAGGTGATGTAGCAAAATTTCAGGGCGCAATGTGCGTTGTGTGTCCAGCCAACGTTACGTAGCCTATGGAAAGTCAGGAACGCATCTCTCACTCTGTACTTCAGAGTATTTGATGTTATGTATTGAGGAATTGATTATGTAATTGGAATTATACATTTACCTGACTGTTTAATAAATTGTTACATTTTGATTTATTCTGACTTACTCTGGAATTATTAACGATCTCTATGAGGTCATGAATGTGTACTTTCCACAAAGGGTTAAACGGAATAATTACATGTGTGTCTAACTATTAAACATAAATGACCAAATAACCAAATTGGCATTCTAATCTAAATTCTAAATTATGATAAAATGGAGTCAGATAAAGAGGAATTGGAATTAAATCCATTTTGCCCAGCTGAGAACACAGAACGCGCAAATCCCTTCACCCGCTCTTCGCTGCCACCATTGGAGCGATTTCCGCGGCCTTACAAGAGTAAATCATTTGTAACTCTGATGAGAGCAGTCTCAGTACTATGATACGGTCTGAATCCTGACTGAAAATCCTCACAGATACCATTTCTTTCTAAAAAGGAATATAATTGTGAAGACACTGCCTTTTCAAGTATTTTTGAAAAAAAGGGTAGATTTGAGATTGGCCTGTAATTGAGTAATTCTGTAGGATCAAGTTGCGTTTTTTTAATAAGTGGTTTAATAATCGCCAACTTAAAAGTTTTCGGTACATATCCTAATGACAAAGATGAATTAATGATATTAAGAAGAGGATCCATGACCTCTGGTAGCATCTCTTTTAATAGCCTAGTGGGTATAGGGTCGAGCATACATGTTTTTGATTTAGATGAATTAAAGAGTTTAGCCAATTCTTCCTCTCCTATAGCAGTGAATGAGTGTAATTTTCCTCAGTGACACTACGATGCTCTGTCTAATGTGATACTGTAGTAGACAGCTGCATGGTTATAATTTTCTTTCTAATATTGTCAATCTTACACGTAAAGAAGTTCATAAAGTCATTACTTCTGTGCTGTTAACAAACATCAGTAGTTGAAGCTTTATTCTTGGTTAATTTAGCCACTGTATCGAATAAATACCTAGGTTTGTGTTTGTTTTCTTCAAAGAGATTCAAGAAATAAATAGATCTAGCAGTTTTTACAGCCCATCTGTATGCAATCATACGTTCTTTCCATGAATTACGAAAGACCTCTAGTTTTGTTTTCTTCCAGCTGCGCTCCATTTTTCTGGCTGCTGTTTTAAGGGCCCGGATGTGCTCGTTGTACCAAGGCATTGGACTATTTTCTTTAATCTTCTTTAAGCGCAGGGGAGCGACTGTGTCTAAAGTACTGAAGAAGAGAGAGTCAATAGTTTCCTTTAACATTGTTAACAATAACATCGAGTTCCTCTAAGCTATCTAGAATGCTGAGGAGATGATCCCGATTAGGAAGATTATTTAAAAAGCAATCTTTAGTCGCAGTGGTGATAGTCCTGCCATTTTTGAAACGGGTGGACGGCTTTGTAGCTTTAGCTAAATTAAGTATACATGATACTAGGTAATGATCTGAGATGTCGTCGCTCTGCTGCAGAATTTCAACGGTTTCAACATTTATTCCATGTGACAAAAAATATGTCTAAAGTATGATTATGGCGATGAGTAGGTCCTGACACGTGTTGCCTAACTCCAATAGAGTTTAGAACGTATTTAAATGCCAGTCCCAATGTGTCTTTTTCGTTGTCTACATGGATATTAAAATCACCAACAATTAGTAATTTATCTACGGCCAGAACTAACTCTGATAGTAAATCAGCAAATTCTTTGATAAAGTCTGTATTGTGCCCTGGTGGCCTATATACAGTAGCTAACACAAATGTTACACAGGATTTATAATTTGCACTACATAACGTTCAGCCTGTCCTCCTCCGAAAAATGACACCATATGTCGTTTGTGCATGCAGCATATTACGACCTATATTCACGTTTTGAAATTGAGCGCCCTCTAGCGGTCTAATACATAACGACAGTCTCGTTTGTCGGGTGTGTCGTCATCAAATGAACTTTGACCACGGTTTTCAATAAAAAATGCAATGAGAATGAGTGACCCTGACCCTCATAATCCAGGTGGGTTTTATTTTATGTTCTTTGTAAGTTATCTTTCTGCTATTCATGTTTAAGTGCAGTTTGACGTTTCCAAATCATTTGCGAATGTCACTGAACAATGCGATTTTACCATGGTAACTGTAGTTCAATCCTGTTATTAAAAGCCCAGTGACCACAAAGCTGGGCTTTTTTTTTTTACCACAGTAGCTGTAGTTTTGTTGTGGTATTTGTATTTAAATAATAGTTACAAAGCATCATGTTTTTAACAGTGTGTTTTTACTGTGGTATTTGTAGTTAAATCACAGTAACTACTTATACAATGCTTGTACTTGCTGTACACTGTGTATATCTATTATATAGTTTTACCTCATTAACCATAGTTTTACTGTGGTATTTTTGTTAAAGCACAGTAACCACAACACTTACCATGCTTTTACCACAGTAACCATAGTTTTACTGTCGTACTTGTTGTTAAAGCACATTAAACACCTCTTTCCATGGTTTTACCTCAGTAACCATAGTTTTAATGTGGTAGTTGTAGTAAAAGCATAGTAATACGAACAACACCTTACCATAGTTTTATAACAATGACTACAACACTTGCCGTGCCTTTAATGCTATTTTGTAATTCAATATTTATGTCATTGTAATTTAATATTTTTTTCTGTCTTGCAGTTACTTCCGATAAACCTACTCCTCCATCTCCCACAACAAGCCACCTCTCACAAAAGCTCACTTACTGTCTGTTTTTTAATCTGTAATTCATGTACACATGTTTTTGCTCTTTCTTTCTCTTATTCATCTTGGCATATTTTTTAAAACTCAAAAACAAATTTTGACCATTTATGTCAGAAAGCTGCTTGTATTGACAGGGAACTTGAACTCAAAGCTCCCAATGCTGATCCCGAAGAAGCTGCCATGGAGGCTGAACAAGTCCTTCAAAGGTTCAACCCTTCACAGGTAATGTTGAACACATTTAGCTGTAACAGATTTGCTTTAAGTAAGATTTGCTTTTTTGTATCTTTATTATTTTATGTGTTATTAACTTTCCTTAAAGTCCTTCCTCTCATTTATATTGGTCACAGATCATGTTTAACACACTGTCTCAACATGTGTGTGTGTGTGTGTGTGTGTGTGTGTGTGTGTGTGTGTGTGTGTGTGTGTGTGTGTGTGTGTGTGTGTGTGTGTGTGTGTGTGTGTGTGTATATATATACAGTATTGTTCAAAATAATAGCAGTACAATGTGACTAACCAGAATAATCAAGGTTTTTAGTATATTTTTTATTGCTACGTGGCAAACAAGTTACCACTAGGTTCAGTAGATTCTCAGAAAACAAATGAGACCCAGCATTCATGATATGCACGCTCTTAAGGCTGTGCAATTGGGCAATTAGTTGAATTAGTTGAAAGGGGTGTGTTAAAACAAATAGCAGTGTGGCATTCAATCACTGAGGTCATCAATTTTGTGAAGAAACAGGTGTGAATCAGGTGGTCCCTATTTAAGGATGAAGCCAACACTTGTTGAACATGCATTTGAAAGCTGAGGAAAATGGGTCGTTCAAGACATTGTTCAGAAGAACAGCGTACTTTGATTAAAAAGTTGATTGGAGAGGGAAAACCTATAAAGAGGTGCAAAAATGATAGGCTGTTCAGCTAAAATGATCTCCAATGCCTTAAAATGGAGAGCAAAACCAGAGAGACGTGGAAGAAAACGGAAGACAACCATCAAAATGGATAGAAGAATAACCAGAATGGCAAAGGCTCAGCCAATGATCACCTCCAGGATGATCAAAGACAGTCTGGAGTTACCTGTAAGTACTGTGACAGTTAGAAGACGTCTGTGTGAAGCTAATCTATTTTCAAGAATCCTCTGCAAAGTCCCTCTGTTAAAAAAAAGGCATGTGCAGAAGAGGTTACAATTTGCCAAAGAACACATCAACTGGCCTAAAGAGAAATGGAGGAACATTTTGTGGACTGATGAGAGTAAAATTGTTCTTTTGGGTCCAAGGGCCACAGGCAGTTTGTGAGACGACCCCAAACTCTGAATTCAAGCCACAGTACACAGTGAAGACAGTGAAGCATGGAGGTGCAAGCATCATGATATGGGCATGTTTCTCCTACTATGGTGTTGGGCTTATTTATCGCATACCAGGGATCATGGATCAGTTTGCATATGTTAAAATACTTGAAGAGGTCATGTTGCCCTATGCTGAAGAGGACATGCCCTTGAAATGGTTGTTTCAACAAGACAATGACCCAAAACACACAAGTAAACGGGCAAAGTCTTGGTTCCAAACCAACAAAATTAATTTTATGGAGTGGCCATCCCAATCTCCAGACCTTAATCCAATTGAGAACTTGTGGGGTGATATCAAAAATGCTGTTTCTGAAGCAAAACCAAGAAATGTGAATGAATTGTGGAATGTTTTTAAAGAATCATGGAGTGGAATAACAGCTGAGAGGTGCCACAAGTTGGTTGACTCCATGCCACACAGATGTCAAGCAGTTTTAAAAAACTGTGGTCATACAACTAAATATTAGTTTAGTGATTCACAGGATTGCTAAATCCCAGAAAAAAAACATGTTTGTACAAAATAGTTTTGAGTTTGTACAGTCAAAGGTAGACACTGCTATTTTTTTTAACACACCCCTTTCAATTAATACCCCAATTGCACAGCCTTAAGAGCGTGCATATCATGAATGATATGCACGTGCATATCATGAATGATATGCGGCTGATCGATTGCTCCCTGATCGATTGCTCCAGTCTACCTACTGCTGCTGCTGCATGCGTCAGTGTTTGTAGCTCTGTATAGCTGCGTTTTAATCTCTATTTGATATATTTTCTTTATCTATACTGCTAAAAATAACTTACTCATCACCATATATTGTTTAATATAGCCTATCAAGTTAAATTTGACATCACTAGCTTTTAATCTAAATCACTACCACGTGTTAGCTTTTCGCTAGCCTGGTAGCTTTCCATCCCGGCACCCGGGTCTCCTGTTTTCTGAGTTCATTAGACAACTGTGGTGAGTTGGATTATTAAATAGACTCCATCAAACAAAGTAAGTGGAGTAAGTTGTGTGGTAAGTTTTGGATTCATCAACAAATACGGTAAGCCATGTCTTCTTCTCCTGTCATTGTCACTTGCACTACATGCTACATGTTTAGCATATCTATCTCCGTTGGCGAACAGGGCTTCACATGTGTTAAATGTAAGGAATTAATCAGGCTGACGGAGAAGATTTCAGATTTAGAGACACGCATCCAGACTTTATGTGAGAGTAGTGAGAATGGTACAGCTTTAGATACTGTTTTGGATGCGACTAGCTTAGTGATCACTCATTGTTTGGTTCCGGCTGAGCCCCCGCAGCAGGGCAATTGGGTGACTGTGAGACAGCATAGTCGCGGATCTAAAAACCACTCTGCCGTTCGATTAGAACATCAAACAGGTTCTCCCCACTCAGTGATGCACCCACTGAGGATCCTGTTGAAAGTGCCCTAGTTATTGGCGATTCTATTACACGGGCGTGAAAATAGAGACACCAGCCACCATAGTCACATGTTTACCGGGAGCCAGAGCGCCTGACATCAAAGCAAATTTAAAAGTGCTGGCTAAAGCTAATCGTAAATTCTCTAAGATTATTATTCACGTCGGCACTAATGATGTTCGACCGTCAGTCGGAGATCACCAAAATTAACATTAAAGAGGTGTGTAAACTCGCAAGTCACGATGTCACCGGCAGTCTGTTTATCTGGCCCTCCTGTTAAAAGGACTGATGAAATAGTTAGCAGATTATCATCACTCAATGGCTGGTTGTCTAAGTGGTGTCCATAAAATAACATAGGGTTCATAGACAATTGGAAAAGTTTTTGGGGCAGACCCGACCTGAAGATAGACGGCATTCATCCTACCCGGGCTGGTGCTGCTCTTCTCTCTAGTAATTTGGCACATAATCTTAGAGCTAAACCTTGACTCACTGGGGCCCAGGTCAGGAAGCAGACAAACTGGCTAAACCAACCGTCTGCTAGCTGTCTCACGTCACCAGAGTCAGCTAAATCCCAGCACATAGAGACGCTTTCACCTAGATATCATCACATAGAGACTGTGTCTGTTCCCCGAATCAGTAAATACAAAAAACCATCAAAACCATTCAACAGTAAAAATTTAATTGATGTCCAAAATAAACAACAGATATAATACGGATGAACAATTGATCAATTGATCTCGGGTTGCTGAATATTCGATCCCTTTCGCCAAAAACGCTTATTGTTAATGATATGATTATAGATCATAACCTAGATGTGCTGTGTTTGACAGAAACCTGGCTAAAACCTGACGACTACATTACTTTAAATGAGTCCACTCCCCAAGATTATTGTTATAAACACGAGCCGTCTGAAAGGAAAAGGGGAGGTGTTGCTGTAATTTATAATGATAACTTCAGTATTACTCAGAAGTCTAGTTTCAAATATAATTCCTTTGAAGTTTTGGTGCTTTATGTAACATTGTGTAGTGTAAATGATAAATCCCGTTTGACATTTGTGTTGGCTACTGTATACAGGCCACCAGGGCACAATACAGACTTTATCAAAGAATTTGCTGGTTTTCTATTAGAGTTAGTACTGGCTGCAGATAAAGTACTAATTGTTGGTGATTTTAATATCCATGTTGACAATGAAAAGACGCATTGGGATTGGCATTTAAAGACATTATAAACTCTATTGGAGTTAGACAACACGTATCTGGACCCACTCATCGCCTTAATCATACTTTAGATCTAATACTGTCACATGGACTAAATGTTGATACCATTAAAATTCTGCAGCAGAGCGATGACATCTCAGATCATTACCTAATATCATGTATACTTAATTTAGCTAAGGCTGCAAAGCCATCCTCGCTTCAAATATGGCAGGACTATAACCGCTGCGACTAAAGATTGCTTTATACATAATCTTCCTCATTAGTTCCATCTCCTCAGAATTACAGATAGCCAAGAGGAACTTGATGTTGCAACAGAAACTACTGACTCTCTCTTTACTAGCACTTTAGACATAGTTGCTCCTCGGCGCTTAAAGAAGATTAAAGCAAATAATCCAACGCCGTGGTACAACGAAAGCACACTCGGGCCCTTAAAACAGCAGCCAGAAAAATGGAGCGCAGCTGAAAAAAACAAAACTGGAGGTTTTTCGCAATTTGTGGAAAGAGAGCATGATTGCATACAGAAAGGCCATAAAAACTGCTAGATCTGCTTATTTCTCAACTCTTTTAGAAGAAAACAAACACAACCCTAGGTATTTATTCGATACAGTGGCTAAATTAACAAAGGATAAAGCTTCAACTTCTGACGTTTGTAAACAACACAGCAGTAATGACTTTATGAACTTCTTTACTAGTAAGATTGATAACATTAGGAATAAAATTATAACCATGCAGCCGTCTACTACAGTATCACTTCAGACAGAACATTGTAGTCTCACTGAGGAAAAATTACACTCATTCACTGCTATAGGAGGAGAAGAATTGGCTAAACTTGTTAAATCATCAAAATCAACAACATGTATGCTTGACCCTATACCGACTAGGCTATTAAAGAGATGCTTCCAGAGGTCATAGATCCTCTGCTTAATATTATTAATTCATCCTTGACATTAGGATATGTACCAAAAACTTTTAAGTTGGCTGTAATTAAACCACTTATTAAAAACGCAACTTGATCCTAAAGAATTAGTCAATTACAGACCAATCTCGAATCTACCGTTTCTATCAAAAATATTAGAAAAGGCTGTGTCTTCACAATTATGTTCCTTTTTAGAAAGAAATGGTATATGTGAGGATTTCCAGTCAGGATTTAGGCCGTATCATAGTACTGAGACTGCTCTAATTAGAGTTACAAATGATTTACTCTTATCATCTGATCGTGGTTGTATCTCTCTATTAGTGTTAGTCGATCTTAGCGCTGCATTCGATACTATCGATCACAATATTCTTTTGAATAGACTCGAAAATTATGTTGGCATTAGTGGAACTGCATTGGCATGGTTTAAATCTTACTTATCTGACCGTTATCAGTTTGTAGCAGTAAATGAAGAGATGTCACACCGATCACAAGTTCAGTATGGAGTACCGCAAGGCTCAGTGTTAGGACCGTTGCTTTTCACCCTGTATATGCTACCACTGGGAGATATCATTAGGAAGCATGGCGTTAGTTTTCATTGTTATGCTGATGATACTCAGCTCTATATTTCTTCACACCCTGACGAAACTTTCCAATTCACAAGATTAACGGAATGCATAGCTGATATTAAAAATTGGATGAATAGTAATTTCCTGCAACTTAATTCAGATAAAACTGAATTTTTAATTATCGGACAGAAAAGCTCCACAAGTAGTGCCCTAGAATACTGTCTAACCCTCGATGACTGCTCTGTCAAGCCCTCGCGTCAGTGAGGAACCTGGGTGTGCTCTTTGATACCAATCTTTCGTTTGAAAGCCACGTTTCTAGCATCTGTAAAACTGCATTCTACCATCTTAAAAATATATCTAAATTACGTCACATGCTTTCAATGCAAAATGCTGAACAATTAGTACATGCGTTCATGAGCTCAAGGCTAGATTATTGTAATGCTCTACTGGGTGGTTGCCCTGCTCGCCTAATAAATAAACTCCAGCTGGTCCAAAACGCAGCAGCTCGAGTTCTTACTAGAACCAGGAAGTACGATCTTATTAGTCCAGTTCTGTCAACACTGCACTGGCTCTCTATTAAACATTGCATACATTTTAAAATCTTGCTTATTACTTATAAAGCAATAAATGGTTTAGCTCCCCAGTACTTAAGTGAGCTCTTAACACATTATACTCCATCACGTCAATTGCGGTCTCTAAACTCCGGCCAGTTGAAAATACCTAGAATATCTAAATCAACTGCAGGCGGTCGATCCTTTCCTATTTAGCACCTAAACTCTGGAACAGTCTTCCTAGCATTGTTGGGAAGCAGACACACTCTGTCAGTTTAAATCTAGACTAAAAACACATCTCTTTACTATGGCATACACATAGAACATTTTTAACTTTCTTTATTCAAATCAAATGACTGATTGTTAGGCTGCATTAACTAGGTCAGCCGGAACCGGAACACTTCCCATAACACCTGATGTACTCGTTACATCATAAAAAGAGTGGCATCCACACTAATGTTAGTCTCTCTGTTTATCCCGAGGTTTACTGCAGTCGGCGGATCCAGGCCGTGTCCGGATCGGATGGTGGACCTGCATCTGGACATGACCAGCTCATCCTGGAGTGTCTGCTGAGACCGTGTCCATTAGTGTCTCCTCTGAATTTGCCTCACCGAACGTCATCCTCAATTAACCCGTCTCGGCGCAATAACTCCGATCTTTCAAGTATTCATATTCTTGTGTAATCGACGCCATCCTAAATGAGCCCGTCTCGTCGTCATACCCAAAATTTTGAATATTCCTATCTAATATGATTTATGACCTGCAAGGTTGCCAGAGTAATAATTATACACTGTTAATAATAGGCCAGAGGAGAACTGGCACCCCGACTGAGTCTGGTTTCTCCCAAGGTTTATTTTTCTCCATCATGCCCTGATGGAGTTTTGGTTCCTTGCCACTGTCGCCTTTGGCTTGGCTTGCTCAGTTGGGGACACTCAAATTATGATCCAAGTTACTCAACTAAATATACAAATTGAATTTATTAATTTGGTCATATATAATTCTATAAACTATCCAAATTAAACTAGCCAAATCAAATTTTGTTGCAATGTTGTCCTGTTTAACACTGTGAAGCTGCTTTGAAACAATCGTCATTGTAAAAGCGCTATATAAATAAAGTTGATTGATTGATATCTTGACCCAATATACTCCCTTACATTATATACTTCTGTTTCATATGAACCCTCCTTTTGCCTTTTTTCTAATAAACTTAAATCTACTTCTGGTTGGGGCATGACCCATAATGGTACTGGAGATAAAGGAATTATTGGAGCATTTCCAACCTCCTCCAATATCATATCACTAACCAATTTCCTCACACTCCATCCAAAGCTATTACACTCTCTCTTCTCATATTCCCAACTAGGACTCATTACTTTCCTTGTTGGGTGATCCTCACTCTGACCTTTTAAATTTGCCCAATAAGATGCCATTAATTGCTGTCTTCTTATCTGCAAAGGCATTTCACCCATCTCTACCTGAAGAGCCGAAACTGGAGAAGTTAGATATGCTCCAGCAAATTCTTAGTGCTTGAGACTGAATTCTCTCTAATTTAATTAAATGAGATTTATTTGCAGAACCATATACAATACAACCATAATCAATTATAGATCTTATCATAGATATATATATAGTTTTTAAAGCCAATCTATCTGCTCCCCATTCCTGACCTGAAATACATCTCATTACATTCACTACACGCTTACATCTTCCTACCATTTTTTCAATATGCTCTCTCCAAGTTAATCTACTATCAAACCAAACTCCTAGAAATCTTACTATACTTACACGCTCTAATTCTTTTTTGTATAATTTTAACTTAACATCCACATTCCTCCTCATTTTAGTAAAAGTATTATTTTTGTCTTTTCCACTGAAAACTTAAAACCATTTTCCCCTGACCACTTTTCAACTTCATTTAGCGCACCTTGCAATTTCTTTGTGTTATAATCTATATTCTTTCCTCTAAACCAGATAGCCCCATCATCAGCAAACAATGATTTCCCCATACTTCTATCAATCCTTCAGAAAACATCGTTAATCATGATAATAAATAAAAGTGGACTTATTATACTGCCCTGAGGTGTACCATTTTCAATTGGTCCACTTAATGATATAGCTCCACCCACCTTTACTCGAATACTTCTTCCAATTAAAAACTCTTTTATCCAATTATACATTCTTCCTTTTATACTCATTTTCTGTAACTTTATTAATAACCCCTCTTTCCACAACATATCATAAGCCTTTTCTATATCAAAGAAAACAGCAAAGACACTTTCCTTATTTATAAAGGCCTTTCTTATTTCATCCTCTAAAGATACTATTGGATCCATAGTCCCTCTACCACACCTAAATCCACTTTGATAAGAAAAAAACAATTCATTTTTTCCAAATGATAAGTCAATCTATCAGCTATCATTCTCTCCATTACCTTACATAAATGAGAAGTTAATGCTATTGGACGATAATTTATAGGATTACTTGGATCTTTCCCAGGCTTTTAATAGGTATAATTAATGCTTCCTTCCAACTTTGAGGAATTATACCCTCTATCCATATTCTATTATAAAATGTTAAAATCACTTCCATAGATGTTTCACTAAAATGCTTCATCATACTGTAACTAATCCCATCCACTCCTGGAGTGGATTGTTTCATTCTTCTTACTGCATTCTTTAACTCACTCATAGAAAATGGTACATCTAACAAATTATCTTCAGCCTCTTTTTTCTTCTCTATATCCGGATATTCCTTCATCACACCCTCCTCATTTCCTTACTCTGTTCAGTCAAATTGTCTGAACTATTTACTTTATAAATGCCTTTAAAAACATTTCCACTTTATCTCCATCCTCCACAGCTATTTCTCCTCCATACTTAAAACTGGATACCCATTACACTTTTGAATCCCTTTCATTTTCTTAATCATACCCCATACTTCCTCTACTGGTGTATTCTTCCCTATCTCATCACAGTAAGCCATCCAATACTGTTTTCTGACTTTCCTTATTATCCTCCTTACCTCAGCTTGTGCTTGTTTGTACATTATTAAATCTTGAAAATTATGTGTTTTCTTAACCATCCTAAATGCTTTCCTTTTCCTTCTTATTGCACTAGTACATTCTTCCGTCCACCATGGAACTATTTTATTCTTCCTACCTCCTTTCCCTTTTGGTATATATTTATTTGCTGCTACTTGAATGGCATAAACAACATCATCACTAATCATTTCTACTGATCTATCTGGTTCTACTATAATACTCTTTAATCCCTCTTCACTCAGACTCATGAATTCTTCCCAATTCGCTTTATCAAACCTCCATCTACCAACATTTCCTTGACTCGCCTTACTTCCTCTCACATTCACACTAACAGATATCATTATTGGATAATGATCACTCCCAATAGTATCTTGTCGCAATATTTCCCACTCAGCACTCCCTGCAATTGAATCAGACACCATTGTTAGATCTAACAGACTCTTTACCTGTAGCCACATCTATTCTTGTATTACCCCCATCATTCAGACACACCAAATTTCTCTGATCTATCAAATCTTCCACCACCATTCCATTACAATCTGTCACTAAACCTCCCCATAACATGCTCTGTGCATTAAAATCCCCACACCAAATTACCCTATCTTCATTAAGACCCTCTATTTGCTCTAACTCACTCAACACTAATTTCCTACAAGGATTATAAAAGATTATTATTACATACTTTTTTCCATTCACCCATACCTCTACTACAACATATTCTTGTGTTACACCTTTGCCTAATGTTCTATATTGCATTCCTTCCTTAATCAGAGTAATACACCCTCCACCATTTCCCTCCTCTCTATCTCTTCTCTCACTCACATATCCTTTAATAACAAAATCAAATCTAAGTTTAAGCCATGACTCTTGTATACATATCAGATATGGTTTAACTTCCATCTCATTAATAACACCTTTAAACTCCAATCCATTAGCCACAAGACTTCTCGCATTCCATTGTAAAATTAAAATCATCCTCCTAGCCAAACCATGCTTCCTGGCTGGACTGTATCTCACTAATTAGCCCATCCCTAACCATTTCCCATGATATATCCTTTACTCCCAAGAATCTCTCTGCTGCCTTGACTATAATTTGAATCTTAGTTGTCTTCTTTTCAGTCTGTGCAGTACAATTAATTACTTCAGCTATGAACAACAAGAAATTTACTTTACTTACAATCATTGTCTCTTCCGTAATCCTACCTTGCTTCTCTGATATTTCCTCAATTCTCCTCTCTTTTCCTTTCTCTCTATTCCTTGTATCAACCACTTTAACAGCCTCTGCATACGTTATATTCCTCTTGGCTCTCTCATTCTGTACTTCAATTGCTTTCTTCCTCACCTCACATCCTCCAAACGCAACACTATGCTCCCCTCCACAGTTGCAGCATTTTGGTCCTGCTCCTTCACATTTGCCATTATCATGTTCCCCCCCACATCTTGCACATCGTTTCTTCGCTTTACACACCATAGCCACATGCCCGTATTTTTGACAATTATAACATCTTAAAGGAGGTGGCACAAAAGGCCTCACTGAATAACTGATAAATCCAAGCTTGACCTTATCTGGCAAAATAACTCCATTAAACCTAAGCTCAACAGAGAGACTCTCCATTCTGTTCCCTTCTCTACTCATAAACAGTCTCCTAGCACCAACTATTTTACCTCCGCCAATGTTACTTTTAAGCTCTTCCATAGACACTCCTAATGGCACTCCAGATATTACTCCACTTACCCACTGCCTCTGCCCTACAATCTTACTACTCACCACTTCCTGCTTACACATTACTTTAATCTTCATCACTTTCCTTCTTTGCTCTTCACTATTACAAACAATCATCAAGTCTCCATTACTTATGTTGCGGCAATTTAAAAACTTACTTCAATCGCTTCATAGAATAAGAGACAAATATTATCAATGGTCTTTATAAAGATTTAATTCTTGCAAGAATGAATTCACAGTCAATACAACCAGTTGATGCCTGCATCGAGTGTGAACTGAGGAAACAAAAGAAGGTCCAAACCTTTATACTCCTCAGTGTCACAGTGTTTTTCCGTACAGAAGAAAAGAAAAAACAAATGCCTTTCCCCCACCCTTCTGTAACTAATGAAAAGAAAGCAAGGGACACAATGATCCCCCCTCCGTCTTCTCTTATCAGTGTTTGTTTCAAGGCCTCAAGTGGTTTTACGACCCTGCATGAGAATAGCAGGTGTGGTTGGCATACATTTTATGAGGTCAATGTAGGTTTGATGTGTATGTATGTGAAGATCTAAACAATGTAACACTGGCTGTGTGTGATTTAGTCAGTGGCACCTAAGGCCCGAGAGAGTCTCTAAACTGGTGTCCCGTGACCCCATGCTAAGAGGTGTTTTTGAATAACAGAGACAGATGTTGACTTCTGTATAACCTTAACCATAAATCATTAAATTTTTCTTTAACAATTCCTCCTTTTATCAATCTTTGATAACGCATAAGAAAATTTAAAATGTGTATGTATAGTAGTGATAATAAAATAAAATAAAGATGCAGATAAATAAAAATAAAAAATAATACTAATAATAATCCAAACAAATTTAAGTCATTCATCACACTTACACTCTTCATCTCTGATTTTTGTATAAATGATCACTCTCTTAAATTATTTGTTAAAAAATAAAAAAAAAAATAAAATAAAATAAAAATTAAAATCCCCTAATTTGTTTTAGGTGTCTCCTCGCTAAACATCTCATCAAATTCGTTCATCCACTCATTGTAATCGTCATAAACAGTTATTTTACCCATTTGCTGAGACATGCTGGCCTTCACCATTCTCTGCACTATGCTTGAAATGCACTGAAAAATACATGGTAAACACAGCAATGCTAGGGCCACTATTGCAAAAATTGGCAACACAGTGTAACTTAGCCAGTATTCCCAACCTTTCAGATTTGTTGTCCACCCAAACCATGATTCATCAGCTTTCTCAGGTTCCCTTACAGCTGCTCTCATATGGTTTATACTATTTGTGATGTTGTCGCTGTAATCTGGAATGTGAAAACAACATGACAGTCCCAACATTTTGCAAACTCCCCCCTTTTCTGCTGTCAGCATGTCTAAAATTAGTCTGTTCTGAATAACTGCATCTCTGATTTGTCTCATTTCCTCATTCACCATTGTCATTGCATGTTCAGTGCTGTTGGCTAAAGCCAACACACTCCATGCTAATCCTTTAATTTTGTTTATCGTTACTGCTGTTCCCACCCCCAGAAAAATAGACCAACCCACATTTGCCCTGGTGTTGTCCATGGATCTGATAAGACATAACCATTGTAGCGGTCTGGCAACGTCCTATTTTAGAAAAAATATCTCTTTTCTGTCTAGCCTTTTCTCCTGTTCATTACCGGAAAGAACACAGATGTCCCCACATTCATTAAAGCTGGGTAGCAGCAACCTGTCCAGTCTTTCTGTGGCATGAAATGTGTCACCACAAACCCAAACTGCCGCAGGTGAAGTGTCACTTGGTTTTTTAAACGGACAGATAAAGTCTGTTGTGATACCGTCTATCACCGCTGTGCAGTTCCCTGTTGTTGAATTTTTGATGTCAATTCTGACTCTGCAGTCAGACCACCCTGCGTTCACGATCGGCTTCAGTCTCTGTGAGCACACGCACACATCTCCTTGAACATGCATCACTCTCAAAGGTGGAATCAACATGTCTGTGTGGTTGTACCGTTGCGTTCTCTTGCAGGCAGATGTTGGATGTTCTGTTGGAATCTTTCCTTGCTCGATGTCCGCTGCAGCTCTAAGCACCTCAGTCATCTGCTGTGGGATCAGACAGTCAGTTTCATTTATTGTTGCAACAGTCAATGGTATTGTCTTCCAGGCGTGAGACATTTGCAGACAAAGCCAGCAGCTGGTGTTTATCTTCAGTTCCTGTTTCTGCAGCAGTGCCAGAGTGCAAGCTTTGTTCCCTTGGCATTTGATCATCGCCTTGTCCACTTCCGGTTTTGCTCCTCCTTTTCTACTTCTTCATTTCCTGTCCACGCTGTTTCATCCCAGCCGGGAATGTCAGGTGTGAAGGCTGGTGTAACAGGTGGTTTCTCTGGTTGTGATGCTGGTTTACTCATCACCAAGCTGAATACAGTCAGTAGGTATGTGGTTACATTCATGATTCTTTATGGTTGACTAAATGGATCGCACAGTTGTACTGTCAGAACGTGTGAGAAAGATTAGTCTTTGTTTTGTTTTCCTTTGAGAATTGGTTGGCTCAGTACCACATTGTGCCAGTGTCTCTGCTCCTGAGATGATAACAGCAGATGATGGTTATATTTGATCTCTGCCTGCACAGACGTGTGCCTCCTGCTCCTCTCCTCTCGGCTCCTCCTCGATCACTGCCGGGACCTTTCTGCAATGGCTCGCATGCACCCAAGTTGCTCTCTCAGCAACCTTCACGCGGTGTGTGTCGTCAGCAGCACGACAAAGGTCCGAGCCACCTTTCGCCTTCCAGCTTTTCCTTCTCAGGTCTCGTATCACCACGAAATCGCCTGGTTTGATGTTGTGCAGAGCAGTTTCTGCTGGCCTTCCTTGAGTCGCCTTTACCTGCACACAAATATTAGATAACAGAGACGACATTTCCTTGCAGTAATTCAACATGTCATGCTCACACAAATCTGTGGACGGAAGCTGTTGTTTACCCCCTTCCATGCCCATAAAAGGCGGTCTTCCAAAGACTATTTCAAACGGGCTTAAATTTGCTTTGGGTCTTTTTCTCATCCTCATGTACATTAAAACAATTGGTAGGGCTTTTACCCATGTGAGTCCAGTTTCCTCACAACATTTTGCCAATTTGTTTTTTATTGTTGCATTCTCACGTTCCACTGCCCCGCCTGATGCGGCGTGGTAACTGCAATGTGTTCTCATGTCTATTCCTAAAAATTGACCCACCTCGTTCACAAAGAGTGTTCCGTTGTCTGAGCTGATTTTTCTTGGAATTCCCCATCTGGGAATTATTTCAGTCAGCAAGGCTTTAGCCACTGCTGCTGCGTCTTGTTTGGAGGTTGGAAAAACTTCTACCCATTTCGACCACATGTCAACCATCACCAGGCAGTGTTTCTTTCCCTCGCACGGACTCAACTCAATGAAATCCATCATAAGGTACTCAAAAGGCTGTCCTGATGGTGGGTGAGATGCTAGGGGCATCTTAACTCCCCTTGCCACGTTGTGTGTGTTACAAATTATGCATCTTTTGCAAAAGTTTTCCATAAACACTGTGAAGCCCTTTGTGAACCATTTTTCTTTCAACTCTGCTATCATTCCCCCTTTGAACACATGGTCTCGCCCGTGTGTCCACTTAGCATAATGTCCGAAAAAATGTTGGGGTAAACAAGGCTTTCCATCTTCACTCATCCACACTTCATCTTTCACCCCACAGCCACACCGACTCCACAGACGTTTTTCCGCTGTTGTTGCGAAAGTTTGCATACTCTGTAAGGAAGACAAAGCATTAGTGTTTGTTTCAGATAACAAAATACATTCTGGTTCATTTGTCTGCTTTGCTGCCGCGGCCTTGGCTGCCACGTCAGCTCTCGCGTTTCCTGTTGAAATGAAATCTTTGTTGTTAGTATGCGCTGCGCATTTGCATATAGCAAGTTGTTTTGGCAAGAAAATTGCGTCTAGAAGAGTAGACACAAGTGAAGCATTCAGAATTGGGCGTCCATCAGATTTTAAAATTTTCTATGTTTCCACAATGCTCCAAAATCATGTGCAACTCTGAGCAGCGTATCGTGAATCTGTGAAATCGTTACACTTTTACCCTCCATAAGCTTGCATGCTTCTGCCAGGGCTACTGAGCTCCGCGCTTGAGCTGAATAATTTTGTGGCAATGTGCCAGAAGCCAAAGTGTCAAATTCAGTGGTCACCGCGTAACCTACTTTGTTCAAACCTGTTTGTGAATCTCTATAGGCAGAGCCATCCACAAAGAGGACATTGTCACAGTTCTCAAGAGGTGTGTCTAAAAGGTCAGGACGCGGGGTACACACCTGCTCAAGTCCAGTCAAGCAACAGTGGTGTTCCTCGCCATCCTCCTCCGTCGGAAGGAGTGTGGCGGGGTTCAGTACTGTGCAACGTTTTACTGTGATGTTTGGCATATCTAACAAAATTGTGTTATACCTCAGCCATCGTGCTGTTGACAAATGAGATGTCTTCTGTTCTTGCAGAATTATTGATACAGAATGCGGGACCATTAATGTCACATCTGAATACCCCACGAATTCCCTAGAGGCCATCACCGCCAGCTCAGCAGCTGCTACTGCCCTCAAACAACGCGGTAGCCCTGCTGCCACTGAATCTAATTTACTGGAAAAATATCCGACCGGACGTAGTCTATCACCGTGTTTCTGCAAAAGAACAGAAGACATAAACCCATTCTTTTCATCTACCATCTGAACAAACGGTTTTGTTGGTGCAGGCAGGCCCAAAGTGGGGGCGGCAGCTAGCTGAGCTTTCATGTTTAGGAAAGCCTGCTGCCCCTCCTCCGTCCAATCAATCTTGTCACATGATCTCAAACCCTTCCCTAATGTAAGGGCTCTTAGGGGTTGCTCAAGAAGTGCATAATTAGGAATAAATGTTCTGCAATAAGAGCACATTCCTAAAAATGACAACATTTGTTTTTTTGTTATTGGTTTTGGTACCTCAATTATGGCCTGCACACGTTTTTCAGATAGTGATTTAGTGTTAGCAGATATCACATGACCCAAAAATGTGATTTGTTCTTTCACAAACTGTAGCTTGCTTTTACTGACCTTATGACCTTCCTGCGCCAAGTGCTGCAGCAAGGCCACAGTGTCTTTCACACATGTTGTTTCGTCTTTTGCACAAATCAAAATATCATCAACATATTGAATCAAGGCTGATCCAGGTGTCAGAGTTAAATTTTCAAGGCTTCGCCTGGCGCTTCATTGTAAATTGTTGGTGATTCACAATATCCCTGACACAATCTCGTAAAAGTGTACCCTTTTCCCTTAAAATTGAATGCAAACCAATATGCACTGTCTTTGTCCACTGGGGCGCTAAAGAAAGCGTTTGCCAAATCCACAACGGAGAAATATGTGGCACTCTGTGGAATTTGAGACAAGATTGTGTAGGGATTTGGAACTGTAGCTGCTCTCGCTCTGACAGCTGAATTCACAGCCTGTAAATCTTGGACGAAACGCCATTCAGTGGGCTGACCCTTGTCTCTTATCTTTTTTACAGGGAAGATAGGAGTACGCACCGGTGAGGTGTCACATGGCACAATTACGCCTTCTTTTAACAATGATTCAAAAACTGGTTCAATACCCAAAATTGCCTCCGTTTTCAACGGATATTGTGGTTGGCAAGGTCTATAATCTGATTTTGGAACAATTATCACCGGTTCGCATCCCTTAATCAGTCCCACATCGTACTTGTGCTTTGCCCATAACGCATCGGGCACTTCCGCCAACACAGGGTGTATGTCCAAAGCACAAATATTAGTAAATTTGTCATTTTTATGTGTGTGTTTGTCAATTGCTGTTACAATCCGCTCCACCTCAATTTCATGCTTATAATCAGTTTTAAAGCCCTCAGTTTCTCACTGTGCATTAAAGCCTCCTGACCTCCCTCCAGTCATCTGCCTCAACACAGTGCTTCACAAACACCCCACCTCTTCCCAGGCCTGTGTGTTTTCTTTTGAAATTGATATGTGCGGTACACACTCTTCTGCTATCAAATAGAGAAAGCTGTTTTTCTGATAAGGTCACTGAAATTGCACACATCTTCTCAGTCCAAAACATTTGATCAAGTTTCAAAGTGTCTTTCTCTGTTTCAAACCATTCTTTCTCATAAAATTGATCTCTTTCTGTTGCGACATGTGACGTGCAATGTAAGTTGTCAGGCATCATAAAATCTGTCCTTAATGACAGTGTTCTGTTTTTCCCCAATTCACAAATCGCTTTTGCCCCCATAGGTTCGGTTATGTGTCACTTGTAAGCCCATTTTGGTTCTGATTTCAAATACATTTGTTCACCCTCTCTCACCTCCACACCAGAGGGGTTTGCTACCATTATCAAATTTAATTTGCACATTAAATCTCGGCCCAGAAGGGGCACTGGACACGTGGCTGAAGTCAAAAATGCATGTTTCAGCTCACGCCCCCCCTCCGTCTCACACTTCAAGGGCACAGTGAACCGTTCAGTTATTAGATGCCCTGAGACTGACAGAGACCCATGTGTCTTATTTGTCAGTGCTGGTTCACATGGCAAGTCACATTTTCGCAAAACAGATCTTGTAGCACCCGAGTCTACTAAAAATGAAATCATTGTCCCTTCAACTAGCATGGGATATTCAGGCATGTTTAAAAATCCCTTACTGCTATACATAATCAAACATTTATCAAATCATCTTTGTATGTTTCAGAATCACACAAAGAGGTGCAATCTTTTCTTTTTTTGCAGAGAGCATTATCAGTGCATGTGTATATGCGTGGGTGCGTGTGTGTGTGTGTGTGATGTTAGTAAATGTGCACTTCCCTTTGCGGCGATCGTTGCATCCTCGGCCGTGGTCCACCCGATCTCCTCCTGCTCTCCGCTTCCCTTATCTCAGTCAGCTATTCGCATTTCAGGACAGTTGTATGCCCAATGTCCATCTTTTCTGCACCTTCGGCACTTTGTGCACTCACGCATGATGTGATTCTCATCTCCACATAGAGAACAGCCTTTCATGTCTGCTTGTTGTCCCCTTTGTTCCAGCCCGATCGTCCCTTTGAGCGTGCACCCCGCGCTGAGTTAAATCTTTGCGGTGTCTGCACAGCAACAAGCTGCAATTCCTTTTGTCTTGGTCTTTCTTTCTTTGTCCTCAACTCGTCTTCCGCGTGCAGGGCATGTTTTATGATGGTGCTCACTCGCCCTTCAGTCCATTCAACATAGCTGTGTTTCACTGCTTGGGAAATCTCAGGTCTCAGTCCATTCAAAAGGCTAGTCGCCAGATAACTTTCCCACGTGGTTGGTCTGTTACCACGATCTGCTGGCTCAGCTAGCCCGCTATGCTTGCAAAACACTACATAGAGTCGCTCATAATAATTTTGAACACTCTCACCTGGTTCTTGACGGCAGTGGCTCACTCTGGACATGTCAATGCGCGCTGGGAATGCTTTTCTCACAGCCTCAGTCAGTCCCGTTACAGCTGCTCGATATCCGTCGTTTGAAGCATGTTGCCAGGTGACGTGACTTCGTCTGTGATCTTCTGCTGGTAATTCTGCGCTGATCTTGTGCCAGTTCATTCCTCCCAGCTTGGCCATCATGAGTCTTTTCAGTTCATTTAGCGCCGGGCTGAACTCTTGGCAGAATGTCATTAGTTCGGTGGCGAAGCGATCCCCTGCATCGTCGGGATTCGGCAGGTGAGCCATCGCCTCTTTCATGTCGGATAGATGCCAAGGACGATATAATAATTCAATTGAATTTATTCCTCTTACTTCAATCATAGGCGCTGTGATGCTCACCCGATCCCAGTTCTTTCTTTTCTCCGGACGCGGGATCTCGAATTCTTCCTCTTCCTCGTTCTCGACGCTTTCTGAGAGGCTATCAGGATTCAGGTCGGAGTCCCCCTCTGACTCCCGCGCTCTGGCTCGTGCATGTGTGTTAGAACGTAAAGCATATGATCTCGCACCTTTCTTTCTGTGCTTCGTCTTCCGGATTGCTAGTCTCTTTTTCCTTCCGGTCGGCAGTGTTTCTCTGCCCCGGAAGCTTTCAGCTGCGCGCGTCCCCTCTGCTGTTGGCTCAGCTGCGCATGCTCCTCCTTCTGTTGACATTTCAGCTGTGCGCGCTCCCTCTTCTCTCAGCTCGGCGGCGTGCTCCCCGACTCTCTGCTGGGAGCTGGAGTTGGTCTGACTGGTTGAATTGGCTGGTTCGGTGGGAACGGAGAGCAGTCGAGATCGGAGTCCACTTTCAGGCCTTGGAGCTCCGCATTGGGATAGATTGTGTAACTCGGCGGTGTTTCATGTGGAAAAGCACAAGCATAAGATTTGTTAGTAATAGTAATCTCATTCTGTGGTGGCGCAGTTGCCTTTTCTTCACTTTTCTTTTCTTTTTTTAACATTCTTCTTTCCCTATTATCTGCCTCTTCTACCCAGCAATTAATTGTTTTCTCACATTTCCCACATACATGTTTTTTTGCACAACCCTTTGTTATGTCACTCCCTTCTTCAATTGACAATTTTACCGTTTTCAACCTTGTACTACTAAGTGTTCCCTCTTTTGGGAAATCATGATATTTAATTAATTTCTCTATATCCCCCATGCATCTCTGGCCATATAATTTTTCATTTGACAAAATACCGGTGTATCATATTCTGCTAGCTTGCTTTGGGATTTCCCCATAGTGGCAGTCTTTCTGTGGTCTTTTGCGTGCACGCTATTAATCTGTCGGACGTCTCCGTACAGATCTGATCCTTCACCCAGGACAGACGGGCGGGCGCTTCAGCGCCCTCTGTGATTTCAATTCTCCCAGAATTTCTTGATCGCGTTCCACGATCTCAATTCTCACAGAATATCTTAATCACTCTCTCTATGTGATTTCAATTCTCACAGAATTTCTTGATCGCGTTCCACGATCTCAATTCTCACAGAATATCTTAATCACCCTCTCTATGTGATTTCAATTCTCACAGAATTTCTTGATCGCGTTCCACGATCTCAATTCTCACAGAATATCTTAATCACTCTCGCCGATCTCAATCCTCCCAGAATTTCTTAATCACGTTCCATGATCTCAATTCTCCCAGAATTTCTTAATCGCGTTGACCACAGAACCAGACTCCCCCTATGGTTTAACCCTTAGTTTCCCAAATCTTAATTTAACCAAATTCACATTAAAAATTCCCTGAATTTTGAATTTGTCTCTTACCAGAAGCGTGTCGTTTGCCGTTTCGGATTCTTTTCTCTGATTCCAGTGGTCGGGTTCCTGGGCCTACAGCGTCGGTCCCTCTCCCTGAATTCTAAACGGGGTAGGGCTGACTCGAGTCAGGATTGCAGGTCACCAGCGCTCTCCAGGTCCAGGAAGCTCCGTCCAAGGAATCCCACTTAAAACTGACACCAATTGTTGCGGCAATTTAAAAACTTACTTCAATCGCTTCATAGAATAAGAGACAAATATTATCAATGGTCTTTATAAAGATTTAATTCTTGCAAGAATGAATTCACAGTCAATACAACCAGTTGATGCCTGCATCGAGTGTGAACTGAGGAAACAAAGAAGGTCCAAACCTTTATACTCCTCAGTGTCACAGTGTTTTTCCGTACAGAAGAAAAGAAAAAACAAATGCCTTTCCCCCACCCTTCTGTAACTAATGAAAAGAAAGCAAGGGACACAATGATCCCCCCTCCGTCTTCTCTTATCAGTGTTTGTGTCAAGGCCTCAAGTGGTTTTACGACCCTGCATGAGAATAGCAGGTGTGGTTGGCATACATTTTATGAGGTCAATGTAGGTTTGATGTGTATGTATGTGAAGATCTAAACAATGTAACACTGGCTGTGTGTGATTTAGTCAGTGGCACCTAAGGCCCGAGAGAGTCTCTAAACTGGTGTCCCGTGACCCCATGCTAAGAGGTGTTTTTGAATAACAGAGACAGATGTTGACTTCTGTATAACCTTAACCATAAATCATTAAATTTTTCTTTAACACTTAACACTTTTGCCATCTTAATTTCTCCAACTACTTTCCTCAACTCTTTTGTTAATACAATTGGACTTTCCACCATCCTCTTTAAATTTCAATATTACCTTCAACTCATACAAATTTACATTCCTCACCTCCTGTTCATTTCCACTCTCCCCTGAACCTCTTACCTCTATCTGATGTTTTTTCTTTCTTTTCTTTGTACCTACCTCTTCCCTTATATTTAAATTCCTCTCTTCTCCTGTCTTTCCTAATTCCATTTGTTCATCTTCCACATCTGTATCATCTACACTAACTAGTATCTCTGGTCCATTTCCACTATAATTTTCCTTATATTTTGACATGATCGCTGCATTTACCACCATCCACCAAACACTGTGACGTGTGCCGGAAGTCTCCCCTTTTGCTTCTTCTTCTTCTTCTTCGATTTTTATTGGCGGTTGACAAACAACTAAATGGTGTATTACCGCCACCGACTGGTATGGAGTGTGGATCAAAATTACAAATTTCCTCCCTTTTTACATTCTTTTCCATAAATTAGCCTCTTTTAAATACTGAAAAATAAAATTATAACATTCATTTCCTGACTCATTCTGTAGAATATCTCCTAATATAAACCTCATTTTTATTTTTTCTAGATTTTGTATTAAAACCCTTCTTTCAGTCTCATATTTCTGACAGTATAACATAACATGTTCCACTGTTTCTTCTTGCCCACAAAATTCACACATCCCTGTATCATGTTTATTCATTTTATAAAGTGTGCTATTTAGACTTGTGTGTCCAAATCTCATCCTTGATATTATTATCTCATCTCTCCTGTTTTTTCCTGCACTTCTCATCTCTCCTACTTTCCTTTGAATCCTGTAAAACCAACGACCTTTCTTCTCCTGATCCCACTGTTTTTGCCACCTTTCCTTCAACCTTTTCTTAATAATACTCTTGATTTCGTTCTTACTCAAATTAACTGAAAAACTAATGTCTTGGTTTTTAACAGCTTCCTTTGCTTTCTTGTCTGCCATTTCATTTCCTTGGACCCCAATATGAGCCGGAACCCATAAAAAAACCACTGTGAGACCCATCATATGAATTCTGTATAACGTTTGCTGTATTTCTATTAAAATATCTGGTCTACTCTCTGAGTGACTATAATATAAGCTAGCCAATGATGAACTTGAGTCTGAACAAATTATTGATTTCATAGGTCTAATCTCTTCTATCCACTGCATTGCTAATAATATTGCAATCATTTCTCCTGTATAAACAGATAATTCATCACTGATCCTTCTCCCTACAGATACATTAAATTCTGGAACAATAAATGCTACTCCTATTTTATTATCTAAACTCCTTGATGCATCCGTGTATATCTGAACATAATTATAATACTCATTAATATATGTCTGCACATTATATGAATTACTTTCCTTATCCTTATTTTTCTTTTCTAACAAAGTAAAATCTACAGTAGCATCTGTTAGTAACCAAGGTTTTATTACTGGTAGCGGTACAGTTGGACTAACATTTAAATGGTCAACTTTAAGTTCTGTTGCTCTCTGTATCACTGTCCATCCAAAGCTTTTCGTTTTCCTCCTCTCTTTTTCCCAACATGGCTTTAACACTTCTAATGTAGGATGCTCTTCACTATGACCTTGTAAATTAGCCCAGTAACTCACTGATAACTGTACCAGTCTCATTTCTAATAACATTTCTCCCATTTCTACCTGTAATGCTGCAATCGGTGTAGTTTTTATAGCTCCTGTACATAATCTCAAAACCTGATGCTGTATACAATCTAACTTTCTAAGTGATGTTTCTGCTGCTGATCCATACACCACACAACCATAATCTAATCGAGATCTAATCAACCCAATATATATTGCCTTTAATGCCATCCTATCTGCCCCCCCATTCACTGCCAACTAAACACCTCATTATATTTATTACTTTCTTACAATTATCCACTATTTTCTGAATATGTATCGCCCATGTAACTCTTTCATCAAACCACAACCCTAAAAATTTAAAATGCTTCACTCTTTCTAGTTCTTGATTATATATTTTTAATTTTACCTTACCTTCAATTTTTTTCCTTGTAAAAAACATTACCTTTGACTTATCAACAGAAAATTTAAAACCCCATCTATAAGACCATTCTTCAACTATTATAATAGCCTTCTGTAATTTTTTAACTATAAAATCTATGTTCCTTCCTCTTTTCCAAATAGCCCCATCATCAGCAAAAAGTGAACAGCCCAACTCCTTATCCAAATCCTCAAATACATCATTTATCATTATAGAAAATAATAAAGGGCTTACTATACTTCCTTGTGGAGTTCCATTTTCAATCACAAACCTTTCTGAATAACAATTTCCTATTCTAACTTTAATTGCTCTCCCTAATAAAAAATTCTTGATCTATCTATACATATGACCTTTGATACCTATCTTGCATAATTTAATTAACAGCCCATCTCGCCACATCATATCGTATGCTTTCTCTATGTCAAAAAAGACGGCCACTACACTCTCTCTGTTTATTTGTGCTTTTCTTATTTCATGTTCTAAACACACTGCTGGATCCATAGTATTTCTTCCTCTTCTAAAACCACTCTGATATCTAGAAAGATATTTTTTATTTTCCACAAAATACATCAACCTTTCATTTATCATTTTTTCCATTATTTTACAGATGTTAGATGTCAAAGCAATTGGTCTATAATTCCCTGGATTTGTGCAATCTTTTCCTGGTTTACGTATTGGAACTATCACTGCATCCTTCCAACTTTGTGGTAACTTCCCTTCCTCCCAAATTTTATTATACATTTTTAATAATATATCCTTGGATGATTCACTAAGATGAGTTATCATTATATAGCAAATCTGATCCATGCCTGGTGCAGATTTCTTGGTTTTTCTGAGAGATCGATTTAACTCTGTCTTGGTAAATGCCATGTTTAATTGGTCATTACTATATTCCTCATTCTGCATTATCTCTCTATACTGCTCTAACGTACTTTCCCGTCCTCTTTTCCCTTCTTCACTAATATTGTTTGCGTTATGAATGTTAACAAAATTTTTTGCAAGCATTTCTGCTTTCTCCTCATCTCTTACAGCTATTTTTTCTCCATCACTTAAAATTGGATACCCATATTCTCTTTTTATCCCATTCATTCTTTTTATCATTCCCCATATTTTATCAATTTCAGTGTCCCTTCCCACAGTGTTACAAAACTTCCTCCAAAAAACCTTCTTTGTATTTTTAATAATTCTCCTTACATTTGCTTGCTTCTTTTTATATTCAATAAAATTCTGAAAACTGTGATTATTTTTTAAAATTTTAAATGCTTTATTTCGAGATTTAATTGCATTATCACATTCCTTTGTCCACCATGGTACAATCTTTTTTTTTTTTCTCTCTCTCCTTTCTTTGGGATAGCCTGATTTGCTGCCAATATTATTGCATTACAAACAGCATTATTAACATCATCAATATCTTCTTTAATCTCAATTTTTTCCATTTCTTGTTCACTTATATACTTAAATTTCTCCCAGTCTGCTTTTTCAAATAGCCATCTATCCACTCCTCCTGTATTGCATTCTTCTATACTTAAATTTACTTCAACTATTATAGGGTATGATCACTTCCTACAGTAGTTCCTCTTATTACTTCCCACACACATACCCCTGCAAGTGAATTTGAAACCATTGTAAGATCAATGGCTGACTCTGTACCTGTTCTAACATTAATCCTCGTACCCCGTCCATCATTTAAACATACCAGATCTTTTATCTCCATTAATTCTTCAATCACTTTCCCATTCCCATCATTACAATTATCCCATAATAAGCTATGTGCATTAAAATCTCCACAACATATAATTTTCCCTTCTACATGTACAATAAGTTCATCCATTGACTCTATTGATAATCTTTTACAAGGATTATAAAAATTTATAATTTTAACATTTCCTTCTTTTACCAAAACTTCTATTATTATAAACTCCAACTCCTTCCCTTTTCCAATAATCCTATATTGTATTCCTTGTTTTACAAATATTACACACCCTCCCCCTATACCCTCCTCTCTATCTCTGCGTATATCATTATAACCTTTTATACTAAAATCTAATACTGGCTTGAGCCAGGTCTCCTGAACACATATGATTTCTGGTTTCTTTCTAAGCCCTTTTATAAATCCTTTAAACTCCTGACCATTCGCTAGCAAACTTCTTGCATTCCATTGTACAATATTCAAGATGTCTTATCACCTGCACTTCCCAGCTTCCCCTCCACTTCCAGTCTTTTATTAATATTTTCCCAAGATATATTTTTAATTCCCAAAACCTTTCAGCTCCTTTCACGATTATTTTAATTTTCTCTGTTTTGTGTTTGACTTGATCTGAACAATTAATTACGTAGGCAATGAACAAAATCAGCTTGTCTACTTCCAGCGCTGTCTTGGTTTCTTCTACTTGCCCAACTTCTTTTCTCGAGATGTGTATGTCTTTGTCAGTGTCATTATTTCTCCTTTGCTCTTGTACCTTCTTCACTGCCTCTGCATAACTGATGTTGTTTACAGCTTTCACTTGCTCAATTTCCACAGCCCTCTTTCTTACATCACATCCACTAAATGTTACTCTATGATGTCCACCACAATTACAACACTTATCTTGTGCATCCTCTCCACAGTTTTCAATTCTATGATCACCTCCACACTTGGGGCATCTCTGTTTTCCTTTGCACACCGCTGCTATATGTCCATACCTCTGACATTTATAACAGCGAAGTGGTGGAGGAATATATGGCCTCACTGAGAAACTCATATATTTTGACTCTTTCTGGGAGCTCTGATTCCTGAAACTCCAAGAGAACTGAAAAACTATCAATCCTTTCCCCATTCACTGTCTTTTGCAACCTTTTTATTCTACTAACTTCACCTCCAGCTATACTTCGTTTAAGTTTTTCTAGATCCTCGTCGATTGGAATACCTGTTATCACTCCCTGTTTCATTCTTCTTTCACCTAGAATCTTTCTTTCATACACTTTTTTCTTGCATATACTGTCGATTTGAACAGCTTTGTTTTTTTGATCTTCTGTTTTACATATAACTAATAGACTTCCATCTCTCAAAATCTTAGCCATATCCACTTCTCCTAACTTTTTCTTCAATTCTCTAGACAACACTATTGGACTTAGATTAACATGCTCATCTTCCTTTCTGAATTTGAGAATTATTTTAAATTCCTCTCTCACAATCTTTTTGCGGACAACCCTATTTTCTTCATCAGAGCTGTTTCCTTCTAATCCTCGTTTACTGGATTGGCTTGCTGCCATATTCCCTTCATTTCGTCCACTATTCTTCTTTTCTCGTCCTTTCCCACTACTTACTAAATTCCAATTATCAAACTCCATATCATCCTCATTTACTCCATCAGAAGTCATTTTGATCCAGTCACATACCAGTTTATGTCAACCGCCGTAGACTCCGAAAGACGGACAAAAACCAAGTGGCAACGCTACCGCTTGTCTGGTCCCAAAACCCGCTGCTCAGTCACACTGCTTCTTCGTCCTCATTGATGATTGTTTGTGTTAAGGATGTGCTACCGCCACCTGTCGCTCGGAAACTCCCCTTTTGCTTTTCTCCGGATGCCATATTTATACGCCTCCTCTTCTCTGAATTGCCCTATCACCAATCGCCACGTTCATTCGCACACCTGTTCTTAATAATCCCCAATTTTGGTTGCCCAGAGTTACCGGAACTGGCTGCGTGTTTCATGGACAACGGTCCAGGCGGAACTATTTCCGCCATTTTAGGTTCCGCTGCATTAAGTCACTCCGTGACACTTATACTGAACAGAACTTTTGAACTATTGGTTGGTGTGGATGTTAAAATAGTTATCATCATTATAGTTATTGGTCTTGGTGTGAATGAACTTAAGTGATCTGATGTGTCACGTGACATGTTAAACTAGCATTTCCAGACTGTTACTTCTTAAACAGATGTGTTCAATAAAAATCAACATGGAAAAAAAAGGCAGATTATGAGGTGTGGGCAAATATCATGTACTTTTGGAATGATAGAGACATTCACAATTTGTAAAGGTTAATAAAGAATACAATTTTAATGACTTAATATAAACTTTCTGATATATATTGTCCGACTACTTACAATGGGCACAATTGGCACGAGAGTTGAGGCAATAGCCAATGACAGCAGCAGGAATAAAAGATATAGAATTTTGTACAAGTTTGCTTGTCCAATATCTTTGAATTTGCTGACATTGTAAATTGTATGAATTATGGTCTTTTTCAAAACACAGAAAGCGTGTTGGCTTTGTTTTGCTTACGGCAGTGAAATGGGGGGTGGGGGGGTACAAGGTCTCGAGACGAGAAGTTGAACTGACTTTAACTTGAGCGCCAAGTTTTTAGAACATTGTGTCATGCATGAGACATTGCAAAAGACGCAATGCATGAGCACACCGGTTAAACACAGTATAGTACACAGTCTAGTGCGTGTTTACATATAGAAAAAAAATTTAAAAGTAGCACACTGGAACGGAAAAACTCGATCTGTGTGAACTACTACTACATGAACATGCCACTTTATTACAGGGTTCCTCAAACTCGGCCCTGGAGGGCCACTGTGTTTGATTAGGGTTGGTGCTAAACTCTGCAGGACAGTGGCCCTCCAGGACCGAGTTTGAGGAACCCCTGCCTTATTAGGTTCTTACTGATGAGGCAGTGTGATATTTAAAGTTTAAGAAACATCCAATGCTGTGCAAAATGTAACTGCTGTAATGTTCAATCAAGGGTTAAGACCAACACAGATATACCCCAGGAAATGTTTGCTGTTTCAGCTTTTTGTCTTGTTCATAAACGCACAAGATGGCCAAATTAATCTCTCTCCACGAACAAGACAGGTTTAACAAGCCCTTGACATCACTTCAGCTGAAACAAAGAAAAACAAAGATATATACATACAGTATTGTTCAAAATAATAGCAGTACAATGTGACTAACCAGAATAATCAAGGTTTTTAGTATATTTTTTATTGCTACGTGGCAAACAAGTTACCAGTAGGTTCAGTAGATTCTCAGAAAACAAATGAGACCCAGCATTCAATCAATCAATCAATCAACTTTAATTATATAGCGCTTTTACAATGACGATTGTTTCAAAGCAGCTTCACAGTGTTAAACAGGACAACATTGCAACAAAATTTGATTTGGCTAGTTTAATTTGGATAGTTTATAGAATTATATATGACCAAATTAATAAATTAAATTTGTATATTTAGTTGAGTAACTTGGATCATAATTTGAGTGTCCCCAACTGAGCAAGCCAAGCCAAAGGCGACAGTGGCAAGGAACCAAAACTCCATCAGGGCATGATGGAGAAAAATAAACCTTGGGAGAAACCAGACTCAGTCGGGGTGCCAGTTCTCCTCTGGCCTATTATTAACAGTGTATAATTATTACTCTGGCAACCTTGCAGGTCATAAATCATATTAGATAGGAATATTCGAAATTTTGGGTATGGCCTTGCGAGGCGGGCTCATTTAGGATGGCGTCGATTACACAAGAATATGAATACTTGAAAGATCGGAGTTATTGCGCCGGAGGCGGGTTAATTGAGGATGACGTTCGGTGAGGCAAATTCAGAGGAGACACTAATGGACACGGTCTCAGCAGACACTCCAGGATGAGCTGGTCATGTCCAGATGCAGGTCCACCATCCGATCCGGACACGGCCTGGATCCGGCCGACTGCAGTAAACCTCGGGATAAACAGAGAGACTAACATTAGTGTGGATGCCACTCTTTTTATGATGTGTAACGAGTACATCAGGTGTTATGGGAAGTGTTCGGTTCCGGCTGACCTAGTTAATGCAGCCTAACAATCAGTCATTTGATTTGAATAAAGAAAGTTAAAAATGTTCTATGTGTATGCCATAGTAAAGAGATGTGTTTTTAGTCTAGATTTAAACTGACAGAGTGTGTCTGCTTCCCGAACCATGCTAGGAAGACTGTTCCAGAGTTTAGGTGCTAAATAGGAAAAGGATCGACCGCCTGCAGTTGATTTAGATATTCTAGGTATTTTCAACTGGCCGGAGTTTAGAGACCGCAATTGACGTGATGGAGTATAATGTGTTAAGAGCTCACTTAAGTACTGGGGAGCTAAACGATTTATTGCTTTAACAGTAATAAGCAAGATTTTAAAATGTATGCGATGTTTAATAGAGAGCCAGTGCAGTGTTGACAGAACTGGACTAATATGATCGTACTTCCTGGTTCTAGTAAGAACTCGAGCTGCTGCGTTTTGGACCAGCTGGAGTTTATTTATTAGGCGAGCAGGGCAACCACCCAGTAGAGCATTACAATAATCTAGCCTTGAGCTCATGAACGCATGTACTAATTGTTCAGCATTTTGCATTGAAAGCTTGTGACGTAATTTAGATATATTTTTAAGATGGTAGAATGCAGTTTTACAGATGCTAGAAACGTGGCTTTCAAACGAAAGATTGGTATCAAAGAGCACACCCAGGTTCCTCACTGACGACGAGGGCTTGACAGAGCAGTCATCGAGGGTTAGACTGTCATGATTGATCACAGGAAGCAAATGCAAGTTAACACTCTTTAATAAACACAAGCAGAGAACAAGGAACAGTCCAAGGACATGCAGGTCTAGCTGGCGCAGGGACTGAGGTGATCGGTGCTGGTGAGAGGTGGTGACGAGAAGTGAAGTGGTGTGAAGATAATCCAGGTCTTGAACACGAACGAGAACACGAAGACACCCAAACTGGAACGGCAGACGAACACACTGGATCTTCAGACGGGAACAGACGACACAACCACAACACAGGACAGCAAACAACGATCTGACAAGGGAGATGAGAATGACGTGAGTATATATGTGGTGGGTAAATGAGCAGCAGGTGGTGTGATGATGATTGGCAGCTGGATCCACTGATGAGCCATGTGACCTGGACACACATACCACAGTCACAACACAGAGCACGCGACAAGAAGGAAACAGTGCATGACTGTTTATGACACCTCTCACTCCAGGCCACAATGGAACTTTGGATCCAGTCTACCTGGGGGTTGTGTTGGGTGAGCCAGGGGTGACCAAGGACGATGGGTGTGTGAGGAGAGTCAAAAATAAGAAAGGATGTCTGTTCAATGTGGTTTCCGGCGGTGATGAGGGTGACGTCTTCAGTGCTGTGCGATATGGAAGGGAGGCTTTGTCCATTGAGAGCGTGTACTGCAATCTTATTGGGGAGTGGTTTGAAGGGAATGTGGAGTTCGATGGCTAGCGATCTGTCCAGAAAATTACCTTCGGCCCCGGAATCCAGAAGTGCATTACAGTTGTGGTGGTGATTAGACCACCTCAGTCTTACCGGGAGGAGGGTGGATGTGGTTGAGGACTTTCCAGCGGAGATCCCACCCGACAGTAGCCTCAAACTTACTGCCGGGCTTGCCCTTTTACCGGACAGTTGTGAGCGAAATGCCCGGCTCCTCCACAGTACATGCATAGTCCTTGGGACCTCCGCCTCTCTCGCTCCTCCCGGGAAAGTCGAGCTCGACCCACCTGCATGGGCTCATGATCTTGGCTGGGGCTGACCGTGTCTCCTCTGCTGGACCGTTCCGCCTCCCCGCTCCTCAGGACTGGACTCCGATGCTCCACCCTGGTTAGTCGAGCATCCACCCTTAGAGCGAGGTCGATGAGTCCGTTGAGGGTCTTCGGGAGGTCCAGCGCGTCCTTGTGAACACGGTCAGCCAGCCCATGCAGGAACATGTCCCACTGCGCCTCCTCGTTCCAGTGACACTCTGCCGCTAACGTCACGAAATTCGATGGAATAATCAGACACTGACCTATTTCCTGGCGTAGTTCCGCCAGCTGTCGGGCAGCCTCTCTCCCGCGACCGACGGTCGAACACTCTTCTCATTTAGTGAGTGACTGGAGCAGGCGCAGCATAGGTCTTGGTTCTCCCACACCGCCGTCCCCCAGAGAGAAGCCCTCCCCGTTAGGAGAGTAAGCACGAATGCCACCTTACTCTGTTCTGTTCTGAAGGTGCGAGGCTGTAGAGCGAAATGCATAGAACATCGAGTCAGAAACGCTCTGCAAAAATTAGGTTCACCTGAATAGGCCTCGGGCACCGGAAGACGAGGTTCGGGGCTGGTGGCACTCTCAGTTGTGGGTGGGAGGACGGCCGGTGTGGGTGGCGCAGCGGGACCACGAAGAAGCTGGATCTGCTGGGTGAGCTCGGACACCTGCGCCACTAAAACCTGCACAGCCCTTCCCGTTTCGCTCAAGTTTCTCTCCTGGGTCTCCATACGATGAATGCTGGTGTTGATGAATCCTTCTAAGGCAGTCTGCTGAGAACTCGCTGCTTCCGTTCCAAGGTCAGATCGTTCTGTCATGATTGATCACAGGAAGCAAATGCAAGTTAACACTCTTTAATAAACACAAGCAGAGAACAAGGAACAGTCCAAGGACATGCAGGTCTAGCTGGCGCAGGGACTGAGGTGATCGGTGCTGGTGAGAGGTGGTGGCGAAGTGAAGTGGTGTGAAGATAATCCAGGTCTTGAACACGAGCGAGAACACGAAGACACCCAAACTGGAAGCGGCAGGCGAACACACTGGATCTTCAGACGGGAACAGACGACACAACCACAACACAGGACAGCAAACAACGATCTGACAAGGGAGATGAGAATGACGTGAGTATATATGTGGTGGGTAAATGAGCAGCAGGTGGTGTGATGATGATTGGCAGCTGGATCCACTGATGAGCCATGTGACCTGGACACACATACCACAGTCACAACACAGAGCACGCGACAAGAAGGAAACAGTGCATCCATGAACCGTGACATAGACAGTATTCTAGGGCACTACTTGTGGAGCTTTTCTGTCCGATAATTAAAAATTCAGTTTTATCTGAATTAAGTTGCAGGAAATTACTATTCATCCAATTTTTAATATCAGCTATGCATTCCGTTAATCTTGTGAATTGGTAAGTTTCGTCAGGGTGTGAAGAAATATAGAGCTGAGTATCATCAGCATAACAATGAAAACTAACGCCATGCTTCCTAATGATATCTCCCAGTGGTAGCATATACAGGGTGAAAAGCAACGGTCCTAACACTGAGCCTTGCGGTACTCCATACTGAACTTGTGATCGGTGTGACATCTCTTCATTTACTGCTACAAACTGATAACGGTCAGATAAGTAAGATTTAAACCATGCCAATGCAGTTCCACTAATGCCAACATAATTTTCGAGTCTATTCAAAAGAATATTGTGATCGATAGTATCGAATGCAGCGCTAAGATCGAGTAACACTAATAGAGAGATACAACCACGATCAGATGATAAGAGTAAATCATTTGTAACTCTAATTAGAGCAGATATGGGGAGTATATGCACATTTTTACAGATGCTTCAAAGATTCAAAAACTGGTCATGTGGGTTCTGCATTCATTATTCCAAAGGTTAAAGTGTATAAGAGTAAAAGGATATCAGATTGTTTATCGGTGTATACTGGAGAGATGTTTGCATTAATTATGGCAATAAGCAGAGGTGTCAAGTAACGAAGTACAAATACTTCGTTACCTTACTTAAGTAGAAATTTTGGGTATCTATACTTTATTGGAGTAATTATTTTTCAGCCTACTTTTTACTTCTACTCCTTACATTTTTGTGCAATTATCTGTACTTTCTACTCCTTACTTTTTTTAAAATAGCCTCGTTACTCCTTTTTTTTTTAGCTTGTTTGTTAAAAAAAACTATGCAGATAAATCGCGTCATCCGGATAGTGTGAATTTGACTGTGGTTGGATGAGAAGTGTAAACATATACCATTCCAACACCCTATTGGTTACAACGAGATCCATCGCGCCAAATGGTTCAGAGCACAAATCACTCACGGTGTTGCCAGATTGGGCGGGTTCCGCGGATGAGCACGCACGTTCAGCCAATCAGCGATCAGCAGGCAGACGCGCTCATTCAGATCATGACAGCCAGGTTTTTAGCGCGATAACTCCGTACATGGGCGAGGCTAGCCCCTTTTTAGGGGTGCTTCAGCACCCCTAAAAATGAGCTCAGCACCCCTAAAACTTGGAGTAAGAAATTGTGTTATTTAAAATTTTTGTTAGTCTTTACACGGTTAAATAATGTCCAAAACATACTCCGTAGTTTGTGGTTTAAAATGTATTTGTTAAGGAGGAAAATGAAAACATCCCGCATAGCAAATGGTGTCATCCGCTTCTCCTCTTCTACTTCTCCTCTGTACCTGCACGCTCAGCACGACCGTCATCAGCACGAAACACGCAGAGTGAGAACACGTGATGTAGTGTTGAGATCGGTTGAAAGCGGTGTCTGACACTTCTTTCCTTTTATCTAGAGTTGTTCGATTTGAAACCATATCGGTGAGTACTGGAGTCAGTATCCTGAATCACCATGGTGGTACACCCATAATAAGTGTTTATTCGCGGACTTTTTAGTCCGGCGGGTCGCCGCCGCTGTGAGTAGAACAGGACCTGGGTGACTCGTCCATAGTCATAAGCGGAGAGAAGTAACTAAGTGGTTTATCGTTTATTTGATACTCATTTTAACAATCGAGTCATGTAAACATGGCGTCACGTCGCGTCTTTTCTGGTCAGTCGTCATGGAAACATGAAGCCCTGGCGTTTGAAAACAAACGACGTATCACTGAAAACACTCACTGTGGCTTTTAAATTAATTGTTATTAATTATTTTGCTGTATTTATTCATTCATCACACAGGATTTAACCTGAACCAGGCTTAAGAATCCAGAACTCTTAGCATAACTCTGTGTGTGTGTGTGTGTGTGTGTGTGTGTGTGTGTGTGTGTGTGTGTGTGTGTGTGTGTGTGTGTGTGTGTGTGTGTGTGTGTGTCTGTGGCCTGGCAGTGAGCAATGGACATACGACAATTCTTTAAAAGAAAAAAGACAGATTCAGGTGAGAGACTAGGGACAGTCCATAATGACCTCTGTCTTGGTTTTTTGTTTTGTTTATTTGTTCTTCTGAAAAGTGTTAAGCTAGAGTAACAGATAATGCAAACCAGCTGTAGTTGTATCAAATTGCTTATCTAGGCAATGGTCCCCTGCTTTTATTTTATTTATATTTATTTCAAACTCACAAGCTTCTCTTGTGAAATGAATTTGTCATTTAAAAAGTTTCTAAGCCCAATAATAATAATAATAAAGACATTTAAAATGACACGCCTCTGTGTGCCTTTTGATCATATCCTTAGAATCTGTAATTAGTCTCATGGTCTCATTTTTGTGACATGACAAACTGACCTCAACTCTCCTGCCTACAATATATTTGTGTATGATTGTCAGTGCCAAGGGAAAGTGAGGAAGATGGTGAAGGAGAAAGGGAAAGGGAAAGGAGAGCATGCAGGAAGAATCAGGTGAGGAAACAACAACAATAAATTGACATATAGTGAATAGTGGCAAGCAAAACAGTAACTACTCCTGTTTATGTGTGTGTACTCCTATACAAACTTATTGGCATTAAATAGCCTATATTACATTATTTTTCTGTCTGTGTGAACTATCAAAATTAAGCTGGTGTTCTGAAAAGGTCTCAAAAAAAGAAAGAAAAAAAATCTGGATTTTGGAGTTAGTCGAATCAATGTTAAAATGATAGTTATTTTTCAATAGACATATTTTTGTTTTGTGTGAAAGAGGGTGGGTGGTGGCAGTGGGGCTCATTGGGTGCTCAGCACCCCTAAAGCTCTGACCTAGAATCGCCCCTGCATCACATACTCCTCCATCTACACTCTACAACATTTAATCCAACGGCTCTTTTAAGAGCCATCACTTGCAAAAGCTCTCTCTCACACACACACACACACACACACACACACACACACACACACACACACACACACACAGAGACTCTCTCTCTCTCTCTCTCTCTCTCTCTCTCTCTCTCTCTCTCTCTCTCTCTCTCTCTCTCTCACACACACTTTGCACTCTCTCCGTTCTCTTCTTCAATATGGCATCTTGTCAGAACTCGTCAGGTTTTGACCAATTGTGTCAGGAAGCAGCAAATATTTCAAGGGAACTTGAACTCAGTTCAATAACGCTGATAACGCTGAACTTGAAGCAGCTACCCGGGAGGCTGAACAAATTCTACAAACGTTTAACCCCCCACGGGTAATGCTAAATACAAATTAATACAAGCATTTAATTAAAGTGTTTAAAAAACACAACAACAGATTTCTTTCTTTATTTTTCCCCCAGATGAAAATGAAGACCAAACGAGCCTGTCCAAAACTAGTCTCTTTTGTGGAAAGGGATGAGTTTGGGCATCTTGTGCCTAAACGGAGAAGGCCAAAATTTACAAAGGCAAATATTTCCGATGGTATGTCTGCTATAATATGCTAAATTTACTCTTTGCAGCTCATAATGTGTAGCACCATCATTTGCCTGTACTGTATATTTCTGTTACTTTCTATTACATTTCTATTTATAGCTACAAGGATAAACAATTCAGCTACGTTGTCCTCTGGAGACTCTGGTCATGGTGAGTAATGACATCAACAATTTTCACAAGTCATGGAGAGTTATTATTGACATTTTGTTATGTCCCATTGTTTTCAGGTGAAGTTCCATCACTGTGTACTCACACTGTTTGGCCAGCAGTTGAAGATATAGGTGTGTATTACTGTGTCATTACTGCATTTACGTATCATTCTAACCAACCATGTACACTATAATTGCAGTTTGCTCTTATACAGAAACTCTTCAACAAGAGGTAGAGGATCTGTTAGCTGATACCACTGACATTCCGATCTCAAAATCAACTTCCTCAAATACTTGGTCATTTCGCATTGCCCAGAATAGAAAGAAGTGGGCAGGTTTGAGACCAGAGATGGTGGAGTCTTTATTAACGGCCGAGTATACAGAGATCAAGCAGTGCCAACACTGCAGACTGAAGCGCTCTGTTATCCGCTGTAAAGACTGTATTCCTAAACAGCTATACTGTGCAGACTGTGATATATTGGCCCATGAAAGGAAACTTCACAACCGAGAGACAGATGTGGAAGGATTCTTTCAGCCCCTTTCCCCATCAACTTTGGTGAAGGTGGATATTGAAGGCCAATTCCAATTTGAGGAAAAAGGTATGTAGTTTAGCTTTTTCAGAATTATAAAACCTTAGAATCTATCATGTGACTTTCCATGTAGTCATAATGATAATGCAGCAATGTTATTTATGGTAACTTAAATGTTTTTTCTAGCTTGCCTTTTGCCTCTTGAGGCACCTGAGCAAATTTGCCTCTGTGACACTGATTCCTTTGTGGTGTCTGAAGGTAAAAGGGCAATTCTCATAGGAATTGATGGTGAGTCTAGTGTAAAAAAAAAAAAAAATATATATATATATATATATATATATATATATATATATATATATATATATATATATATATATATATATATATATTTTTTTTTTTTATTATTGTTGTTTTTTTTAATATTACAAATCCATCATGAATACATTTGTATTATTTCAATAGGTCGCTACAATGTCAGCTTGCCACACTTCACATGCTCACAATGTCACATGAGCAGAACGACCAGCATCCCTTTATTGATCAAGTCTGGTTACTGGCCTGCCTCAGCAAACTGTGAAACCCTATATAAAATAGATGTATTTGTGTCCTATGACCACATGAAACTGACAGCTCCTGGACTGTCAAGACAGTCCTTCACCAGTTTACTGGAACAGCGGACAGAGTTCTTTGGCCGAGTATTAATTGAATTAGCTAATTATTTCTTTTCATTTTTGGGAGTGAGCTGTTTCTTATAGGGTTTTTTATCTCTTTGCTTTATAGAGTGGAAAGATATGCGCAGATGCTTTTCATAGAAGTTTTTTTGAATGGAGATACTGTCGGTTTGAAATCGATCAGCTTTGTGGACTGAAAGTCTTTGACTGTCCAGCCTGTTCCCCATTTATGCTCGCTGTTTCAGTGGATGGTAACAGGAAAATGTACCGCTTCAAAAGAGGGTAGGGGAAGTTATATATCTGTCTTTCAAAAAGCATTTCAATATAATATTTTGTTCTAGTTTGCTTTTCATTAGATAATCAAATAAAGCATTTGTAATTTTTTCTAGGGATGAAGATCATGGCCTGTTTAAGGGTGTCTTTGTCTGTGAGGATGAAGAAGTTTCAAAGTTTGTGGACTACATTAATGATCAGACAAAGCATGTAGGTTCCATTGTTTTGTCTTAATGGCTTGCAATTGCAGAAAAGCAACAATTCAAAAGCACTCAAAATGTGTAGAACAAAATGCTAACAGATTGACATTTCTTTACACATATTTATTTAGACATTTATTGATAAATGTAATTTATTGCAGTGTTGTTAACTCATCACATTGTTTTTCTTTCACTTTGTTCTCATCTACATAGTCTACTGGAAAAGGTGTCTGTGGCTCGAGCCAGTGGACTGCAGCACGGGAATCTGTCCCGAAAAAAATTAACAAGCTGGATGAGGAGGGCATGGAGGTGGCTGTCTGCCGACATGGTGTGCTGCTGAGAAGTCTGAACATGATGAGGAGAAATTTTTGCTTATCCCATGTTCTTACAGAAGGAGTTGAGTTCAAGAAATGTTCAGTTCATGTGCACCGACGTGATTTGCAAGTACTGGCCATACCTGCAGAGAGTTGCAAATATTTGTCCAGAATTCTCTCCTCTCCTGGACATGAAGCCATTTCTGTCATGCATGCAAAGGCCCACTCTTGGAAATGTGAGGTAAACTGAAGTTTTAACAAAAGTTACCAATTTGTGACTTGTTTATTTTCATTAATTATACAATTTCTTGGTTTCTGGTTGAGATTATTTTTAAATATTTGATCTCCATGCACAAGATTAAGTGGGGTGAAACCAAGAAGGAGCAGGAACCACACTGGGTGAAGAGGTTGAACAGGTTAACAGCTTCTTGTCAAGAACTGCTATATGCAGTAAATACATGACCAAAGGAGGTAAGTGTATGCTGCAAAGTTACCAAATATAATTTAAAGATAAACACTTTAATTTTTGAATGCCGTTAGTAAACTTTTATCTGATCCTGTATCCATGCCAGTGTTATCCATGTTAGCGCAGGTCCAATACCATTTTCATATCAGCCCTCTAAACAAATAAAAAATGAAACAAGTAACATTATTGGAACTATTGTTTTCTTTATATTATTTCATGTATTTTCTAGCTAGAACAGACATGATTACCATCCAGGCCATGGCATGGAACAAACGCAAAATTGAAAACCTTGGGAAAGTGCTGTCCCGAAGATTAATAAAGGTATATTTATTTTCTCTTTTATAGGTGAAAGCAATTTTTTTGTGTTTAATTATGCTTATCACAGTTTGTAGTGCAAACCAGAAAGCAACTGGGATAGAACAATCACTAGAAAGTCAAAACTGAATTTTTTAAAAACAATTTTACAATAATTTTATACTGTTTTCCATGCTCATTTTCAATAACTATGAATGCATCTGTCATTAGTTTTGTATGTTTTAATATTTGCAATTTATGGTATCCTATTATTCATTAGACAAAAGCAAGAATTCAGGAGAGTCCTTAAACCTTGATGCAATGAAGGCAGAGTTGGCAGTAACAGATGACAAGCTTCAAGACTGGATCAGTGAAATCAAACAGTGGGCTGATACAGGTAGTCATGATTTAAATTTGCACTATACTTTTATTTTTTTTTAAATACTTATTTTTTTATTGTTCACTGACTATATAGCATCATGTATGCTTTATATATATATATATATATATATATATATATATATATATATATATATATATATATATATATATATATATATATATATATATATACTTATATATATTTTTTACTACCTCTGATATATTCATACATGCACATTTATTCCTATTATAAATGTCTATCTTATCAATAATTTAGCAACAAGAGAGGAGAACACAGGCAGTCAACAGGGGCTGCAGAAGACGATTGAGACGCATTATGTGAGCATCAGGCAGAGGAAGCACAACCTTTACCGTCAAACAGGTTAGAACACTTTAAACAGTAAATAATTTTAAATCATTGAACAATTACAGCATTGTCAGTTGGAGATGGCAGTTAACTGAACTTTGTGGGAAAAACATGTACTTCAAACATTCATTATAAGAAAGCAGTATGCAAAATACATATAAAAATAAAATAAAAAGTTAGTTTGTCTTAAATTGCACATATTATGGCATGAATTTGTCTTTTAGATGGAAACAAGAGAAGACACAAACTCATAGAAAAATTTTGGAGGAAAAAGCCAAACTTAGTGCAGCTGTAGATGAATACAACAGGACAGCACCTGAAAAAACTGCAGTCAGCTGATGCAATTCTGGCATCTGAAAGTTATGCATGGCCATGGGTACTGGATGAGCATGGTATGTCTTGTTACTCATTTAAATTCTAATAATGTACTGTGTGTTTATGTATAAACCTATCTGCTTAAAGTAGATATTGTTTATGCCTATAGTGCAGCAGGATGTCATACATGTTTGCTGGATTATGTATGTATTTGTTTCTGCTATACCAAGTTTTCACTTGCTCTGCAGCAGTGTAAGCATATCTAGTCCCCCAAGACCAAAAACAATAACTTACCTATCATATATATATAATTATACTAAAAACTTATTTTGGGAGTTGTCATTAATAAAAATGTAATTTCACAACATTTTCAATTATAGCCACAAGAATTGTTTCCGTTTATAAATGCAGTGGTCGTGTTGATTGATTGATTAATTTATATATTTAACAGACTTTGTACAAACAAAATTGATACTACTCATCCCATTATATTTTTCAAAAACATCTTCACAGATAATCTTACCACAAAAAAAAAGGCCTTTGACCAACTGATGCTCCTGAAGCGGCTTACAGAAGAAGAGTGCATTGTCCTAAAAGAGATAAAAAATCACTGGAAAAGCCTCAAAAGAGAACATTCTGTTCTAAATGATCTTTTAAGCCATATTGCTGTTGAAATGAGAGAGAACGGTATGTACTACATATTTTCCTGTTAATCTTGTGTAAATAATATTAACATCAATATATCCACAATATCATGATCTTTAATTTAACCTGTGGTTATTAGCCATAACTGCTGTTCTGTACTGGTAATTAAGTTAACTGATGCTGTAAATTCTGCAGAAAATTACAGCAAAACACCACTTGCTTGAAATGACATAATATTTTTTGTGTGTTTTTATGTTAATTACAGAACAGGACTGTGGACTTTCTGAAATTGGAATTCTAGGACTCCACTCTCTGCTTAAGAAAAGCCTATGCTACCTCAAAAGTCACATCTCCTCTGTTCGTCAGCTGTACAGTAGTGTAATAGACAATTGTGATCTGAAAGAAGATGATTACATGGATGAGGAGAATATCCAGTATGGTTTGGAGTACGATGAGGAAGAGGGTGAATACGAAGACTATTTTTCCCAGTCCGTATAAAAAGTGTCCACTCTGGTGAAGTTGCTCCAATGATTTCAACGTTTGGTCAGTGGCTGCATAACTGCATTATGTGTGTGTGGATGTCACATACTGTTAAAGTGTAATGAACCATCACTTGGACCTTTATATCTAAAGAGTATTTGCAGACAGGTGACAGCAGAATGAAGGACAGTGTTTGTATGCTGATCAATCTTGTAAAAAAAAAAAAATTATCAGTCACAACAAAGATGGTTTTCAATGGATTTTACCATCTCACTGAAAAAGGCCCCTTGCAAATATGTAATCCTAGTTTTATGTTTGTATATTAAAATTGTAAAACATTACTAGTGTACTCGTTATTTTACTCAATCAAATTGTTTTTTGATTGAACAAATATGTAATCTACAATTCATGACCCTCTGGACAATGGTTTACCAAAATGTTTTATATTCATATACTCTCACAAATAAAATGACTCAATTATAATATATTTAGACATAGAGATCCTGCATGGGTGTGATTTAGAGTTTGTGTAATGGGTTAGATAAGTATGCAGTAAAATGCTTGTACTGTTTAAATTATATTCCCTGGTGTACAATGGAAACCATTAGGTTTGGTAAAAAATATTTTAACATAAACCTAATTGTGCATCAGTTTAACCATACAAAGAGATATATCATTTTAAAATCTAAGTTTATTTTTAATGGGAATAAATATATGTATAGGAACAAATACGTTATTCCTCAGGAAGATCCTGTCAAAAATGACCATATATGGACAAGTAAGTGTGGCGCCTCGGTTGTCATTGGATGCACACAGCACCGGCATGGCTGTGATTGGATTATCTTTAAATCTCTATTAAAAAGTGCTTCGTGCTCCAAAGTACGTTTTGCTGTTATTATTACTTCAGCAATACGTTCAGTTAACAGTAACGCGTTGCTATATTTAAAGAAATTATACTTTTATCGAGATCCTACCCCTAACCCTAACTACACACTACAAAGAACTACAGCGCCATGTTTTCCTGTAACAGTGTAGAATGTCAGAGGCTTATGGGTAGGGTAGTTTAAAACGTTTAGGGGGTTCAATTAAATAATTTCTATCCTTAATGAAGAAATTATTTTCTAAATATGTGAACTGGGCAAACCTCTGTAAAATATTTGAGGTGTAGGCTTAAACTGAGTATTTTACTGTGCACACTTTTTAAAACACATTTATACCACATTTCCATATATGCCTGGAAACTGTGTCCAACATTATCTAGTATGCATAGTATAAGTATTTGTCTGTCCAAGTTTCTTTTAAATACACTAATTATACTTAGTTTTACAGCTATTTAAAAAGTGCACTTTGTGGGTCTTCCATGGGGCACTACTTGGCCCCTGGGGGTGGAAGGGCAGTAAAACCTACATAGATGTATTCTATTAATCATGTACAACAAATCAATTGAATCACATTAATATTGGAGAATTTAAACTTCCCCCCATTTTTCTATAGTTACATTATGCTTGTTTCAGTTTTTGATTTTGAGACACTCTGGTAAAATATAGAAATTGTGGAATTGACTATTAAAGATTCAAAATAAACACTTTACAAAATAAACAGCATTATTTTGATCTAATATGTTTTATTTGCATAAATACATGCAGTGAGTTTTTTTCTCTGTGATTTGTCTGAGAGACCCCGGCCATGAACTAAAGCATGTCACGGGCATTGTCTGGAATCTGTCTGTGGGTAATTCTGCACAGCAGGTTAGTGGGGCACTAGAGATTCTCATTTCATAAGTTATAATGGCAAATAGAATGGGACACTGTCTAACTAAGTGAGGGCAACTTGAGGATAACAGATATCTGTGGTGTGGTGTATGGGACAGACACCTTCATGAGCATAGAGGGAATGTATACCACAATCATTTTTTAAACAATGGCAATGGGTGAACCTGCATTTATCCAATTTATTGTTAACATTATAAGTTCTAGTTTGAGCTATTCATTCAAATTAAACAACCAATTCACTAAGACACATTATTTTACTATTACACATTTTACATATTTACTATGGACAATGGACCATTAATTTAAAGTACAGACAGCATGCAGTTTATGGTGCAAAAATGCATGCAATACAATCAAATATGAAAAAAATTACCTCTGACCTCGTCCTCTTGCTCTTCCTCAAGTGCTGGACATTAGTTATGTGAATGGCTTTGCTTGTATAGGATCCATGTTGATTGATCATTACAGTTGACCATTAGTTGTGTTAAGTGACTGTAACAATAAATCCCACTGCAGCCTATTGTAAAGCACCTTTTAGTGTTCCCTTCATGTAACTGCTGTATGTTTGTTATAAAAATGTTGGTGCCTTGTCCCAATTGTCTTTAATATGACTATAAAATCAGTGGTCTTCAGTAGGAGAATCATGGTAAGCATTAAAAGCAATTATGAAATTGTAGGATTGAAAATAATCAAAGATATTTGAAAATGAACATAGACATTTGCTTTAATGTTTCAACCCCCGCAAGGGCCATATGGAATTCCTAAAGACAAAGAGATGTTGAAGGCCTGTAGGCCAAAATGTATGTCACACCTTTAGTACAGTGGGGGAAGTTGAAATTATCTGTTTGGTCAGTTTGAATGTCTCACATTTGGGTTTCAGTCACATGGTCAAGGAAGGGATAAAAGAATATTATAACACTATAGTAACACTTTCCCACATGTACAGTTTTCTATCATCTTGCTGATAACGTTTCTTTAGTCATTCGGCAATCCTGCAGCCTGAACCACTGTAGGGGAGCCACCCTTACAAAAATAAAAAAATTAAAAAAATAAAAAAAGGTTGAATATGACATCTAAGAAATTGTTTTACACTTCAATACACAATATTCACCAAACATACAACACTTGTTGGCCACAGAGTACAACACTTTATTGTATGATACACTGTATGATACACAAGTGGTCCAATGCTAACCAGATGTATAGAAACATAAACAGTACACATACTTTTAGTTTATTTCTTTATGTACTGCCATGTATCGTGTATGAATTTAAACAGACAGAAGTAGTGCCATAACTACTGCATAGCTTCCTCGGACACCCATGTACTCCTCCACTTCTTGCCACTATGGAGAAAAAAACAGTTATTATATGATGAAATCACCTTTTGCCAAAAGGTGTGTCCAAACAGTCTGTGTATGTTTTGACTATTTAATTGACTATTTGGAAAGTAACAATGAGAAATAAAAACATTAATGTTTTTTTTAACAATGTGAAAATGCAAATTTGCTAAATTTCTCTTTTTTTATATATACAAATTGGTTTATGGATTCTATATTAGATTCAGACATGTAGGAGACTAATTACTAAATTACTAATTTATCGTATTGTTCAAACTGCCCCATGTTCAGTACAGCATTAATTCTCTCATGCAAATATGAGTTGGTAAATGGACTGCATTTATATAGTGCTTTCAACAGACCTATGGCCATCCAAAGTGCTTTACATATTGCCTCACATTTTTATATTTGTAGTGATAAACAATAAATTAAGATACCATATATATGTGTATACTGACCAGGATGTGCAAGGCTGCCAACGGAAAAGATATTCTTTTCTTCCCTTTAAAAAACAGATAGACAACGAGGTATCAACATCTGTGTTATATCATCAAATAGCCTTTTTCAAGCTAAAGCATTAAGTAACAAAGGAACAGCATATAAGTAATAAAGGAACTGATTTACTTTTTTTCCATGAACTTCCATTAAATTTTTTGACATTTGACTGAATTGGGATTTTCCTAATTACAAGTGTTTCCTGAAACTGATTTAGCAAAGAAAAGGCATATGTAATAGTGTAAATAATTTGAGGGTTCTAAAGTGGAATAATCTGTAGTAATGAAATGCCTTTTTTCTTTCTTGATTGTGACCAACCTCCCTAACTCTCTCCCTCACAACATCTCCATGGTTCACATCCTGGCTGTTATGTGAGCATTCTGGAATGCAACAATACACATCTGTAACTATAACTGAATTAAACAACAACACAAATAAACTAACAAATAGCAAGTTATTAGTAAATAGTTTTCAAATGTGCTGAATGTAGTTTATGTAACAAGTATCAGCATTATAAAGAAGGACAAATAATTACTATTACCATTGTGTATTTGCCTCCTCTTCTTCTGCATTGGCATGTAGAACACATTGGGAGTATCGACTGTACAGGCTGGGTGATTGGCTGTAGAGGCTGAGTTGTTGGCCACAGAGTTACTCCCTATAGAGGATTGGGGGGAAAATATTAGAAGAAAAATAAATTACATTTATAATTAAAACACTTATAATATTTACATTTATTACAATAATACATATTACAACAATTATTACAGCCAATGTTGGTGGGCATAGAGGCAGCGTCTTTGGCACCAGAGTTGTGGCCGTTGGCCACAGTGGTGGAGTCTTCAGTCGCAGAGATGGAGTGTTTGGCTGCGCAGAGGTATAGAGAAAAACATTCTTAGAAAAAAAACTGTTACATTTATAATCAAAACAATTATTGTATTTACATTACAATAATATTACAACACTTATTACTGGCCAGGTGGGTGGCTGTAGAGGCGGAGTCATTGGCAGCAGAGGTGGAGTCGTTGGCCGGAAAGGTGGAGTCTGTTGCTGCAGAGGTGGAGTCGTTGGCAGCAGAGGTGGAGTCTGTTGCTGCAGAGGTGGAGTCATTGGCAGCAGAGGTGGAGTCTGTTGCTGCAGAGGTGGAGTCGTTGGTAGCAGAGGTGGAGTCTGTTGCTGCAGAGGTGGAGTCGTTGGTAGCAGAGGTGGAGTCTGTTGCTGCAGAGGTGGAGTCGTTGGCCACAGAGGTGGAGTCTGTTGCTGCGGAGGCGGAGTCATTGGCAGCAGAGGTGGAGTCTGTTGCTGCAGAGGTGGAGTCATTGGCAGCAGAGGTGGAGTCTGTTGCTGCAGAGGTGGAGTCATTGGCAGCAGAGGTGGAGTCTGTTGCTGCAGAGGTGGAGTCGTTGGTCGCAGAGGTGGAGTCGTTGGTCGCAGAGGTGGACTCTGTTGCTGCAGAGGTGGAGTCATTGGCAGCAGAGGTGGAGTCGTTGGCCGCAGAGGTGGACTCTGTTGCTGCAGAGGTGGATTCGTTGGTCACAGAGGTGGAGTCTGTTGCTGCAGAGGCGGAGTCATTGGTGGGTGTAGAGGCGGTGTTGTTCCCTGAGGGGGTTAGAAAAAAGGCTTCTTAGAAAGTTATAAAAGTGTAATAACAGTAAAAACTGTTATCCTAGCTGTGATGCAAATAGGCACTACTCCTCCCATGTATAAGACCCTTTAAGGCCAATTCACGCTGCACCGAGAGGTGCCAGCAAACGAAAACAAACCAAAGACTTCGGTGGGTTTTGTCTGATCAGTGTGTTAGCCCTGTCTATGTCTGTTGCTGTTGGTCTGCAATTGTTTTTTTCACTGATTTAACATGTTGAATTGCCGTTTGACGCATCTTGAAACATCTGAGTAAAACCTTTGTGGAGCGGTGCTGGCCTTTCTGTGTTGTTATAAAAAGCATCGGTGAGGCGCCCAGTAGGTCCAATTTATGAAGCTGAGAACAGAGAATTAAATGTTTTAAACAAGAGTATACAGTCACATTAAAAAACATGTTCTTATCCACTACTGTGTTATCTACTCAAATAACAATATCTCTACAAGTATAGTTTTGTTGCATTCTGTTAACTGGCTTTAAGTTTTTAATAATTAATAATAATATTAATAATTGACAATGTACTCGATCGGCTGTCGTGTGGGTCTGTGACTTGCTGCAGTGTAAATTGGCCTTTAGCCTATACATCAAGTCAATCCCCTTTATTTAAATAGCACTTTTTACAATGGAGATGGTTTCAAAGCAGCTTCACAATTGTAACAGGAAAATAATGCAACAGAATTTAATAGAAAGTAGGGCTGGGTATTTACACAAATTTCACAAATCGATTCGATTTCGATTCACAAGCTTGCAGTTCGTTCCGATTTTGATTCCGATTCGTTATCGATTATTTTGAATATATATCAGGTTGAACATGGCAAATTCTCTCAAGGAAAACAAATCTCTTAACTAATGTTGTAAATAACTATGGGAGTCAGTTGTAGCCTACTTCAGTACAGAAAGTAAAAATTAACTGATTTGTATACAAAACACTTAAATATATATATATATTTTTACATCATGACAACAATCTTCTAGACAAGTCAAAGAGTAAATGAGTAGTTATGGACACTTCACATTTCTGAGGGTTCTCAGAAGCAGAGGTATATATATATATATATATATATATATATATATATATATATATATATATATATATATATATATATATATATATATATATATGAAAATAGATGCTGTGTGAGTATTTGGATACATGATTTTTTTTTATTTTGCTATTGAATATATATATATATATATATATATATATATATATATATATATATATATATATATATATATATATATATATATATATATATATATATATATATATATATGTGCTAGATTTGTGATGTTAATAACTGGGGAAATGTCATCAGTCTGTGAAAAGGGAACAACATAATAGGAAGAGCTTTTTAATTGGTAAATGCAAATGTACAAATAAATACCTCTTACAACAGCCTCATAAAGTCTCTGCATGAGTGGTACTGAGGGATGGCCCTGAATTTGGATATTTTTCACTAAAACCTTTGTGGAGCGGTGCTGGCCTTTCTGTGTTGTTATAAAAAGCATCGGTGAGACGCCCAGTAGGTCCAATTTATGAAGCTGAGAACAGAGAATTAAATGTTTTAAACAAGAGTATACAGTCACATTAAAAAACATGTTCTTATCCACTACTGTGTTATCTACTCAAATAACAATATCTCTACAAGTATAGTTTTGTTGCATTCTGTTAACTGGCTTTAAGTTTTTAATAATTATTAATAATATTAATAATTAATAATATTAAGAATAATAATTCTTAATTTCATGTATAGAAATGAAATTAAACTTACAAGCAAATCCAAAGAATTCATAACTTTACACAAATTGCCACCCTTTTTTAATTTTGCTGCCCACAAGTCATCAAATTTATGTTTTTGGCCCTCAAGGTTTTTTTTTTGTCTAACTTTTTCTCCACAGTGTTTGCAGATTTTGGAAGCACTGCCGATCTCTTTGTAGCAAACACTACACTGGCGTGTTGTGGCTCCAGGTGCCATGTTTTGTGTTTAAACAAGTGGATAATTAATGAGAGAGAGAGAGAGAGAAAGAGAGAGAGAGAGAGAGAGAGAGAGAGAGAGAAGAGAGAGAGAGAGAGAGAGGAGAGCTTTTGCAAGTGATGGCTCTTAAAGAGCCGTTGGATTAAATGTTGTAGAGTGTAGATGGAGGAGTATGTGATGTATGTGAAGTAACTGCAAAACAAAAAAAATACAGAATTAATGAACACATTTTGGATTTTACATAAAATTAAGAGCATGGCAATTTTGTGGTAACATAACAAGGTCAAACTACAGTACTATGGTAAAAGCATGGTGAGGGTTGCATTTACTGTGCTTTTACTACACATAACAGGGTCAAACTACAGTACTATGGTAAAAGCATGGTGAAGGTTCAGTTTACAGTGCTTTTCCTACATCATTTACTGTGCTTTTACTACATATAACAGGGTCAAACTACAGTACTATGGTAAAAGCATGGTGAGGGTTGCATTTACTGTGCTTTTACTACACATAACAGGGTCAAACTACAGTACTATGGTAAAAGCACGGTGAAGGTTCAGTTTACAGTGCTTTTACTACATAACATGGTCAAACTACAGTACTATGGTAAAAGCATGGTAAGGGGGTTGCATTTACTGTGCTTTTACTACATAAAACAGGGTCAAACTACAGTACTATGGTAAAAGCATGGTGAGGGTTGCATTTACTGTTCTTTTACTACATATAACAGGGTCAAACTACAATACTATGGTAAAAGCATGGGGAGGGTTGCGTTTACTGTGCTTTTACTACATAAAACAGGGTCAAACTACAGTACTATGGTAAAAGCATGGTGAGGGTTGCATTTACTGTGCTTTTACTACATATAACAGGGTCAAACTAGAGTACTATGGTAAAAGCATGGTGAAGGTTCAGTTTACTGTGCTTTTACTACATATAACAGGGTCAAACTACAATACTATGGTAAAAGCATGGGGAGGTTGCGTTTACTGTGCTTTACTACATAAAACAGGGTCAAACTACAGTACTATGGTAAAAGCATGTGAGGTTGCATTTACTGTGCTTTTACTACATATAACAGGGTCAAACTACAGTACTATGGTAAAAGCATGGTGAAGGTTCAGTTTACTGTGCTTTTACTACATATAACAGGTCAAACTACAATACTATGGTAAAAGCATGGGAGGTTGCGTTTACTGTGCTTTTACTACATAAAACAGGATCAAACTACAGTACTATGGTAAAAGCATGGTGAGGGTTGCATTTACTGTGCTTTTACTACATATAACAGGGTCAAACTAGAGTACTATGGTAAAGCATGGTGAAGGTTCAGTTTACTGTGCTTTTACTACATATAACAGGGTCAAACTACAGTACTATGGTAAAAGCATGGTGAGGGTTGCATTTACTGTGCTTTTACTACATATAACAGGGTCAAACTACAGTACTATGGTAAAAGCATGGTGAAGGTTCAGTTTACTGTGCTTTTACTACATATAACAGGGTCAAACTACAGTACTATGGAAAAAGCATGGTAAGGGGGTTGCATTTACTGTGCTTTTACTACATATAACAGGGTCAAACTACAGTACTATGGTAAAAGCATGGTGAAGGTTCAGTTTACTGTGCTTTTACTACATATAACAGGGTCAAACTACAGTACTATGGTAAAAGCATGGTGAGGGTTGCATTTACTGTGCTTTTACTACATAACAGGGTCAAACTACAGTACTATGGTAAAAGCATGGTGAAGGTTCAGTTTACTGTGCTTTTACTACATATAACAGGGTCAAACTACAGTACTATGGTAAAAGCATGGTAAGGGGGTTGCATTTACTGTGCTTTTACTACATATAACAGGGTCAAACTACAGTACTATGGTAAAAGCATGGTGAAGGTTCAGTTTACTGTGCTTTTACTACATATAACAGGGTCAAACTACAGTACTATGGTAAAAGCATGGTGAGGGTTGCATTTACTGTGCTTTTCCTACACATAACAGGGTCAAACTACAGTACTATGGTAAAAGCATGGTGAGGGGGTTGCATTTACTGTGCTTTTACTACATATAACAGGGTCAAACTACAGTACTATGGTAAAAGCATGGTGAAGGTTCAGTTTACTGTGCTTTTACTACATATAACAGGGTCAAACTACAGTACTATGGTAAAAGCATGGTGAGGGTTGCATTTACTGTGCTTTTCCTACACATAACAGGGTCAAACTACAGTACTATGGTAAAAGCATGGTGAAGGTTCAGTTTACTGTGCTTTTCCTACACATAACAGGGTCAAACTACAGTACTATGGTAAAAGCATGGTGAAGGTTCAGTTTACTGTGCTTTTCCTACACATAACAGGGTCAAACTATAATACTATGGTAAAAGCATGGTGAAGGTTCAGTTTACTGTGCTTTTACTACACATAACAGGGTCAAACTACAGTACTATGGTAAATGGTGAGGGTTGCATTTACTGTGCTTTTACTACATATAACAGGGTCAAACTACAGTACTATGGTAAAAGCATGGGGAGGGTTGCGTTTACTGTGCTTTTACTACGTTATCACACCACAGAGGAAATAATTATGACTTCCTTTAACCTAATATGACAAATTATCGTAGATGTCACATTACGTGAAAGATGACGCCAAAATAACTTAAGCCTAAGTATAGCTGACAGATATAAAGCAGCGACGTAACATTAAGGAGCCAAAATGTCTAATAAAAAACATATAATAGACTTAATATCGAACATCAAAAGGCACGTCTGATGAACTAGTACTCACCAAATTGAAGCGCAAGAGCGGGTAAACTGCTGAAAAATATCGCGATGTATTTAAACGAGAGTTGGCTTCTAGAATGAGATGTACAAAATCGTAGGATATAGTACGTTTTAATAGATTCGTGTGAATTAGTACGAATTCACCGTTAGATAGGGAGGTGTTCCATGCGATGAACAAATAAATGCGATTTACGTGCGACCAGCTCGTCTGATATAAATGCGATTTATCTGAATTAATGCGAATTAGGGTTGGACAAAACACAATTTTTACCTCAGAAAATAAATAAATAAATAAATAAAAACTTTTTAAATTTAATCTTTTGACAAACCTACATTTCAAACTTTTTACCTCAGGTGTTAAACAACACAAGGGAAAGTGTTTTGCAATACTCATGAAATTGTTCATACCAAACAAGCTCTGTTTTACACATGTTAACTGTTTGAATATTGTTGGTATCTTGTCATTTTTAGAGGATTTACTCAAGTTTACCAGAATCACAATGTCCTGTAAATAAATTTTCTTTAGATTTAGTCATACTATCAAGAATCCAGCAGAGGTGTCAAGTAACGAAGTACAAATACTTCGTTACCTTACTTAAGTAGAAATTTTGGGTATCTATACTTTATTGGAGTAATTATTTTTCAGCCTACTTTTTACTTCTACTCCTTACATTTTTGTGCAATTATCTGTACTTTCTACTCCTTACTTTTTTTAAAATAGCCTCGTTACTCCTTTTTTTTTTAGCTTGTTTGTTAAAAAAAACTATGCAGATAAATCGCGTCATCCGGATAGTGTGAATTTGACTGTGGTTGGATGAGAAGTGTAAACATATACCATTCCAACACCCTATTGGTTACAACGAGATCCATCGCGCCCGCAAATGGTTCAGAGCACAAATCACTCACGGTGTTGCCAGATTGGGCGGGTTCAGCGGATGAGCACGCGCGTTCAGCCAATCAGCGATCAGCAGGCAGACGCGCTCATTCAGATCATGACAGCCAGGTTTTTAGCGCGATAACTCCGTTCTCCGTATATGACTGTATATTCAAGAGATCGCTATGCTAAAGTGGCATATATATATATATAAGTAGGCTACAGTAAGCTGTATCTACAGTAAAGAGTGGGAGAGTGAACCAACTCTCAAACGAGGATTACACCTGTGACTCGAAGACTCTGTATAAATATAATCATGACTCCTGTCCATCATCATATACACACTCAGGACATCTGCAACCCCAACAGCTGCTGAAAGAGGTTAGAATCAACAATTCATCAGCTTTGACTGGGCTAAGTGTTCTACTTCACGAATGTACTGTCATTTTGTCAGAGCAAAGCTAAAGCGCATTGTTGTTATTTTTTTATTTGCGGATTATTGTACAGTATCGCTTTTAGGCAGTGGTGTGTTAATAACGTGTGAAATGCCTGTCAATTACGGTGCTTTTTCCGATCTTTTATATTAGGCACTTTTTGCACTTAAAGTGGCTAATTCAATGATATTACATTATTTTCCCAGTTAAAGTTTTTTTTTTTTTTTTTGGCGGGCTGATTTTGGTGAGCTTTGAGCCCTGCACGGGCTTCAGTTCTAGGCCCTAGCCGGTCCGAGTCCGACTGGAGCCTGTGTTTAGTTTGTTTTGAATCCTCCTTATGACACACTGCTGCAGTCATTGAAACAGTTCAGCTTTGTTTTTAATGTCAAAGTAGTTATATTTCGTTTCGTTTCTTTATTAAGTTCATTTAGAAAAATGTTTGGATATTTTTTTAGTTTTTTTAAATTAAAGTTTTTATTTTTTTAAAGTGACAACCAAGCAGTTAGCGGTCGACAGTGAGTTACACAATCTAAACAAATAAAATAAAAATAAAACATGCTGGTTGTCTTATCTTACACCTCTCCGAAATGAATAGCTATAAATCGATGCGCGAGTTCACCAAAAGATATGAGCTGCATTTTATTCATAATCATCTCATTTCAAGATCAAAGACCGCAATATGACAAAAAGCGAGCTAAGCACTAGTAAGATCATTTAGTCTCATTCATTTTATTGAAGATGATTATGAGTGTGTCTCAATCAGCTCCCTAGTTCAGTAGTCAGGGCACTGATCTGGGATCAGCCTATTGACTTATGTCCTGATCAGTGCCCTGACTACTGAACTAGGGAGCTGATTGAGACACACGCCATGTGTTTTTGAGCATCTAAGACTTATTTTTAGTTTCACTATGGCCGTTTGAGTGTTGAGTGTAGGCTACTCATTTGTGGCGACGCATGTTGCAGTAACGCCGTCGGATCTGGCTACAAAAAGCCTATAACACGCTCTCACTCGTTTATCTTTTAACAATTTGCCAGGAGTGAAATGTACATATGTGGTTTAAACAACCAGATGCATTTATACTTGTCCAGTTTTGTCTGAAATGTTTTGTAGACCACCTTCTGAATTGGTTTGAGTGAACGCTCCTGATACTGCTGCTGGCGCAGCCCGGACTCTGAACACTGTGTGAGTCAGTCTTGACAATCGCCTATATCGCCTAATAATCGCCTAATAGCCTATCATGGTCTCATGCTGTTTCCACCAGCGCAGCACATCTCTCACTGTTTCTTTTAATTACTAAAATAAATATAAAATGAAGGAGAAGCCTAAAGGGCCCAGCCAGGCCCACGTTTGAGGTATGACATGAAAATTGGCCCGAAGCCCGGCCATAGGGCGTTAAAAGTCGGGTCCGTCGCCAGAAATGTAGGGCTCTAAATCGTCGACCCAATCTGGCAACACTGATTACACATGTAGCCTACATTTACATTCCAAAAAAGGTAATTGATAACATGCCCCCGAAGTTTAATGTTTTGCACCATTACAATACATATAGGTAACTAGTCATCATATCTTCCTTGATGAAACACATGTTAATGCTCAGCAGTACACATATATGGTATATTTGCATTGTACTAAAATGCATTCATTTTCAATGGGTATATATGCGGCCTGAACAGGTAGCCTAGTGCATCCCAAATTTTTCAACATTAATATTTTATTACAACATTATAGTAATTATGGCCTTTAGAATAATGCTTTTTGAGGAGGTGGGGTAGTGCACTATAGACCCCTGTGGCCTAAGCTTTTGTCCTTAATGGCATTTGTTCTCCTTACATTACTTTTACTTTTATACTTTAAGTAGTTTTAAAACCAGTACTTTTATACTTTTACTTAAGTAAAAAGCTTGAGTTGATACTTCAACTTCTTTAGAAGTATTTTTAAACCCTAGTATCTATACTTCTACTTGAGTAATGAATGCGAGTACTTTTGACACCTCTGGAATCCAGACCATTTGCATTTGTTTGTTGGACAATGTTTGTAAGCAAAGACTATTCATTGAGAGCTACCAATATTACATACATAAATAAAATTAAGAAAATAAGTGATTATTTTCTATTTGAGAGTGTTTGACTGAATTGATATTTTTAATGGCACATTCCATATGTCTATGACTGTTGCATTCATCAAAGTTTGAGATTGTTAAACAAAGTTCCAAACTCTTGAAGGTAACATTAGCTTTACACTGGCATTATGCACATATCCCTATGTAATTTGAGTGAATAATTTACGGATCAAACAAGAAAAGTACCATTTTATAATGAATTCAGGAAAAAAAAAAATCTTTTCGCAAGCAAATGTGAAAGTTTCTAAAATTGGCTTGTTTTTTTTGGTGTGTTTTCCAACATTTCAAATTATTACCCAATAATGCAAGGGATCCTCTGGTGTACTTCACATCAGTTGTAATAAAAACATTTCACAATTTGTAAATGGATGTGCTAAAATTCTGTCAGATTGTTAGTGGGTTGTACCAGCATCATTTTAGTGATATAATTCATGATCTTTATGCAACATTTATGCGTACAATTTACTATAAATGTTTATGGCGTATGATAAAAGAAGCATTTAGCTATAATGAAAACATAAAACAGAAATCACCTCTTCTGAGCTATTGGGAAAGTTTCATAATACTGATTGTAAACCACACCACAACAGTAGACTGCAATTTTACATTACGTTTTCTTTTTTTAGATGAAGCCTACTCTTTGAGCATGGTCAAACAGACATAGGAATTAATGTACAAATAAAGTATGTCATGCTGTTTTTTTTTTCTCTTCTTTTTTCTCTGTTACATATACGACTGTTACACTAAAAACAAGTCTATCAATTAAGTTGCACATTATATATCATAGTCAATGATATCACGGACACACTATTTGACAATTTTGTCTTAATAATTGATAGCTTTTTAAGAATTTTAATTTATTTTTTATTTTATTTTAAAATGTTTGTTTTGCATGTTTTAATTTAAAAAAACTTTTGTAATATGTGTTTAGCGTACAGTAAATATCAGCATTAGTTCGTATTCAGTTGTCACTAAATGCTAGTGAAGATAAAATGTTCTAATTGTCACATTCACATTAGAGTCTGGAATCTGGTTTTTAACAAATTATATTTGTTATTTAACAGTGATTGTGTTCATGGCATAATCTCACTGCTGTGAGTAGGCTACATGAAACCAGACCTACAGTAAATAAAAAGCATTTAGTTGTTTTTGGGACATTTTACATTATATTTTTATACTAACCGTAATTTTAAATAGTACTTAAATATAAATGTAAGCCCAACTGTGGACATAAAATGATTTACATGGATTTCTGAAATAGCCTGTAGAATCTGTTGAGTCTGTTGGCACTATTGAAGGTTCCACATCCTTGGATGTTTTCACACCTACAGATTCTGCATCTTGAATACAGTGTTTAAATGTGGTTTAGGGTCATTTAAAACACAGAAACCAGTCTGTGACAATGGCTACTACTCCAAAAACTCCTGAAACCACTAGAGCAATACCAACAAGAAGTCCTGCTGAAAAGAAGAAAACCATCCCTATGCACAACAGTAAAAACAGAGGATTCTTCACACCGAATCTTCACAAGAAGATGAACATCTTGCACAACAGGACTTTCCGATGTCTTTTGAACGTGTAGGAAGGTTTGTGTTTGACAAAGCATCCCTCACGGTTAAGCTCTATGTTATGGAAAATTTTGAAGAAGAACTTACTTCACAGACACGTTGTGTGGTTTTGCCTGCCATAGACTGGACATTTTTGTACAATCAAATATGGAGAGATTTTAATTTTGGTATTGTCGAAAAAAATGTGTTACTACGTCAAGTGGGACGGAGCAATGCCAGATGTGCGATACACTTTGGAGAAGTTTGGCGATAACGTGGACATATCAATGTGCTGGACACTTCATGACCAAAACTAAAAAAGAGACATGAAGGAGATGAAAAACCCTGAGGAGACAGAAATGAGCTTTTGCTTTCAAAGCAGCGACGAGTCGAGCGATGAGGAGGATTGACCTATTCCAGAGGATACACCATTTGAATGCTGCAAAATGGGTCTATCTTTTGAGTGGAGCGAAATACCCTTTGTTACACCCCCTCTTTTTAACAATAGACAAACTGTTTAAGATGAGTTGAGTTATACTTTGAGCAATACTGAATGATCAATCAGTATTAATTGTGGTTAAGTCCATTTGTATTGAAGATATAATGCATTACAGTAAAACCAGTATTTGTTCAATTATATTGTAATGTATTGAGTTTCTTGCATCTGTTTATGCTTTACTTGATATTATACTTGTTTGTTGGTTTCTTTAATCTTTTTGGATTATTGGAGCCAATTTCAAAACCCCTCTACCAACTTGATAATGTTTCATTCAAATTGTAGAATATTGTTTAAAATTGTTTTGTATTTTTTTAAAACATTAAAATTATTATTCATGTGTTACATACAATATGTGTATTGTGTTTTTAATTTTACTTGAGACAAATTAATATGACAATGTCAATAAAAAGTCTTTACATATTATCTTAAAAGTTAACTTAAAGTCTGCACAAAAAAGAAATTCTACTTTGTGTTTTTTTGTTTGATTTGTAAATCACATTTATGACTTAAAATGATTACTTCTCTCTGATGACATAGGAACATGCGGTTCCCTTTCAAGGGAACTCGCGCTGCGTCAAGCGCTGCGGGAACGCCTCTGCGTGATTGCGTCATGAAGCACTCGTGAAATCAGTCCAATGGCGTGACGAGACGTCATGGGCGGGTGACGTCATTGACCAGGAAACTATAAAGCACCCCTGAAGCATACAGTGTCAGCTTCTGTGTCTTCACAAGCGCTCTATGTGAAATCGTTTGTCTATTTGGTGTTGTTCTGTCTCTCTATATAAGGAAAATGGCAAATAAGCAGTTTAAGCAGTGTGTTACTCCCTGCCCTCGTTATATTATGGGTGGGGACACACACAAGCTTTGTGTAATGTGTTTGGGACCGGATCATGCACAGTCAGCGCTTGAGAGCGCTGACTGTGAGCATTGTAAAAGATTATCAATGAAAATTCTCCGGTCCCGCCGAGCACTCTTCGAGGAGGGTGCTTCGGCTCGCGTGCCTCAGGGCACGGGTCCCGCTGCTGCCAAGGCACAGCGAAGGCTCGTGTCCTGGGGTTCGCAGATGGATCTAGCGGAGGGGCTAGAGACGGGTGATCCCCTATCTCTGCCTTTATCCGCTAGATCTGACGCTTCAGTTCGCGAGTCAGAAGCACGCGCTGCGGTTTCTTCTGCTCGCGCTGAAGCGCAGGTGCAACGACACTCCAGTTCCGAGGAGCTGGATGTCGTGAGCCTGAAGTGGAAGATGAAGCATTTTCACCACCTTATACACACACATTCACATGAGGAGCTTTTGGAGGTTGTTACTCGCGCTGTTGCTCGTTTGAATATAGATTGGCCAGCTGATGAGCAGGAAGCCCGTCAGTCAAAAAGCAAGTTAGGCGGCGTTTCCTGCCATCCAGAGTGCAACCTCCAAAGCGGGGCTTGCCGTGCTTTCCTGACCTCCACACCGAGGTGTCGAAGTCGTGGAACAGACCAGCATCATTCAGAGTGTTTAGTCCAGTAACATCTGAATATTCAAATATAATGGGTCTAAAAGAACATGGTTATGCGGCGATGCCGCAGGTGGAAGAGACGCTGGCGAGCTATCTCTCCCCTGTGTGTGCATCGTCGCTGAAAGCCCCGCAGCTGCCCACTAAGCCAGTAAAAACGACATCAGTCTTAGTGGGCAGGGCGTACTTGGCAGCAGGTCAGGCGGCCGCCAGTTTACACACAATGGCGGTCCTTCAAGCATATCAGGCTGACCTGTTAAAAGATATAGACGAGGAGTGTGAGGAAGTGGGGAGAGAAACTATTGCGGAGATCAGGAGGGCAGCTGATTTGTCTCTTCGGGCCACCAGGGAGGCGGCTAAATCCATCGGCCGCTCCATGGCAGCACTGGTGGCCACAGAGAGACACTTGTGGCTGAACCTGTCAGATATGAAGGACAGGGATAAAAAAGTTGTATTAGATGCTCCTGTCTCTCCTGCCGGCCTTTTCGGCAGCGCAGTAAATGTAGTCGTCGAAAAATTTCAAGAGTCAAAAAAGCAGACGGCAGCGTTTCAAAGGTTTGTCCCCCGCAAAATCCATATCTCTGGGGCTGCTGGGCGGGAGCCACCAACCCCGCCACCATTGGTGCTTTGGGGCGCAGCGGTCCTCAGCGAGTACAAATCTCCATGTCCGCCCGGAAACGTAGTGGCGTGGGGAAGCTCGCACAAGGAGGGTTCGAAGTGGGTCAGTTCGGTTGCTTCCTGCCGGTGCGCCGTTTCAGGACACTGAGCTGGCCGCTCAACCAACACCAGAGACCAGCCTCGAGAGGCTGGTTCCCTTAGTAGATTTTCTGGCAGCGTGGAAACTTCTGCCGAATATCTCAGACTGGGTCCTGCGTACAATAGAGAAAGGGTACAAAATACAGTTCGGGTCACACCCGCCCGGATTCAACGGGGTTGTACACACAGTAGTAAACTCCAAGCAGGCTCTGGTGATGGAAGAAGTACAGACGCTTCTGCGGAAAGAGGCTATAGAGAGGGTCCCTCCCCAAAGCAGAGAGTCAGGGTTTTACAGCCGGTACTTCATAGTTCCAAAGAAGGATGGAGGGCTGCAGCCCATTCTAGATCTGCGTCAGTTAAATCAAGCAGTCAAAAAATTAAAATTCAAAATGCTCACTCTGAAACAGATTGTGTGTCAGATCAGGTCCGAGGACTGGTGTGTCACGATAGACCTAAAAGATGCATACTTTCACGTCTCCATCCTTCCACAACACAGGAAGTTCCTCAGGTTTGCTTTCGGGGGCGAAGCATACCAATATCAGGTTCTTCCGTTCGCCTAGCTTTATCACCCCGTTCACAAAGTGCGTGGATGCAGCGCTGGCTCCTCTGAGACTCCAGGGCATCCGCGTTCTGAATTACATAGACAATTGGCTCATTCTGGCACAGTCAAGAGAGTTAGCGGTTCAGCATCGAGATGCTGTTCTCGCTCATGTGAGAATGCTGGGGTTAAGGCTCAGCATAAGAAAAGTGTGTTGTCTCCTCTTCAGAGCACCACTTTTCTGGGCGTAGTGTGGGATTCAAGAACCATGAGGGCTCATCTATCGCCCGCTCGGGTACATTCAATCCTCAGAGCCGTAAACAGGATTAAGCTAGGCCAGTCACTCACTGTAAAGCAGTTTCAAAGACTGCTGGGTTTGATGGCATCAGCGTCCAACGTGATACCTTTTGGCCTGCTGTACATGAGACCCTTACAGTGGTGGCTCAAGACCAAGGGTTTTTCCCCGAGGGGAAATCCTTTTCACATGATCAAAATCATGCCGCGATGCCTTCGTGCCTTGGTAATGTGGAAAGATCCATGGTTCCTGTCCCAGGGTCCGGTGTTGGGGGCTCCTTGTCGTCACGTAACGCTAACGATGGATGCATCCCTCACCGGCTGGGGGGCGGTCATGAGTGGCCGCTCTGTCCGGGGTCTGTGGAGCGACCATCAGCTCTCCTGGCACATAAACTAGTTGGAGCTGATGGCCGTGTTCCTGGCACTCAGGAGCTTTCTCCCAGACCTCAGGGGCCATCACGTGTTAGTCCGTACAGACAACACGACGGTGGTTTCCTATATAAATCGCCAGGGGGGTGTGCGATCACGCCGACTATGCAAGTTGGCACATCAAGTCCTGATATGGGCTCAGGGGAAGTTATTGTCAATTTGTGCAATATACATTCCGGGGCATCTAAACAAGGCGGCAGACTTCCTGTCGAGGCAGGGGGCTCTGCCCGAGGTGGTGGAGCTTCTCTGGAATCGCTTCGGGCGAGCTCAGGTGGATCTGTTCGCGTCTCGAGAGACCACGCACTGTCCACTGTTTTATTCCCTCACGCATCCAGCCCCCCTGGGGTTGGATGCCATGGTACAGACGTGGCCGAGGCTGCGTCTGTACGCCTTTCCCCCTCTGGCATTGCTACCAGGAGTTCTAGAGAGAGTGCGCCAGGACGGGGTCCGTCTACTGTTAATAGCCCCGTTCTGGCAGGGCCGAGTGTGGTTTTCAGACATTGTGTCTCTCCTGGAGGGTTCTCCATGGGAAATCCCAGTCAGGAGGGATCTTCTCTCTCAGGCGTCGGGGTCAATCTTGCACCCGTGCCCGGAGTTGTGGAAGCTGTGGGCTTGGCCTCTGAGGGGGCCCAGCTCGTAAATTCGGGTCTCTCTACTGAGGTAGTAGAGACCATGCTGCACTACAGAGCTCCTTCCACAAGGAGGTTGTATGCTCTGAAATGGAGAGTTTTTGCGGCTTGGTGTACAGGCCATTCAGTAAATCCAGTCAACTGCCCGGTTGGGTCAGTGTTAGATTTTCTTCAAGAAAAGTTCTCTTCAGGGTTATCCCCTTCCACTTTGAAGGTATATGTGGCGGCTATATCCGCCTACCACGTCCCTTTACATGGTGCATCAAAGGGGAGACACCCATGGGTAACTCGCTTCCTCCGCGGAACATTGAGGCTTAGGCCTGTGGCACGCTCAAGAGTACCAACGTGGGACCTGGCCATAGTTTTAGAAGGCCTGACTAGGGCCCCATTTGAGCCTATTGAGGAAGTACCAGAGAAATTTCTCTCACTAAAAGCTCTTTTTCTTCTGGCTATCTCGTCCCTTAAAAGAATAGGGGACTTACAGGCATTATCAGTTGCCCCGTCTTGTCTTGAGTTTGCTCCTGGTATGGTGAAAGCTTTTCTCTTTCCGAAAGAGGGATATATACCTAAGGTCCCCACTAATGTGGTAGGCCCAATAATGCTGCAGGCCTTTTATCTGCCTCCTTTCCAGAATCCAGACCAGGAGAATCTGAATTTGCTTTGCCCAGTGAGGGCATTGGATGCATACGTCCACAGAGCTGCCCTGTGGCGTAAAAGCGATCAATTATTTGTGTGCTTTGGGACTCCCAGTAAGGAAGCCGCATCGAAGCAGACGCTGAGTAAATGGATAGTCGAGGCTATTTCACTCGCATATGAGTCGGCCGGTCAGCCGGTCAGCCATCACCACTAAAGATCCGAGCCCACTCAACTAGGAGTATGGCGGCTTCTATGGCTCTACTTTCTGGAGTTTCACTTCAAGAAGTTTGTGATGCGGCAGGGTGGTCCTCTCCACACACATTTGTCAGATTTTATAACTTGGATGTGGCTTCCACTCCAGGTTCTCGGGTGTTGTTATCATAGTGCGCATTGAGATTTCACATGTACAGGCTCTTGAGACTACGGCGGCGTGGGTATACAGTTCCCGCAGCGCTTGACCTTGAAAGGGAACGTCTCAGGTTACGTATGTAACCATGGTTCCCTGAGAGGAAGCGAGGCGCTGCGTCACTTTGCCAAACTCGGCACGCCTGTGACCGACTTGTTCGACTTATCAGAAGCTGACACTGTATGGTTCAGGGGTGCTTTATAGTTTCCTGGTCAATGACGTCACCCGCCCATGACGTCTCGTCACGCCATTGGACTGATTTCACGAGTGCTTCATGACGCAATCACGCAGAGGCGTTCCCGCAGCGCTTGACGCAGCGTCTCGTTCCCTCTCAGGGAACCATGGTTACATACGTAACCTGAGACGTTACTTCCATTGCACCGTGACTTTACAGAGAGTTTTGCTAAAATCTCTAGTCATATTTTCAAAAACACTAAACACAACGAGCACAACTTCTGGTCTTATTTACAAATGCTTAAAGATGTGTCACCAATCAGTTCATACATATTGAAAAAAAAAAAAAAATATATATATATATATATATATATATATATATATATATATATATATATATATATATATATATATATATTTATATATAAATAAATGTCTTGTAAACATCTATGCAGTGCTTGAAATCATTTAAGATGATTATTGTATTATTGTTATTTATCTCCTAAAGAATCAGAGTTGCAGACATGTAATAGTGTTGTAGACTAGGCTATTACATATAAATTGTTTTATTATTTTGAAATGTAGATTTAGTATTTAACAAAAATATGGTTTGGGAAGAAACTTACGATAGGTGTGTTGCTAAAAGTTTAGAAAAAAAAGAAAAAAAACGTACAATGTTGGGAAATACTTGTTAGCGGTTGCAAAAATTATAAAATACATTTTATTTATTATAGTTATTTATGACTTGCTGGCGACAACCCATCAACAGGTTGTAAGAGAGGAGGAGGAGCGTAAATGCCTGTCCTGATAAACTGCACACACAGTGCTCGGTTATTGCATGCTAACTGAGGTTCCTAACTCAATCAATCAAATCAATCAATCAAATTTATTTATATAGCGCTTTTACAATGACGATTGTTTCAAAGCAGCTTCACAGTGTTAAACAGGACAACATTGCAACAAAATTTGATTTGGCTAGTTTAATTTGGATAGTTTATAGAATTATATATGACCAAATTAATAAATTCTATTTGTATATTTAGTTGAGTAACTTGGATCATAATTTGAGTGTCCCCAACTGAGCAAGCCAAGCCAAAGGCAACAGTGGCAAGGAACCAAAAACCCATCAGGGCATGATGGAGAAAAATAAACCTTGGGAGAAACCAGACTCAGTCGGGGTGCCAGTTCTCCTCTGGCCTATTATTAACAGTGTATAATTATTACTCTGGCAACCTTGCAGGTCATAAATCATATTAGATAGGAATATTCGAAATTTTGGGTATGGCCTTGCGAGGCGGGCTCATTTAGGATGGCGCGTCGATTACACAAGAATATGAATACTTGAAAGATCGGAGTTATTGCGCTGGAGACGGGTTAATTGAGGATGACGTTCGGTGAGGCGAATTCAGAGGAGACACTAATGGACACGGTCTCAGCAGACACTCCAGGATGAGCTGGTCATGTCCAGATGCAGGTCCACCATCCGATCCGGACACGGCCTGGATCCGGCCGACTGCAGTAAACCTCGGGATAAACAGAGAGACTAACATTAGTGTGGATGCCACTCTTTTTATGATGTAACGAGTACATCAGGTGTTATGGGAAGTGTTCCCGGTTCCGGCTGACCTAGTTAATGCAGCCTAACAATCAGTCATTTGATTTGAATAAGAAAGTTAAAAATGTTCTATGTGTATGCCATAGTAAAGAGATGTGTTTTTAGTCTAGATTTAAACTGACAGAGTGTGTCTGCTTCCCGAACAATGCTAGGAAGACTGTTCCAGAGTTTAGGTGCTAAATAGGAAAAGGATCGACCGCCTGCAGTTGATTTAGATATTCTAGGTATTTTCAACTGGCCAGAGTTTAGAGACCGCAATTGACGTGATGGAGTATAATGCGTTAAGAGCTCACTTAAGTACTGGGGAGCTAAACCATTTATTGCTTTATAAGTAATAAGCAAGATTTTAAAATGTATGCGATGTTTAATAGGGAGCCAGTGCAGTGTTGACAGAACTGGACTAATATGATCGTACTTCCTGGTTCTAGTAAGAACTCGAGCTGCTGCGTTTTGGACCAGCTGGAGTTTATTTATTAGGCGAGCAGGGCAACCACCCAGTAGAGCATTACAATAATCTAGCCTTGAGCTCATGAACGCATGTACTAATTGTTCAGCATTTTGCATTGAAAGCATGTGACGTAGTTTAGATATATTTTTAAGATGGTAGAATGCAGTTTTACAGATGCTAGAAACGTGGCTTTCAAACGAAAGTAACTCTACTAACATAGTAACTCATAGTAACTCTACTAACATACCAATACTGGATTTGACATCCACTTCAATGCAGGACTGCTGTACAACATCTCACTGATCAAAAGTTGAAGGAGCATTGTATGGTTGTCACATGGACTGTCAAAGCAAGCTTCAACATCCCCATTTATCTGAGCGTGATACCTTGCTTCTTCGTCGTGCACTTTTGGGTCCGACCCAAACCTCAGAGAGTTAACGTGCAAGGCCTAACATTTGTGGACAAAAGGACTCATTCACAGGAGATTCGAGGAGCTATTGTATGCTTTCTGCATTAGATAGGGGACAACGTTTTTACCGTGTGCAAATTTGAGTTCTGAAGAAGACATCTTCAATGCTCAAGATTTCTGGAATGGATACACAGAAGCTGATGGAGCACAACTCCGGCCTGAGTTCTGACGATGCTGTACACAAACAGCCTCCAGTGTGCAAATGCCCCATGGGGCAGGACTGTCATGTAAATACCATGTTAGGTGGCATGTTTAAAGATTATTTTAGACCCTAGTTGGTTGGTTTGATGCTTAAAATCATCCACAGTGAATGTGGTTCAAATAATGATTGTGGGGGGATAAACATGTATCAAATCTCAGAAATAAAATGGATGTAAGAGATCTGACAAATTCATGGCCGGCACTGTAAAACTTTTTGCTGTAAATTTACAGTAAAATACTGGCAGCTGGGTTGCCAGCCACTTACTGTATTTTTGCAGGACAACTACTGTAAACAGCGTTTACAGTACTGTGCTGTAATTATCAAATACAGTATCCTACTGTTATTTCATGCAATTTAACAGTATTAAACTGTTCTCTACAGCAATAAAAAATATTACATAATTAAAATGTTGCATAGTAGTCACAATAGGAAAAAGAAACCAACATTCTCTAGGTTTTAAAACAATTATTTTAGTTAAAAGAAAACACTAGAAAATTGCCTGAAATGCCAGCTGTATTTTTTTAAAACATGTAAAATGCAAGTTTAATACTCAATTTTAAATGTCAAACAGTTGACAATTAGCACTTAAGGCAGTAATCTTGTATAATTTGAAAAAAAAATCAAGTTTTTTTCAGAAATGTAAAGTGATCCAGAAAGAGTGATAAAAAACACAAAAATGCCCTATAAACATGTTGGCTGAAATGCCAGTTGTATTTTTATAAATGCAATTATCAATTAACAGAACATTAACAATGCCGTAATCGTATTTACTTTTAATGTACTTACTTACAACAAATGGAACGTTTCTTCCAAGTTACCCACAAAGAGTCTGAAAAATGGGATTTAAACAAAATCCCATTCAAAGTCTGCAAATTTTCGCAGAAGTGAGGAAACCTGTGGGTTTACAGTGGTGTTCTTTTTTTGCACAACTTGGCCAGTTTTCTTTGAAGTTACTTTTCCTTTCTTTGTTTTTGATCCACGTTCTGGATTGATGTAAAAAAAATGTCTCGGGTTATGTATATAACCCTTGTTCCCTGAGAAAGGGAACGAGCACTGGGTCAAAACGACGAATTTGGGGACACTCCCTAAGCAACAGCGTGTCTGAAGTATGAATTAAACTATCCCAATCCTGATTGGTGTTGCGTCATGATGTAGCTGTGACGGCATACCCGGAAAATACATAAGGGGAGCTGGCGCATAGTAACGGCAATTATCGCGATGAAGCATGCGCTCCATACGTGCCGAGGTGTGGCGACGCGACGCAGTGCTCGTTCCCCTTCTCAGGAAACAAGGGTTATATACATAACCCGAGCCATTCCCTTTCGAGGGAACTCAAACTGCGTCGGAACGACAAATTTGGGGAACGAGTACCCACTAGGCCACACCGAGGGTAGCGCCTGCCCTAGTGTGAAGCCGGAGACCAGGCACAACTAGGACTGGAGCACCCTAGCGCCAGGCGTCGCAGGGAGGTGCAAGCTATAGACAGCTGTACAGAACTCCTCTACAGACTCCGCTTCCCTTCTTCCACCGGCACGTGAGGCGGAGGATGAAATGCCTGAAGAAACAAAGACCTACCCACTCTAGATGGTACCTTGGGCACGTAGCCCCGCCCTAGGATGTAAGATGGCCTTTACTCCGCCAGGGGCAAACTCCAGGCAAGTCGGCGTAAGCACCAAGGCCTGAAGGTCCCCCACTCTCCTCAGAGAAGTGATAGCTAAGAGAAAGGCCAACTTAAGGGTCAGGTTCTCTGCCTCAGCTGACTCTAGGTTCTCTGCCTCAGCTGCCTCGGCCGCGTCTAAACCATGGCATCCAACCCCAGCGGGGCTGGATGCGTGAGAGAAAAACCACAATGGGCAGTGGGACGTCTCTGAGACGCAAACAGATCCACTTCCACTGGGCCGAACCTCTCGCACATGGCCTCCACCACCTCTGGATGGAGCCGCCACTCCCCGGGCCTCAGCCCCTGCCTCAACAGGATGTCTGCTCCCTGATCTTGGACCCCTGGGACGTACATTGCCCTGATGGACAACAGTTTCCCTTGGGACCGCAGGAGGACCTGATGCGCCAGTCTACACAGAGGGCGCGACCTCAGACCCCCCTGCCGATTGAGGTACGATACGACAGCTTTGTTGTCTGTTCGTACCAGGACATTGTGACCGCGGAGGTCCGGGAAAAAGCTCCTGAGAGCTTTGTAGACCGCCATCATCTCCAGGCAATTTATGTGCCAGGAGGAATGACGGCCCTCCCATGGGCCCCTCGAAAAGCGGCCGTCCATGACTACGCCCCAACCAGTGAGGGAGGCGTCTGTTGAAGCGGATTTCCGGCAACAGGACGGGCCCAACACTGGCCCCTGGCACAGAAACCAAGGTTTCTTCCATATGACTAGGGAACGAAGGCCACTGCGTGTTACCCTGATCATACAGAATGGATTTCCCCTCAAGGAAAGTCACCTGGTTTACTTCCGTATCAGGACATGGTGGCCACGGAGATCCGGGAAAAAGCCCCGTCAGAGCTTTGTAGACCGCCAGCATTTCCAGCATTTCCAGGGTCTCCCACAGACCTCCGGCAAAGCGGCAGCCATGACCACGTCCCAGCCAGTGAGGGAGGCATCCGTTGAAACGGTCTTCCGGCAACGTGATGCTCCCAACCCTGGCCCCTGGGATAGAAACCAAGGTTTCTTCCATATGACTAGGGAACGAAGGCATCTGCGCGTTACCCTGATCATACAGAACGGTTTTCCCCTCGAGGAAAACCCCTTGATTCCCAGCCACCACTATAAGGGTCAAGAAATATTCAGCAGGCCAAGAAATATTCTGTTGGACGCAGCCGCAATGAGCCCCAGCAGTCCTTAAAACTGCTTCACAGTGATGCTGTGGCCTAGCTTCATTTTAGAGACCACCGCCCGTATCGACTCAATATGTGCGGGAGACAATTGTGCCCACAACTTAGAGAATCCCATACGACTCCCAGGAACACAGTTCTCTGAGAAGGCGTCAACGCGCTACTGCGTGTAGAGTCTCAACCCCAAGCACTGAGAGCAGCCAAGGACGACACCTCAATGCCGAACTGCTGCTACCACCGAGGGGAAGGGCTAGGCCGTATGGAAGAACCCGATATTGGTACGCTTTGCCCCCAAAAGCGAACCTCAGGAACTTCCTGTGACACAGAAGGATGGATACAAGGAAGCAAGCGTCCTCTTTAGACCCGTCGTGACAGACCAGTCCTCAGACTGGATCTGAATCACAACGGAGGAACTGTAAGCATCTTGAATCTGAATCTCCTCAGTGAACGATTCAAGTACCTCAGATCTAAAGTTGGACGCAACTCGCCATCCTTCTTAGGAACTATGAAGTACCGGCTGTAGAACCCGGACTCCCTGTCTGGCGGAGGAGCACCTTCTGTGGCCTCCTTACCAACGGGTAGTGAACTTCCTGTTCCATTACCTGAACCTGCCCAGGGACTACTGCCGTCCAGACCACCCCACTGAACTTCGGGGGAAGGTAACTGAACTGCAGTCTGTATCCCCTTTTCTACAGTACGCAGGGCCCATGCAGATATATTCGGAGGCATAACCATGCGCCAAGATAATCTGCTAAGGGAACCAGTCTCTCGAGGCCGGCCTCGGGTGTCAACTGAGCCCCCTCCCGACCCCCTGAAGCGGCTAACCGGCAGGGGGAAATCGAGGAAGATTTTCGGTGTGCGTACACGTTTGCTGAACTGCCACAAGTCTAGCTAGAGGCGGCTGGTGCAGCACGTGTGCGCGGGGAAACGATGTGGCCCGAAGCATGCTTGATGGAGGGAGCACAGCATCGATTCCCAAAAGCTCCACAGGGGAGGCGACCTCGATCGCTCCTACCTGGGAGAGGGGGCTGGCCAGCAGGGGCCTCATCTAAGGGAGCAGCTTGACAGGGCTGTGACACTGGGAATAGCAATTGCCTGAAAGTGATGTGTCCCGCAGGCCACAAGGCAGCGAGAACGACATCAACTTCAGAAATTAAATGCCATCATAATCACCCAACCCGTGCAACCTGGTCTGAATGATAGGCTGAATAAAAAATACATCTAACTTCTCAAAGTCAGATAATATTTTAATTTAATTCCTTGGAATTAAATACAGCCACAATAAGGTGAAACATGGTCTGAATGATAGGCCAAATATCTAACTCCTCAAAGTCAGATCATATTTTATTTAATTCCTCAGAATTAAATGTAGCCATAATCATCAGACGACACTGTTTTATTGAATTTATACAGACTCATAAACCACGCGTTGCCTCAGCAACGGGGTTCAAACCGTCATAATACAATTGGCTTTCATCGCTCGAGAAAAAAGCCAAACAGTATCACGGTGAAACATGGTCTGAATGACAGGCTGAATATCTAACTCCTTAGAGTCAGATCATATTTCATTTAAATCCTCAGACTTAAATGCAGCCATAATCATCAGGCAAAACTGTTTTATCGTACTATACGGACTCGTAAACCACACGTTGCCTCAGCAACGTGGCTCAAGCCGTTAAGCCAACCAGTATCCCATGCACGCGTGTGTTCACCTTAATAGCAAACCCATAACCGCGGGCTTCCACGCGGGGAAGGAGAACATCTGAACTGACAGACAAAGACTGGGAAGATGCCTCAGCAGTCCCAAGTCTCGCTGACATGTCCATCCGTGAGCCCCATGACCGGCCTCGCCACACCGCCTCGGCGAATGCGGGACCGATCCACGGGGCTCACGAGGCTGGCCGGCCTCATTGAACATGGTCAGCCGCAAGCGAAGCACCCTAAGCGGCAGCTTATCACAATTGCCGCGGGCGTGTCATGGTAGTGTCAACTTTGAACCAGCCCTTCGCTGCCATTATAAAGCTTGGATTTGCCAGGACATTATTTAATTTAACTATGATTGTGTTTGTCTGCAAGTAGAAAGTCATGTACACTATGGCATAAGGGTGAGTAAATCATTAGTGGATTAAAACTTTTGGTTGAACTATCCCTTTAAACCAAGACCTGTCTGTGAAACCAGGGCTTTGTTGTTCATCCCTGAGGTCAGCTGTACAAAACGTTTGTGAACAAAAAATGAAGTCCTTAAAAAATGCTATCAAGACAAAGCTAGAGACAATTCAGTCTAAAATATATTAATGGCAAATATGCTAATGACTAACCTCTGAACACTCTATGCAAAGCTCCAGAAAACATGATCCTGTTGAGGGTCACAAAAAAAAAAAAATAAAGCGATGACAAATGTGCGTGAGATGATTCGACAAAGACGGGTAAGATCCTCTCTTGGCCAGCAGGGGGACAACCTAAGCCTCCAAGAAGGGGGGTGTTTTTATGCGAGGTGTGTATGAGAGTTGAGCAGATGTCTGTGAGGCCAGCAGCATCATAAAGGGAGGAGTTGTGTTTTTGTAGGGGCCGAGAGTCCAGACAGATATACAGCAGTCCGACCCAGAGATGTTCCTCTATACCACTCACCCAAGAACCGCTTATCCAGGGAAGACCCTGAGGGAAAGTTATGATGGTAAGGGGAATTCAAGAGCCAGCTGAGACCATGCTGTGAATTGTCATACATTTTATGGAGAACAGAACAAAATGTATTAATTGGTATAAGTAAAACTGTGTGATATTGAACTAATATGTCTCTATCATAGTCTTAAATCCTGCAGGTCACTAGATATGGCATAGGATAATTCGAAGACATGATGATGGCATGATGAGGACAGCTTTTGAAGTTCAAAAGAGAGGGTCTAGATAACAAAGGTATTTAAACTAAAGATTATAGTTTGTTCTGAGTTAAAGTCTCAGAGGCTGTTGAAAAGATTATCTGTGTAAGAGAGAGAGAGAGAGAGAGAGAGAGAGAGAGAGAGGGGGCTGCTTGTGGAGGCGGGGATGGCACAGTGTCTGTAATCGGCCATGTTAAAGCTGAGACAAAACCAAAACAACCCAGCTGACTTTTCTAAAGACAACTTAATAGTGAACAGACATGATTTGAAAATGGTTAAGAAACCAAGTAGAAGCAAATTTTGAGAATGAGCAGTTCATATTTATGCCCTGATTGAGCTTAGTGTTTTATCACTACAGATGGGTTAAGCCAAACGACAAACTTTAAAAGAAGCGTATTATTCTGAGTGATTCTGATAAAAGATGATCCAGAACATGGGACGAGCTTTAAGTAGATTGGTATCCAGCTTGGTCTGTTACTGGTAATAATGATGACTACTTTTGTCATTTATGATGAGGATTTGAATTACTCTCTGGATTAGTTAAAACAGTAAGCGTAAAAATTATAGACTTGAGGACAGAGACAAAATGACAAATTGGCTTAAGTCATTATCTAAATTATCCAGAGAATCCATCACAATTATGAAAGGCCAGAGGGTGAATATAAACTTTAAAATGAAAAGTTTTATTTTTGTGTTTCCTCCATTAAATGGGGGCAGGACATTAATTGGGACGAGCTTTAAGTAGATTGGTATCCAGCTTGGTCTGTTACTGGTAATAATGATGACTACTTTTGTCATTTATGATGAGGATTTGAATTACTCTCTGGATTAGTTAAAACAGTAAGTGTAAAAATTATAGACTTGAGGACAGAGACAAAATGACAAATTGGCTTAAGTCATTATCTAAATTATCCAGAGAATCCATCACAATTATGAAAGGCCAGAGGGTGAATATAAACTTTAAAATGAAAAGTTTTATTTTTGTGTTTCCTCCATTAAATGGGGGCAGGACATTAATTTATCTAGAGAACTACAATTAATGTAAGAGAAAAACAAAACAAAACAAGAGGCTGTGAGGCTTTCTGTGTGACTAGGATTGAGATGAAGAACAGCAATATTTTGGATTTCTGCAGAGCAGTGGACAGTGGAAAGGTGTGCCGTAGGTGAGACAGAGGACTTCACGGTGAAGGTGGGACTGCATCAAGGATCGGCTCTGACCCCCTTCTTGTTTGCAGTGGTGATGGACAGGCTGACAGAGGAGGTCAGACAGGAATCTACATGGACTATGATGTTTGAGGATAATATTGTGATCTGTAGTGAGAGCAGGTGGACGAAAGTCTAGAGAGGTGAAGGATTGCTCTGGAGAAAAGAGGAATAAAGGTTAGTCGCAGGAAGACAGAATACATGTGTGCGAATGAGAGGGAACCAAGTGGAACAGTGAGGTTACAGGGAAAAGAGGTGAAGAAGTGTGTGTTTGTGCAGGCAGGTTGTAATGGGTGGAGAATAGTGTCAGGTCTGTTGTGTGAGCGTTACAGCAAGAATGAAAGGAGACGTGTGCAGGACAGTAGTGAGCACAGTGATGGTGTGCGGTTTGGAGACAGTCACACTGAGGAAAAGACAGGAGGTTTATGGATGTAGTGAAGGAGGAACATGAAGGTAGGGAAAGAAGGAAAAAAGAAGATTCAAGACATTGAAAGGAAAATGTACTTTAAAATCCTAATTAATTGGAAAGATTTTGATAAAGAATTGGGTATTGAATATGATTAAGCATAATGTCACAAGAGAATGATGAGTGAACAAGCTGATTGAATGTAATACGAATAGATAATGATGTCGTTTTGATGAAAAGTTTTCAACATTAACAAATTTAGGTTTATGTTATAAATGGTTAGATATGATGAGTGAAATTGAAGTTGATGGAAACAGTAATTTTTTAACAAAAACAGGGTGGTTTGTAAAATAATTCTGTTGAAACAACGAACTGGAGGAAGTTTGACAAGAATATGATGTTTAGTGAGAAACTGGGAGCATTTAGATCTGAATATAAACATGAAGTTGAGTTAGAGAGGATAATGACAACCATGACAGATGCACAAAAGAGAATCAGTGCATTTCAAACACACGGCCTGCATGGGCAGAGGAGTCCTCTGAACTGTGGGCAAAGCACAAACTGAAGGATGTTTATATGGAGATTTAAAGCGCTTAGATGGATTTTTATCTATCTTACTTTTTTTTTTGTCGTTTAGTTTGAGTTGGACAACATTGGGGTCTGTGATGATTCGGAATTATCAAGAGAATCAATGATTGTTTTTCTTCCTTTACACTAATCATGTATTTGGTCTCTGAGGAGTGACTGAGGGTCTGGCCTAGGGATGTGTGATGTGTCGTTAAAACACTTCAAAGCAACAAGGTGTCGTGTGTTTGGATTTTGAAGGTATCACACACCCCTAAATTGACAGGAGTGCAGTAACAGAGCTTACTCATTTAGCTCGGCTTCCAGATTTGAAATACGGATTTTATATTAACTTTCACTGAAACACGAAAGAATCAGGATAAAGATTTCCTGGTTAAGACTGGAGCTAGTAGCCCTGACTGAAACATGCAAGCTGATGAAAGGTAAAAGTGTAACAATTTGAACAGATTTGCGTTTTGAGTTCGGAGTTGGGCATAATTTTGGGGCATTGTGAAAACACAGGAAAATTGTAATATCGGATGGGCGCCCAATTCTGAATGGTTCAACTATGTCTGCTCCTCAAGACACAATTTTCTTGACTGGCCAGGTTGATATCTGTGAATGCGCAGTGCACATTAATAACAAAGATTTTATTTAAACAGGCATTCACGAGTTCACACTTACATCAAATTAAATAGAGTAAATATTATGCGTATTTGGCGTGCTGTCCGGGGGAGGGCTCCGGGCTCGGAATTTTGCCTGAACCCAGAGTACCCCCGTGATGGAAATAGTCTAGAATTAGACTACATATATTAATTTGATGTCTTATGTGAGTTTAATTAAATGAGGAGAAGGGGTGGTGGAGGGATACTAAGAAAACAGTCAACGACAGGAAGGTAAATCGGCTGTCTATATACACCTCCTTTCATTGATTTTCAATGAGCTCCTCTTGTGTTCGATTAGGTTTAATTATCTGGGTCTGCTTCCACTTAACAGTTTTAATTTCCTGAATGTGCTTCTCCCGAAATTTGTTTATAAAACATCAAGATGAGATTGCGAAGGCCGAGGCAGAAGCAGTCAAAAAAAACATAATGTCTTTTGACATTTGAAATAAACACAAACGCTTTCACTTCTTTACAGAGTACGGAGACCTTCGCCACAACAGCGGAGAAACAGCTGTGGAAACGATGTGGCTGCACTTTTCAAAATAGTGTGGTGATGGCAAGCCTTGTTTACCCCGAAAATTCTTTGACCATTATGTTTAGATGGCTGCATGGATAATCAGGCAGCCAAAGGGGCAATTAGTTAAATGAAAACTGATGAAAACTGTCTGGGGTACAGTATTTTATGAAAAACTTTGAATTAGTTAAATGAAAACTAAAGAAAACTGTCTGGGGTACAGTATTTTTATGAAAACTTCTGTAGAAGGAAAGGCCTAGAGCAAATCTGAGTCTGTTCGAGACTGTTTAATGGAAGGGGTAAACAATAGCTTACATCAATATAATTTGTGAATTATTGCAAAAGAAATGTCCTCTCTGTGTCTAAGATCTGTGTGCAGGTTAAGGGAATCCTTTACATAACATCAGACCAGATGTTTGATGTCGTGATACGGGACTACAGAAGGAACAGATGGAAAGTGAAAAGGTGACTAGGGCCTTTTGTCGTGCTTCTGATGACAAACACCGCCATCAAGGTAGCTGAGAAAGATCCCACCAGTGATCGGAGAGAAGGAACCGAGAGGAGCTGGAGGCACACGTCTGTGCGGACGGAGGTCACACAAAAATCACTTGCCGCTATCACCTCAGGAGCAGAGACACTGGCACAACGTGGAGCTGAGACAACAAGTTTATTATTGCAACCTATTGCAAGCCCACAGAATCAGAGTTACACAATCTATAGAGAGGTGGCATCCTTTCATTAACAGAGCAGCTTTCTGGGCGTACAGCTGTGCGATTCATCTTGCCATCTGAAAGACTGGAGCAAAGCAAAGCCGTGATGCTCTTTTCGATGCATGGACTGTGCGACTTGAGAAGAACAACATTCATATATACATTTAAAAGTTTTCTTGTGAATTATCAAAGAATGATAAAAGGGTGAATTGTAGAGGAAAAATTTAATCATAGAAGAAGATTTATGTTTGAGTTCATTCCGAAGTCAATGTCTGTTTGTGAAACACCTTTTTCAGCTGTTCAGACACAGCTTCTGCTGAAGCCCAGGGGGGTAACGGTGGGACATCTAAAGTGGGAGCTTTCCCGTCTTAGGGTGTCGGATCATTTAAATGATTTTAGCTCCAAGACAGTAAAGGGACAATTTACATATTGTGTTTGTGCCCTGTACTCTGTGGAAAAATACTGGGGGGGTTGCTTAAACATTGGGGGTATAAAAGCTTGGGCCTTCTATTGTTCCTCAGTTCACACTTGTGGTCACCACGAGTACGGTTGCTTCAACTGTGGATTCATTTCTTGCAAGGAATTAAATCTTTAAAGACACAATTGGCTAAGGTTTGTCTCTTATTCAGAAATGCAATGGAGTTAACGTATTTTTGCCGCAACAGTGTGAAAAGGCCTTTAAACTGCTTTCAACAATCCAAACCAGTCCTGTTGGGGGTAAAGAATGATCATGGCAATATTGTGCCCGAACAGAAAAGACACAATGTAATTTCCATTGGTATGTCTGTATTCAAGCAATGCAGTTATATGAAGTACAGCATTTGATGTTGATCTCTCAAAGGACTGTTCAAGTCAGCAGTTATCATATTTCACTTTTTTATAGAATGAACAAATCAGCTGTGCCATTATCTTTGGATAGCCGGAACCGGGAACACTTCCCATAACACCAGATGTACTGGTTACATCATAAAAAGAATGGGATTTAGTCTCTTTGTTTATCGCAAGGTTTACTCTAGTTAGCCGGATCCGTGCCGTATCCAGATCAGATGGTGGACCTGTGCATAGACATGACCAATGCATCCATGAAGTGAGACTGTGTCAATAAGACTCCCCCTGAAATTGCCTCGTTGACATGGCATCCTCAATAAACCCGTCTCCGGCGTGATGACTCCGATCTTTCGAAAATTCCGATCAGGGCCGGCGCTCCGCACAAGCACATCAACGCTGTCAACATGGGCATCATAAAGTGATCGCGCTTAGGGCATCACAACGGCCAGCGACTTCACTGATTCCGATCCAATATGACCTCTGAACTGTAAAATTGCCAGAATAATAATCATACGCTGTTTGTTAATTGGCCAGAGGAGAACTGGCACCCCGACTGAGCCTGGTTTCTCCCAAGGTTGATTTTCTCCATTTTACTGCTGTTTTCTTTTAAACCTTGTAAAGCACTTTGGTCAACCTTGGTTGTGTTTAAATGTGCTCAATAAACAAATATTGATTGATTTATGCCCTGATGGGGTTTTGGTTCCTTGCCACTGTCACCTCTGGCTAGGCTTGCTCAGTTGGGGACACTACATTTTCAACTAAATATCCAAATAAATCTAATTACTAAACTAAATTAACCATATAGACTAAATTACTGATCTGCCCACATTGTCACTTTATGAAAATTGAAATAAGCTGTTTTCTCCAGAGCAGCTGTATTTTCCAGTTTAACATTGTGATGCTGCTTTGAAAGAATCTGCATTGTTAAAAGCTCTATATAAATAAAGGTGTCTTGACTTGACTTTGGAATTTGGGCAGGAAGCAGGACTGAGGCCAGAGATGGTGGAGTCTTTGTTGACGGGGGAGGATTCTGTGGGCACCAAGTCAAGCACTGCAGCCTGAAATCATCAGTTCAATGTGAAGACTCCATTCCCAAACAGCTCTACTGTGACAGCTCAGATGTTATGGCCCATGAAAGTAAACGTCACAACCGTGAGACAGTTCTGGAAGGATCCTTTTGGCCCATACCTCCAACATGAGTCAATGGTAAGTCCAGTGTAACGATTATAAATAATACTATAAATTGTTTATTTATTTACCACCTCCTAAATGCATGTTTCCTTATGTTAGGACTTCATCCCCTGTTTGAGAGAAAGCTACACTGCATCAGTAGTGCTGAGGAACTATTTGAGCTCTGTGTTCATATCACCGGTGACCAGTGAACACACATGGCCCATCCACACAGATGCTGTACAGAAGAAGGTTCATCAGTGTCTTTTCTTCCTCAGGGAGCTGAGGAAGTTCAGTGAGAGCCCCATTTTATTCAAGCACTGTGGAGAGCATCCTGACAGGAACTGCACCAGCCTCAACTGCAAAGCTCTGCAGAGAGTGGTACAAATTGCACAGAACATTGTGGAGGTGAGCTTCCCTCCCTCCAGGACATCTACACCAGGTGGTGTGTGAGGAAAGCACGGAGGATCATCAGAGACTCCAGCCACCCAAGCCCTGGCCTGCTCTTAACGTTACCATCAGGCAGATCTTGCAGAACCTGCACCAGCTGCACCTACACCGTCCGCAAGATGAGTTCTTTCCACTGGCAATCAGACTGCTGAACTCGTACAAGTAATGCCACACACAGCAACCCTCATATGCAGTGCTCTCCATCAGTTACACTGACTGCACCCTGACAATTTGGACTAGTTCATACTGAACTGCAACGGTATAGGTATACTGTGATTTATTGTGTTTATTATTGTTTTCATTTAGTGCTCTGTGTACAGTATAATATTGTACCATATATGGTTCTCTGCCTGTATCAAGTCCCATATGTATACTATTTATATTGTTATTACTGTATATGTGTTGAGTATATATTCTATACTTGTCATGCGTACTGTCATGCTGCGGAGCTTGCACAAAATAATTTCATCACCTGTACATTTTTTCATGGTATTGTGACAATAAAGTGATTTTATTTGAATTAGTTACGTCTTTTGTTCATTTGTTCTGCACAGTTCTGGATAACAATTGCAAATTGTTTAGACACGGAAGAAGAAGATTATGATAGGGACTCGGACAGGCAAGCAAGAGGAAGAAAACCAGTATAGTTCCTGTAAGGAAACTGGATGTGATTTCATCATGCATTTGTGTGGAGGCTTCATTTGGGAACTGATAAATATATGGTTTTAACATAACCCATTTTTATTTATCTTGAATATCATGTCTTTTATAATGCTACATTAGCTGTATTCTCAAGTAAAGTTTTGGATGAAGTGTGGTGAATATTCCATATTAAGGATTGTATTTAGTAGATACACAATTTGATTTAGTAAAAAAAAAGAACAAACATAAAATTACCATGATTGTTTTAATTGAGACATGAACACTTAGTCATATTAATGACATTTAGGACAACAATTTGCTAAAATGTAACCACTGCATATGCTTAGTGACCTAGATGCTGTGTCGAATACGATAAGTATGCCAAATTTCAGTGAAGGGAAGAATGAAAGATGCATTAGAAGAGACTGTATGGCTTATATTGTTACAGGCACTGACACAGAGGGTGATATACTAGGGAAAGTTTGTGGATCCTGTACTACAAGCAAGCTGAACATGCACATAGTACAATGAAGTGTCATAAGGTGTTTTGGTTGTTGAAATAGATGTATTTGTTTATTGCTAACACTGTATTCCTGTATCTTGTTCTAATAAAATAAATGTTCATTAAGAACATTATTATCAGTTTATGTTAATTCTGGGGGTTTATTCTTGTTCTGTTGTTAACTATGACTGAATGAACTTCAACAACTTATATGAGAATACATCTGCGTGTTATGTTTTTACTGCCCTTGCATCCCCAGGGGCCAGATATAGTCCCCTAGAAAAGCAAACAAAGTGCACAATTCAAATGGCTGTAAATCAAAGTCTGATTATAGTATCAAAAAGAAAAAATAGCATGACAACTATTTACACTGTGTTTACTAAATAATGCTGCATACCTTTTCAAATATATGTAGGAAAACGTGGTATAAACTTGTTTTTTAAAATGCCAAGTAAAATACCAAATTTCAGCCTGCCTCTCAAATATCTCATAGAGGTTTGCACAATGAACATGAGTCGATCTCTCTTTGTTCATTAAAGATAGTATTTTTTTTTCCAATTTCTTTATTGCATGTTTTAAACTACATTACCCATAAACCCGTTACTATATTGATGGAACGCTATAGTCTCAGTTTGTAGTTCAGTGAATTTACACTTAGGGTTAGGATCTCTGTAAAGGGGTCATTTCATACAACATAGCATCACCGCATTGTTAGCTGAATAGATTGCTGACGTAATAAAACGTACTTTGCAACATCAAACGTTTTTAATATGGGTTAAAAGGTTGTCTACCCACAACCAATCATGTCGGTGCCAAGGAAATGTCAGCCAATGAGAATCCAGTTGAGCAGATGCGCCACACTTACTTGCCCATATATGGTCTTATATGACAGGACCTGCAGGTTCTTGTGATGAATGGACAGATTATCAGTTAAACATTTGTGTCCCCATTAAATAAAAAACTAAAATGACAGATTGCATTGGGATAGACCTGATGCAGCAATAGATTTGTTGATTAAAAAGCAATTTTATTTTTCCCTAGCAAGGGCCTAATGGTTTCTATTGTAAACATTACACTACTATTAATTCATGTATTTACATTTAAGCAAAACAATTCTGCAGTTGCATACTGTATGACAAATTAATATTAAAATAATTCAAAACGTTTCCTTTGTTATACAAAACTACTCCTCTGATAATTATTCAAGCATGCAGTATTTCTGGACCAAAGATAAGTGCAGCTAATACTTAAAAAAAAGCACTTGTAAAAAGAAAATAAAAAACAACAAAAAATAATGAGTGCACACATTTTGTAGTCATTTCAAAATGTTTATTGATATGTCAAACGGTTTAAAGACAAACATAAGTGCCCAGCAAAGCATCCTCTGTCACCCAGGTACTACTCCAGTTTGTGGCACTATAAAGAAAGAAAAAAAACAAAAAAGTTGCTTATATAAATTTTTTTACTTGAATAGAGGTATATAAAATTATATTACCGGTTTGTACATTATTATGTACTGATTAATATAGGCGTACAATTATATATTATGTACAATTGTGGAGAAATATAAAAACTTTTTTAAAAAAATATTTGATAAAGCAATATGCAATTGATCAGATTAATAGTACTAATCAGGAGTTGCAAGGCTCCTATTTTCTTCCCTTTAAGGAAAAACAGGCAAAATGGTTAAGATGGTTATTTAAAACTATACCTCCTGTTATCATAGTTTACTTCTATTGCAACAACATGTAAGGTAAACTAAAATTATATTATAAATTATAAAAGTCAACGGTTTTCAGCAAGAAAAATGCATATATGTAGGTAATGCAATTCAATAACATTAAGTTGACACAATGAAGGAAATGATAATTTTTACATTACCATTATTATTTTTCCTCATCTTCCTCTCATGTAGAATAAAGTGGTGGTAATGACACTAGTGCTCATAGTAGAGATGTGACTTCACTGTAGAGAAGAAAAGACAAAAGAGAGAGAAAGAGCGAGTGAGTGCGCGCGAGAGAGTCTGAGTGCGCGCGAGAGAGAGTCTGAGTGCGCGAGTGAGTGAGTGAGAGATCAAAGTGTTAACTCTTAAAAGAACCATTGGGTTTGATAATGTAGAGAGCTGATTGAGAAGGACTAAACAATCCATAGGAAATCCTGCAAGACAGAATGAAAGATTAAAATTGTATTAAATGAAATAAACATGACAACCAATCAGAATCATAGCTTTATAAAGCTTAAAATGGCAGACAACATAACCAAAGCATGTGCTTATGTCACAGGTCGGAGCGGACCACCACTATCGGGAGTCTCGCTCCTCCCTCAGTTTCCACCCCGAGAAGGTCCCAAAAACACCCCAATGACCAAACAGACAAGAGCAGGTAAGTTAAAACAATATTTATTCATTAAAAAGGGTAAGGGGAGGGGGAAAAGGGATACTTTAAAAAAAGGCCTAGCTCTCTGGGACTGGAGAACTTAAAATCCGAGCCGCTTCTGACTCTCTCACGGGGATGTGCAGGTAGGTCTCCCCAACTTCCTCTCTTTATCTACACGTAAGTTGCAAGTGAGAATTCTCAGCTTTCGCCCCTTGTTTCTTCCAGCTGGACACTCCAACCTCCCTCCTTGGACGTAAGAGCAAATGTAGGTAAGTACTTTACTGGCGGCCTTTGGGGTGTAAGGTAGTACACTGGGCTTGCAGCACGAACGTCTAGAAGGTGAGAGTCTGAGTGCGCGAGTGAGTGAGTGAGAGATCAAAGTGTTAACTCTTAAAAGAACCATTGGGTTTGATAATGTAGAGAGCTGATGGAGAACGACTAAACAATCCATAGGAAATCCTGCAAGACAGAATGAAAGATTAAAATTGTATTAAATGAAATAAACATGACAACCAATCAGAATCATAGCTTTATAAAGCTTAAAATGGCAGACAACATAACCAAAGCATGTGCTTATGTCACAGGTCGGAGCGGACCACCACTATCGGGAGTCTCGCTCCTCCCTCAGTTTCCACCCCGAGAAGGTCCCAAAAACACCCCAATGACCAAACAGACAAGGGTGCGGGCCTAGGCCTGGAGCTAGAGGCGTCTAAAAGATATACGGGTAAGTACAGGCAAGTATACAGGGACGTACATGGGGCTCTTGGCTTTGGACGTCCAGGTGGGTATACAGGAAAATGCACTGGCTCTTGGCTTTAGGCGTACAGGTGAGTATACAGGACGGTACAAGGGGCTCTTGGCTTTGGGCGTACAGGTGAGTATACAGGGCGGTACACTGGGCTCTTAGCTTTGGCGTACAGATGAGTATACAGGAAGGTACACTAGGCTCTTGGCTTGGGCATACAGGAAGGTACACTGGGCTCTTGGCTTTGGGTGTACAGGTGAGTATACAGGAAGGTACACTAGGCTCTTCGCTTTGGGTGTACAAGTCAAGTCAAGTTAACTTTATTTATATAGCGCTTTTAACAATGCTTTGCAATGCTTTTAACAATGCTTTTTTTAACAATGATTGTTTCAAAGCAGCTTCACAGTGTTAAACAGAAAAATAATGCAACAGAATATATTTAGGCTCAATCCTGCGGACCGGAGGCAGATAAACACACAGTATAGTGTATACACAGTAACATTAACATTAAAGTGTATTAACACAGTAACATTAACACAGTATAGTGTATACACAGTAACATTAACATTAAAGAGGTGTGTAAACTCGCAAGTACGATGTCACCGGCAGTCTGTTTATCTGGCCCCCTCCCTGTTAAAAGGAGTGATGAAATAGTTAGCAGATTATCATCACTCAATGGCTGGTTGTCTAAGTGGTGTCCGCAAAATAACATAGGGTTCATAGACAATTGGAAAAGTTTTTGGGGCAGACCCGACCTGTTGAAGATAGACGGCATTCATCCTACCCGGGCTGGTGCTGCTCTTCTCTCTAGTAATTTGGCACATAATCTTAGAGCTAAACCTTGACTCACTGGGGCCCAGGTCAGGAAGCAGACAAACTGGCTAAACCAACAGTCTGCTAGCTGTCTCACGTCACCAGAGTCAGCTAAATCCCAGCACATAGAGACGCTTTCACCTAGATATTATCACATAGAGACTGTGTCTGTTCCCGAATCAGTAAATACAAAAACATCAAAACCATTCAACAGTAAAAATTTAATTGATGTCCAACAAATAAACAACAGATATAATACGGATGAACAATTGATAAATCTCGGGTTGCTGAATATTCGATCCCTTTCGCGCTTATTGTTAATGATCTGATTATAGATCATAACCTAGATGTGCTGTGTTTGACAGAAACCTGGCTAAAACCTGACGACTACATTACTTTAAATGAGTCCACTCCCAAGATTATTGTTATAAACACGAGCCGCGTCTGAAAGGAAAAGGGGAGGTGTTGCTGTAATTTATAATGATAACTTCAGTATTACTCAGAAGTCTAGTTTCAAATATAATTCCTTTGAAGTTTTGGTGCTTTATGTAACATTGTGTAGTGTAAATGATAAATCCGCTTGACATTTGTGTTGGCTACTGTATACAGGCCACCAGGGCACAATACAGACTTTATCAAAGAATTTGCTGGTTTTCTATCAGAGTTAGTACTGGCTGCAGATAAAGTACTAATTGTTGGTGATTTTAATATCCATGTTGACAATGAAAAAGACGCATTGGGATTGGCATTTAAAGACATTATAAACTCTATTGGAGTTAGACAACACGTATCTGGACCCACTCATCGCCTTAATCATACTTTAGATCTAATACTGTCACATGGACTAAATGTTGATACCATTAAAATTCTGCAGCAGAGCGATGACATCTCAGATCATTACCTAATATCATGTATACTTAATATAGCTAAGGCTGCAAAGCCATCCCCTCGCTTCAAATATGGCAGGACTATAACCGCTGCGACTAAAGATTGCTTTGTACATAATCTTCCTCATCAGTTCCATCTCCTCAGAATTACAGATAGCCAAGAGGAACTTGATGTTGCAACAGAAACTACTGACTCTCTCTTTACTAGCACTTTAGACATAGTTGCTCCTCGGCGCTTAAAGAAGATTAAAGCAAATAATCCAACGTGGTACAACGAGCACACTCGCCCTTAAAACAGCAGCCAGAAAAATGGAGCGCAGCTGGAAGAAAACAAAACTGGAGGTTTTTCGCAATTTGTGGAAAGAGAGCATGATTGCATACAGAAAGGCCATAAAAACTGCTAGATCTGCTTATTTCTCAAATCTTTTAGAAGAAAACAAACACAACCCTAGGTATTTATTCGATACAGTGGCTAAATTAACAAAGGATAAAGCTTCAACTTCTGACATTTGTAAACAACACAGCAGTAATGACTTTATGAACTTCTTTACTAGTAAGATTGATAACATTAGGAATAAAATTATAACCATGCAGCCGTCTACTACAGTATCACTTCAGACAGAACATTGTAGTCTCACTGAGGAAAAATTACACTCATTCACTGCTATAGGAGGAGAAGAATTGGCTAAACTTGTCAAATCATCAAAATCAACAACATGTATGCTTGACCCTATACCGACTAGGCTATTAAAAGAGATGCTTCCAGAGGTCATAGATCCTCTGCTTAATATTATTAATTCATCCTTGACATTAGGATATGTACCAAAAACTTTTAAGTTGGCTGTAATTAAACCACTTATTAAAAACAACTTGATCCTAAAGAATTAGTCAATTACAGACCAATCTCGAATCTACCGTTTCTATCAAAAATATTAGAAAAGGCAGTGTCTTCACAATTATGTTCCTTTTAGAAAGAAATTGTATATGTGAGGATTTCCAGTCAGGATTTAGACCGTATCATAGTACTGAGACTGCTCTAATTAGAGTTACAAATGATTTACTCTTATCATCTGATCATGGTTGTATCTCTCTATTAGTGTTACTCGATCTTAGCGCTGCATTCGATACTATCGATCACAATATTCTATTGAATAGACTCGAAAATTATGTTGGCATTAGTGGAACTGCATTGGCATGGTTTAAATCTTACTTATCTGACCGTTATCAGTTTGTAGCAGTAAATGAAGAGATGTCACACCGATCACAAGTTCAGTATGGAGTACCGCAAGGCTCAGTGTTAGGACCGTTGCTTTTCACCCTGTATATGCTACCACTGGGAGATATCATTAGGAAGCATGGCGTTAGTTTTCATTGTTATGCTGATGATACTCAGCTCTATATTTCTTCACACCCTGACGAAACTTACCAATTCACAAGATTAACGGAATGCATAGCTGATATTAAAAATTGGATGAATAGTAATTTCCTGCAACTTAATTCAGATAAAACTGAATTTTTAATTATTGGACAGAAAAGCTCCACAAGTAGTGCCCTAGAATACTGTCTAACCCTCGATGACTGCTCTGTCAAGCCCTCGTCGTCAGTGAGGAACCTGGGTGTGCTCTTTGATACCAATCTTTCGTTTGAAAGCCACGTTTCTAGCATTTGTAAAACTGCATTCTACCATCTTAAAAATATATCTAAATTACGTCACATGCTTTCAATGCAAAATGCTGAACAATTACATGCGTTCATGAGCTCAAGGCTAGATTATTGTAATGCTCTACTGGGTGGTTGCCCTGCTCGCCTAATAAATAAACTCCAGCTGGTCCAAAACGCAGCAGCTCGAGTTCTTACTAGAACCAGGAAGTACGATCATATTAGTCCAGTTCTGTCAACACTGCACTGGCTCCTATTAAACATCGCATACATTTTAAAATCTTGCTTATTACTTATAAAGCAATAAATGGTTTAGCTCCCCAGTACTTAAGCGAGCTCTTAACGCATTATACTCCATCACGCGTCAATTCGGTCTCTAAACTCTGGCCAGTTGAAAATACCTAGAATATCTAAGTCAACTGCAGGCAGTCGATCCTTTTCCTATTTAGCACCTAAACTCTGGAACAGTCTTCCTAGCATTGTTCGGGAAGCAGACACACTCTGTCAGTTTAAATCTAGACTAAAAACACATCTCTTTACTATGGCATACACATAGAACATTTTTAACTTTCTTTATTCAAATCAAATGACTGATTGTTAGGCTGCATTAACTAGATCAGCCGGAACCGGGAACACATCCCATAACACCTGATGTACTCGTTACATCATAAAAAGAGTGGCATCCACACTAATGTTAGTCTCTCTGTTTATCCCGAGGTTTACTGCAGTCGGCCGGATCCAGGCCGTGTCCGGATCGGATGGTGGACCTGCATCTGGACATGACCAGCTCATCCTGGAGTGTCTGCTGAGACCGTGTCCATTAGTGTCTCCTCTGAATTCGCCTCACCGAACGTCATCCTCAATTAACCCGTCTCCGCAATAACTCCGATCTTTCAAGTATTCATATTCTTGTGTAATCGACGCCATCCTAAATGAACCCGTCTCGTCGTCATACCCAAAATTTCGAATATTCCTATCTAATATGATTTATGACCTGCAAGGTTGCCTGAGTAATAATTATACACTGTTAATAATAGGCCAGAGGAGAACTGGCACCCCGACTGAGTCTGGTTTCTCCCAAGGTTTATTTTTCTCCATCATGCCCTGATGGGGTTTTGGTTCCTTGCCACTGTCGCCTTTGGCTTGGCTTGCTCAGTTGGGGACACTCAAATTATGATCCAAGTTACTCAACTAAATATACAAATAGAATTTATTAATTTGGTCATATATAATTCTATAAACTATCCAAATTAAACTAGCCAAATCAAATTTTGTTGCAATGTTGTCCTGTTTAACACTGTGAAGCTGCTTTGAAACAATCGTCATTGTAAAAGCGCTATATAAATAAAGTTGATTGATTGATTGATATAGGAAGACCAGTTCCTTTAACAGTATACTACTTCAATGAACATTTAGGGAGAGATACAACACCTCTTCGCTTCTGACAAGCAGGCCAGATGGAGGTATAGGGGAGTGATCGCTGACAACATTGGCACAGCACAACACTTCAATTCTTCAGGTGTACACACATCAAAAAGACTCACCCACTGCACTCCACACACTCACGGTGAATTAGGGTCAGGATCACCACGTTGGGCTGAGAAATAGGTCCTGGACAGTGGAAAGGGTCGGTGCGGAGGATGACCATATGGAAACGTCGAGACAACAACCTTGCAGCACACTCCTTCCTCTTCTCAGCTGGTTTCGGCTCAACCACCAATCCTTTTCACGGGTGGGGCCGCTCACACAATTTTCGTCTTCCAGAGGTCTGGTGTATACCGGTCGATAGTACAAGAATTTCTCCATTCCTTTCTCTTCTCAATACTTTTCCAGTGACTTCTCAGTGTAAACAAGCTCTTCAAGGTAATACATATCAACACAATTACTTCAAAAGGAATGCTTCAAACACTTAACTCCGTGTTTTCTTCCACCCAGTACTCTGTTTTTACTTTGCCCAGTCTGTAATATCTGCATCAATACGTCCCTCCAACACACACCTCCGATCACTCCGTCTCACCCACAGCATTTGCTGGAATAAACTTCCCCTTTTGCTTCTTCTTCTTATTACTATTTTACGGCGGTTCGCAAACAAATATTTGCATTACCGCCACCTATAGCTGAAATGGACCAGTGACACCTCCTATACCCAACATAAATTCCTCTTATTTACCCGCATAGAGACATCATCGAATTTCATCCGGCGTCCTGTTGTCCTGTTCAGCTCCTCCGTCCACTGACAGGAAAAAAAAAAAAAAAAAAAAAAAATATATATATATATATATATATATATATATATATATATATATATATATAGAAATAGAAAATAAATAAATTAAATAAAAACCCACTTTAAATACGCTTATTTAACCCAGTGCTTAACAAATACTCTACCAATAAATGTATTATACTCCTATCTGATTTTAATAAATTTTGAACACTCAACTTTACTCCTATTTTATTTAATTCCTCCTTCAACTCTTTCCTTTCAAACTTATATCTCCTACAGTGCATTATTACATGTTCAACTGTTTCACTCACCTCACATACCTCACATAAACCTGTTGGATGCTTACTTATTAAGTGCTATGTACCATTCAATCTTGTATGTCCTAATCTCAGTCTTGTAATCATATTCTCTTCATTCCTACTCCTACCTGATATTCTTCCCTTACCCACTGTTGACTGTATTTGATGCATATGTCTACCTTTTAGTTCATTGTCCCAATACTGCTGCCATAATTTCAAAATATGGTTTTTAATAATTGATTTAATTTCTGACCTGCTAAATAAAATCTGTATATCTACTATTTCTCGTTCTATTGCCTTTTTTGCTAATGCATCCGCCTCCTCGTTACCTCTCAACCCAATGTGAGCTGGAACCCACAAAAACTGTACCTCTAAATTAGCTTGTTTAATTGAATATAATTCTTGAACTATCTCTATTACCATATCTTGTCTTGTTTCTGACTTTATCTCCTTCAAACTTATTAGAGCTGAACTACAATCTGAACATATTACTGCCTTGGATATTTTAACTTCCCTAATCCACCTTATTGCCAGAGGTGTCAAAAGTACTCGCATTCATTACTCAAGTAGAAGTATAGATACTAGGGTTTAAAAATACTTCTAAAGAAGTTGAAGTATCAACTCAAGCTTTTTACTTAAGTAAAAGTATAAAAGTACTGGTTTTAAAACTACTTAAAGTATAAAAGTAAAAGTAATGTAAGGAGAACAAATGCCATTAAGGACAAAAGCTTAGGCCACAGGGGTCTATAGTGCACTACCCCACCTCCTCAAAAAGCATTATTCTAAAGGCCATAATTACTATAATGTTGTAATAAAATATTAATGTTGAAAAATTTGGGATGCACTAGGCTACCTGTTCAGGCCGCATATATACCCATTGAAAATGAATGCATTTTAGTACAATGCAAATATACCATATATGTGTACTGCTGAGCATTAACATGTGTTTCATCAAGCGGAAGATATGATGACTAGTTACCTATATGTATTGTAATGGTGCAAAACATTAAACTTCGGGGGCATGTTATCAATTACCTTTTTTGGAATGTAAATGTAGGCTACATGTGTAATCAGTGTTGCCAGATTGGGTCGACGATTTAGAGCCCTACATTTCTGGCCGAGCCCGACGGACCCGACTTTTTAACGCCCTATGGCCGGGCTTGGGCCAATTTTCATGTCATACCTCAAACGTGGGCCTGGCTTCGGCCCTTTTAGGCTTCTCCTTCATTTTATATTTATTTTAGTAATTAAAAGAAACAGTGAGAGATGTGCTGCGCTGGTGGAAACAGCATGAGACCATGATAGGCTATTAGGCGATTATTAGGCGATATAGGCGATTGTCAAGACTGACTCACACAGTGTTCAGAGTCCGGGCTGCGCCAGCAGCAGTATCAAGAGCGTTCACTCAAACCAATTCAGAAGGTGGTCTACAAAACATTTCAGACAAAACTGGACAAGTATAAATGCATCTGGTTGTTTAAACCACATATGTACATTTCACTCCTGGCAAATTGTTAAAAGATAAACGAGTGAGAGCGTGTTATAGGCTTTTGTAGCCAGATCCGGCGGCGTTACTGCAACATGCGTCGCCACAAATGAGTAGCCTACACTCAACACTCAAACGGCCATAGTGAAACTAAAAATAAGTCTTAGATGCTCAAAAACATGCGTGTGTCTCAATCAGCTCCCTAGTTCAGTAGTCAGGGCACTGATCAGGACATAAGTCAATAGGCTGATCCCAGATCAGTGCCCTGACTACTGAACTAGGGAGCTGATTGAGACACACTCATAATCATCTTCAATAAAATGAATGAGACTAAATGATCTTACTAGTGCTTAGCTCGCTTTTTGTCATATTGCGGTCTTTGATCTTGAAATGAGATGATTATGAATAAAATGCAGCTCATATCTTTTGGTGAACTCGCGCATCGATTTATAGCTATTCATTTCCCGGAGAGGTGTAAGATAAGACAACCAGCATGTTTTATTTTTATTTTATTTGTTTAGATTGTGTAACTCACTGTCGACCGCTAACTGCTTGGTTGTCACTTTAAAAAATAAAAACTTTAATTTAAAAACTAAAAATATCCAAACATTTTTCTAAATGAACTTAATAAAGAAACGAAACGAAATATAACTACTTTGACATTAAAAACAAAGCTGAACTGTTTCAATGACTGCAGCAGTGTGTCATAAGGAGGATTCAAAAAACAAACTAAACACAGGCTCCAGTCGGACTCGGACCGGGCTAGGGCCTAGAACTGAAGCCCGTGCAGGGCTCAAAGCTCACCAAAATCAGCCCGCTCAAAAAAAAAAAAAAAACTTTAACTGGGAAAATAATGTAATATCATTGAATTAGCCACTTTAAGTGCAAAAAGTGCCTAATATAAAAGATCGGAAAAAGCACCGTAATTGACAGGCATTTCACACGTTATTAACACACCACTGCCTAAATGTGCGATACTGTACAATAATCCATAAAAAAATAACAACAATGCGTTTAGCTTTGCTCTGACAAAATGACAGTACATTCGTGAAGTAGAACACTTAGCCCAGTCAAAGCTGATGAATTGTTGATTCTAACCTCTTTCAGCAGCTGTTGGGGTTGCAGATGTCCTGAGTGTGTATATGATGATGGACAGGAGTCATGATTATATTTATACAGAGTCTTCGAGTCACAGGTGTAATCCTCGTTTGAGAGTTGGTTCACTCTCCCACTCTTTACTGTAGATACAGCTTACTGTAGCCTACTTATATATATATATATGCCACTTTAGCATAGCGATCTCTTGAATATACAGTCATATACGGAGTCAGGGGCGATTCTAGGGTCAGAGCTTTAGGGGTGCTGAGCACCCAATGAGCCCCACTGCCACCACCCACCCTCTTTCACACAAAAACAAAAAATATGTCTATTGAAAAATAACTATCATTTTAACATTGATTCGACTAACTCCAAAATCCAGATTTTTTTCTTTCTTTTTTTGAGACCTTTTCAGAACACCAGCTTAATTTTGATAGTTCACACAGACAGAAAAATAATGTAATATAGGCTATTTAATGCCAATAAGTTTGTATAGGAGTACACACACATAAACAGGAGTAGTTACTGTTTTGCTTGCCACTATTCACTATATGTCAATTTATTGTTGTTGTTTCCTCACCTGATTCTTCCTGCATGCTCTCCCTTTCCCTTTCCCTTTCTCCTTCACCATCTTCCTCACTTTCCCTTGGCACTGACAATCATACACAAATATATTGTAGGCAGGAGAGTTGAGGTCAGTTTGTCATGTCACAAAAATGAGACCATGAGACTAATTACAGATTCTAAGGATATGATCAAAAGGCACACAGAGGCGTGTCATTTTAAATGTCTTTATTATTATTATTATTGGGCTTAGAAACTTTTTAAATGACAAATTCATTTCACAAGAGAAGCTTGTGAGTTTGAAATAAATATAAATAAAATAAAAGCAGGGGACCATTGCCTAGATAAGCAATTTGATACAACTACAGCTGGTTTGCATTATCTGTTACTCTAGCTTAACACTTTTCAGAAGAACAAATAAACAAAACAAAAAACCAAGACAGAGGTCATTATGGACTGTCCCTAGTCTCTCACCTGAATCTGTCTTTTTTCTTTTAAAGAATTGTCGTATGTCCATTGCTCACTGCCAGGCCACAGACACACACACACACACACACACACACACACACACACACACACACACACACACACACACACACACACACACACACACACAGAGTTATGCTAAGAGTTCTGGATTCTTAAGCCTGGTTCAGGTTAAATCCTGTGTGATGAATGAATAAATACAGCAAAATAATTAATAACAATTAATTTAAAAGCCACAGTGAGTGTTTTCAGTGATACGTCGTTTGTTTTCAAACGCCAGGGCTTCATGTTTCCATGACGACTGACCAGAAAAGACGCACGTGGCGTCATGTTTACATGACTCGATTGTTAAAATGAGTATCAAATAAACGATAAACCACTTAGTTACTTCTCTCCGTTTATGACTATGGACGAGTCACCCAGGTCCTGTTCTACTCCACAGCGGCGACCACGCGGACTAAAAAGTCCGCGAATAAACACTTATTATGGGTGTACCACCATGGTGATTCAGGATACTGACTCCAGTACTCACCGATATGGTTTCAAATCGGAACAACTCTAGATAAAAGGAAAGAAGTGTCAGACACGCTTTCAACCGATCTCAACACTACATCACGTGTTCTCACTCTGCGTGTGTTTCGTGCTGGATGACGGTCGTGCTGAGCGGTGCAGGTACAGAGGAGAAGTAGAAGAGGAGAAGCGGATGACACCATTTGCTATGCGGGATGTTTTCATTTTCCTCCTTAACAAATACATTTTAAACCACAAACTACGGAGTATGTTTTGGACATTATTTAACCGTGTAAAAGACTAACAAAAATTTTAAATAACACAATTTCTTACTCCAAGTTTTAGGGGTGCTGAGCTCATTTTTAGGGTGCTGAAGCACCCCTAAAAAAGGGGCTAGCCTCGCCCATGATGTGATGTATGTGAAGTAACTGCAAAACAAAAAATACAGAATTAATGAACACATTTTGGATTTTACATAAAATTAAGAGCATGGCAATTTTGTGGTAACAAAACAGGCTCAAACTACAGTACTATGGTAAAAGCATGGTGAGGGTTGCATTTACTGTGCTTTTACTACACATAACAGGGTCAAACTACAGTACTATGGTAAAAGCACGGTGAAGGTTCAGTTTACAGTGCTTTTCCTACACATAACAGGGTCAAACTACAATACTATGGTAAAAGCATGGTGAAGGTTCAGTTTACAGTGCTTTTCCTACACAAAACAGGGTCAAACTACAATACTATGGTAAAAGCATGGTGAGGGTTGCATTTACTGTGCTTTTACTACACATAACAGGGTCAAACTACAGTACTATGGTAAAAGCACGGTGAAGGTTCAGTTTACAGTGCTTTTCCTACACATAACAGGGTCAAACTACAATACTATGGTAAAAGCATGGTGAAGGTTCAGTTTACAGTGCTTTTCCTACACATAACAGGGTCAAACTACAATACTATGGTAAAAGCATGGTGAGGGTTGCATTTACTGTGCTTTTACTACACATAACAGGGTCAAACTACAGTACTATGGTAAAAGCATGGGGAGGGCTGCGTTTACTGTGCTTTTACTACATATAACAGGGTCAAACCACAGTACTATGGTAAAAGCATGGTGAGGGTTGCATTTACTGTGCTTTTACTACACATAACAGGGTCAAACTACAGTACTATGGTAAAAGCATGGGGAGGGTTGCATTTACTGTGCTTTTACTACATATAACAGGGTCAAACTACAGTACTATGGTATAAAAGCATGGTGAAGGTTCAGTTTACTGTGCTTTTCCTACATCATTTACTGTGCTTTTACTACATATAACAGGGTCAAACTACAGTACTATGGTAAAAGCATGGTGAGGGTTGCATTTACTGTGCTTTTACTACATATAACATGGTCAAACTACAGTACTATGGTAAAAGCATGGGGAGGGTTGCGTTTACTGTGCTTTTACTACGTTATCACACCACAGAGGAAATAATTATGACTTCCTTTAACCTAATATGACAAATTATCGTAGATGTCACATTACGTGAAAGATGACGCCAAAATAACGTAAGCCTAAGTATAGCTGACAGATATAAAGCAGCGACGTAACATTAAGGAGCCAAAATGTCTAATAAAAAACATATAATAGACTTAATATCGAACATCAAAAGGCACGTCTGATGAACTAGTACTCACCAAATTGAAGCGCAAGAGCGGGTAAACTGCTGAAAAATATCGCGATGTATTTAAACGAGAGTTGGCTTCTAGAATGAGATGTACAAAATCGTAGGATATAGTACGTTTTAATAGATTCGTGTGAATTAGTACGAATTCACCGTTAGATAGGGAGGTGTTCCATGCGATGAACAAATCGTACGATTTCGTACGACCCAGCTCGTACGATATCGTACGATTTAGCCACTTGGTTAATTCGTACGAATTAGTACGAGTTCGCCGTGAGATAGGGTTGGTTTTGTCACAAACACAGCCAAAGAGATAGCATATTTGCTGTTTTAAATATATTTTAAAAAATCTAAGTATTGTTTAAAGACATAGTTAACAAACCTTTGCATTAGTATAAATGTTTAAACGTTTTTAAAATTATAGGGCATATTTATTTTACTTAGAATTTTAAAGTGAAATGTGCAGTTTTTTATTTTGTAATAAACACACAAACAAGCATAAGCAGTCACAAACAAACCAAACAATCAAACACACAATCAAATGTATATTCCCACATATTTAACATTCACACAGACACACACACATGAACAATCACACAGACACCCTGCACAAACAAACAAGCATACACACAAATAAATAAACACACATTTAAACATGCTTATAAACAGTCAAACAAACAATCATAGACACATAACCATTCAAACAAACAAACACAAGCAAACAACCAGACACACACACACACACACATAAACATTCAAACAAATAAACTAGTGGGCCACACAACAAAATGACTCCGCGGTGGATCCGCCACGGAGGCATCGCGGCTTCCGGAACGTACCCGCGACACGGACCCGTATCGGCGTCCACTTGCGCGCAGTGACGGATCCACAACGAAGGCGGATCGCGGACCCGCCGTGGCTCCGCGCAGAATCTGCTCCGCGCCCGCGATTAATACCTTATCTCCGCGGCGGGTCCGTTTGGGACCCGCAAATTGATACATACATCCGCCACGGACCCGCAACGGACTTCCTGGCTCATCTGGGACTGGTCCGTTTTGTACCCGTTTATCTCATTTTCAAAATACCTTCTCTTCTTGCTGTAGGATAAAACTATCACTAGGCCTAGGCTACTACAGCAACAGTATTGTAAATAGGCCTTACAAAAAGGTTCAAGTCATCAATTTACTGTACAAAAGTAATCCCTACTCAATGGAAATATAAAATTGATATTTACATTTATGGAAAGTTATAGGTTATAGCCTATTCTGTTTTTGTTAAGTAGCCTACATTGGTGAGGCTACTCTACATTAATTTTGTGGTCAAAACCTAATTTAGTGCTTTATAGGCTAGGTTGGTGCAAACATAAAATATTTTATAAATTAGGCAACAACTTCAATGAAATGCTGCGCGCTATGCACAGCTAAACTATCAGACACAATGAATAACTGGTGAACGACAAGAAGTTCAATAAAAAGGTTATTTATTTATTACACTCTTTGTGTGGATGGAGACAGGACACATCTCCTTGTTGCCCGATCCGCCGCCAGGTTGAACCACCTGATTGCGTGCTTGGTGACCTCCGCATCCGTGGCTGACTGTGTCACTGTGTTTTTCCTCACAGCACCTGTAATCAAACAGACAGATGTGTTTATGGTATGTGGCATCCAAAGCCAAGTATGCTTACATAATACAATATATGAGATAGGCATTAAAGCAGGGGTCACCAACGTGGTGCCCGCGCCCGTGGACCTGTTCTAAAAATAGCTCACCATAGCGCCACTTACTGACGTATCGGCCGTGTTTTTTGTTGTTGTTTGTTTGTTTGTTTTTTGAACAAATGTATAAGTTCAGTCGCTTCCGTGTGTATCTAAGCGCAGGGCTCCAGACTGAAGCCGAATATATAATAGTGTCTGTGAATATTAAACTGCAAAATTCTATTTAAATGTTACTCCAGCATTTTCAGCATCTCTGTGTGAATGACGGGCACGCATGCGCGCACACACACACACACGCGTGGCACTCGCTGTCTTTGCTGCCTCTGCCATGTGTCGCATAAAGGGCCTGTTATACTCGCGCCTTGCTCCGCAGCTAACTGCGCCTGCAGCCTGTCGCACGATGAAGTAGCTGGATCAGATCCAATACGTACTGGACGCGCATGCGCGGTGGTTTCGTTCACATTTTGATGACGTCACATGCGCACGCGCAGTTGAGAGATGTATGAACTGGATAAATACCGTAGACTGTAAAAAAATATGGACGTAGTGTCTGTGACGTCACCCATAGGTTTCTGAAGAACGTTTCTGAAGCCTAAAGTATGGCCGAGAATGTATAATGATTGCAATACTTCTATTAAACTACCTTTTGGAACAACTCCCAGATTTAATATTTCTAGAGGTGTAAAACAAGGAGACCCTGCAGCCCCTTTCTTATTTCTATTAGTAATGCAAGTGTTGTGTCTTCATGTTAAAAATAGCCCATTTCAGGGTATTTGTTTATTAGACAAAGAAATTAAATGTTCACAGCTTGCAGATGACACAACCATATTTTTGAGAAGTGACAAAGAAATAGATGCTGCACTCAGATGTTTAGATATGTTTTCATCAGTATCTGGCTTAAATATGAATATTAATAAATCCGAATTATTCCCTTTGAAAGATATACCTGATGGTTTGGTGGAATTGTGTGGCATACCAATTAAAAACCAGGTCTCTTATTTGGGGGTGAAAATATGCAAAAATCAAAATGAAAGAGTTGACTTAAATTATCTTCCAATAATTGATAAAGTACAAAAGAAATTCAATGCCTGGCTAATTAGAGATTTGTCTTTGGCTGGTAGAATATTGTTATCAAAGGCAGAAGGGTTGTCAAGATTAGCTTATATAGCAATGGTTTTAGATGTTCCAAAGTCAATTATTAAGGAAGTTAATAAGAAAATGTATAATTTTATTTGGAAAAATAGGCCACATTACTTAAATAGAGGTATTTTAGGTAACTAATTTCATCAAGGTGGTTTAAACGTTATTGACTTTGAAGTTTCCAATACAATCTTTAAAATTAAATGGATTCAGAATTGTGTTAAATCTAATAACAAATTGTGGTATTATATTCCAAATTTAATTTTTAGCAAAATTGGCGGTGTTAAGTTTCTCCTCAAGTGCAACTTTGATATTAATAAAATTCCCATTAGGTTGTCTAATTTCCATAAACAAGCTCTGTTATCCTGGCTGCTGGCGTATAAACACAATTTCTCTCCCCACAGATGTTTGATATGGAATAATAAAGATATTAAATATAAGAATAAAACACTTTTTTTGGAATATTGGTTTAGAAACAATATTTTATTGGTGACACAGTTGCTTCGTCATGATGGTCTTTTGCTCTCATACGGAGAATTTCTTGATAAATTCAAACTTCCAATACCTGCAAGGGATTATGCAATCGTTTTTGATGCTATACCCTCTGGTATCCTTCAGTTATTATGAGTGTTGATGCTGTTGATTTGAATATAACCATTGATTTTAGTTTAAAGTTAGGCGGTATAAATATTGTGGACAAAAATGCAACAATAACTTCCTTAGACAAGTTTGCAGTTCATTTACGACTCCCCCAGCTAAAAGTTTCTGGAATTCACACTTTCTGGATATTGAGTGGGAGGAGGCTTTTATGATTCAAGGAGATACTGTGTCATCAATAAGATTCGTGAGGTTTCATTTAAAATTATTCATCGCATTTACCCGGTAAATCAGGTTATTAGTAGATTTAAGAAAGATATTGATTTGAAATGTGTGTTTTGTAATTTAATTGACGAAACCATCTATCATCTTTTTTTTGATTGCATTTGTTCCAAACTATTCTGGCATGATTTTAAGATCTTTTTTAAGGAGATTTCTGGAACTGAGATTACTCTGGAGGACAAAAATATATTTTTTTTTTATGACAAGCCGTTAGAAAGAAACATTTGTTTTGTTCTTAATTTGTTTATTATTTTAGGAAAATATCACATTCATAAATGTCGATGGGCAAAAAACACACCTAATTTGATTCAATTTAAGTTTGAGCTTTGTCAGTATCTTACGTCATTGGAGGGTGTAAGGAACACCAAGGCAAAAAAAACTTTAGACTGTTGTAAAGCCTTGAATCTTTATCCTTTATAAGGACCTTTGTATTTACTTTGTAACTAGAAATATGGATTTGATTTCAATACCCCTGTGTATATAGTTATTCATCCTTATGTTGTTGTACATTCTAATTATTTTATTTGTATTTTTGCATTTTGTATTATTATTGTTACTACTTTTTTTCTCTTGCTGTTAATAAAAAAAAAAAAAGTATGGCCGAGCTGGCGGTTGCCATCTTTGAAGCGCGTCATCGCGCGTCACTCCCGGATAACAGAAAATGGGCAAAGAGGCGGGACGTGTGCGGAGCTGAGGTGACACGTGACTAACAAACAACATAAATGGCTACCCACCTGCCACTCAAAGTGGCCACGCCCTTAATTATGCAGAACTTTAAGGCTTAATATAATGTAAACAAATGCGCTATAAAAAATTCACCCCCCTCAGAGTTGTCATGAAGGGCAAAACTAGCCGTTTAGACCAAAACTAGAATTTGTACCAGGCTGTAAACATGTTTTATTCTGCTGTAAAGTTGGGCATTTTAACATGGGGCTCAATGAGATTCTGCTCCCTTCTGGAGCCTGTCCCTAGTGGCCAGTTGATGAACTGCAGTTTAATCCACTTCCGTATTGGCTTCAAGAGAGACCGCGGGAGGTTGCCGCTTGATAAATACTCAAACCGCTCGCGCAAAAGCAATTATTAATAACATGCTCGCGAAATCAGGACACACGTTTTGCACTTTCCCTTGAATGTGTACTGGTTTGAGGATTAAAATTACAGACAATTAGGCTACTTGACTCATTTTTGCTTCCACTCAACAGCAAGTATGACCAGAATATGTTATAATTTTAACTGTTTTGCATGTATGTAGAGAGAAACTAGGATAACTTCAGCATCACGATGACTTATTCATCAATTACGTATTATTTATCAGTACTACTACTACACAGGTTAGAACATCATATATACAATATTGACCATACATATGTTATACCTGTGTAGTTATAATGCGTATTATAATATGTCACTTAAGACCATCACATACGCATTATAACTAGACTCGCAGTCACATTATAACTATACGTACTAGCCATAACGAACCACCATCCAGTACGTATTGGATCTGATCCAGCTACGTCATCGTGCTACAGGCTGCAGCGAGGAGTGTCTCTGCAGCGACGACTTCTTGTGGAACGCACTTCAAAATGGCGGCAGGGATTCCCCCGAGGAGGAAGTGCTTAGGGAAGTTTGCAAGAGCGCGTCTAATAGTGGAGTGGAACGCAGCACCAGACTGCGTCTGAGGGGACATGAGTCAACAACGGTACTCAAAGGTAAAATAACTTGCGTCCCTTCATTAAGTAAACCTTATCTAACATAACAGCCAGTACTGCACAAGTCATGGTCATACTATGTTTGATACTGATACTGAGTTTTTTAAATAAATAAAAGACATCAAACGTCAAAAAAATGAGGCTACATGGCCATATTGTTATGATGGTTGCTACGATTTTTAAGGCTACCCCAACATTTACAAACTATTGACTTTGAATGTATTTAATATTACTTTAAATTATATACTTACTGAAAAGCAAGGTCTTCGTTGCCATCCTACTGAAGGGCTTTTTGTTATTAACACCCTTCCAGTTTATCTGATGAGACACCCCATCTGTGAAGAGCCTGCCCCGGATTTTCCAGGTCACCCTCTTCACATCCTGGCCTCCAATGATGGCCAAAGAAGAAATCTAAAAGGCAAATACATAATTTTTTAAATAGACAGCAAGGTAAACATTTCTAAGCTTAAATTGAAATTAAAATGTTTTTGTTCCTGTTGAAAGCATCTAGAAATGTTGAAAAATATAGAAAACGTCTATGTTTCTACTTTTTCTGTAAAGAAAAAAAATCCTGTTCTCTTGGATTTTTTTTCTTCTTTTCTAAACACAGGGAAAAGGCATTTCAGGACAGGCCTGTTTCAATAGAATATTTGCAATAATCATGGACAATCAATAAATGGCACCATTCATATTAAGTAAGAAAACTCACCACTCTCTGTCGAGCTGGGCCATTTGATTGTTCTTTTAAAAACACTTCAAATGCCTCCACTGCCTCCAATTGTTCCATGGGAAACTGGATATTATCAGGCATCTCAACTTCTGGCCCCGGGGTGCTGTTCAGCCTGCTGCTGAGGTAGTTCACCCTTGCCACAAGCTGGTCTTGTTGCTGTTTAATAGTTTCCAGCAGGCTTAGGATGTGGACCTCAGCTGCTGTTGACAAAAATGAAATATAGCTAAAATGTAGTGTATAAAATATATTACGTAACAGTGTTTATCCTCATTACTCATAATACTGACATTAGTTAATGACAAAATTTATTGACAAAGTTTTGTTGTGGCACAGAATGACCCTCCAGTATTTGTTAGTTATTGCTCACCAGAGCAGGGAATGGTATCTGCCATTCTTCCCCCTCGCCATGTTGGCCTGTAAGTCAGGCTTGAACAGGGCTCCTCTGTTCGCCGCATGTTGAGGGCTGGTGCGGGGGGTGGAGGGAGTTATGGAGGGCCTGCTGTTCCTGGCCCATAGTGAGGTGGGAGGTGTGTGAGAGGGTGACATTTTTTTTCATTAAATGGTAGTCATCTGTTAACCATGACTGATAATACACATGTGGCCATTCTATTCACTAATATTTCAGAAATCAGTCCCTACCTTGAGTAACTCTCCGCATGTTAAATGCGGGTGTAGGGAGATGAGGTGGTGAAGGGTGTTGTTGTCCTGCCCCATGGTCAGGTGCTAAGGGAGAGAAATTGGTATTAAATGGTTGGGATCTGTTAACCATGGTAGGATGCGAGATACAGGGCCAAATAATGGCAAAAAAAATAATCTCTGGTCATGCTGAACATGAATGTTTCAGCATTTTGGTACACTACCTATTTCAACCCCATGAATGGATTGACATTGAAAATTTGATATGGTAATGCAGATGCAATATATTGATTTGAAACAGTGACCCTTGCTGTGTTTATATAGATGGGGCCACTGTAGACAATATTTCAGAGATCAGTCTTTACCTAGACAGTTTTCTCCAGGTTGAGGTCTGCCTTGCACTCGGCGAGATGGTGTAGCTGGAGGAATGGATAAAAGGAGAGGGGAATATCTTTAGCACAAAGAATTCTAACCATATCTCTAAAATAATACTAGAATGTGTTTTGATATTAAGAGATTATATCTTACTCTGCCAGTGCACTTGGCTTGAGGCTTCAACACCAGGCAAGTTGAAAGGTAGTGGTGACCTCAGAGATGCCAAGTCACCATGTTCTGGCTCTTCCTCACTCTCATCAGAGTCCCCGAAATGATGGCTGTTAAGTAACCATATCATTATGGTTATTGCAATCCCAAAATTGCCAAATATACATATAGTGCAAACATCTCTGGTCTATTTGTAAATGCTATGGGAAATAACCTTTATATTACTGTAGAAACATAACATAAGATAGAATACTTACACTGGCTTCCTGGCTCTTTTCTCTGGCAGCTTACCCTCCTGCTCTTCATCAGACTGTAGCTCAGAGGTGTTGCAGCCGGTCTGATATTGATTCATAAGCCTTACGGCATCTTTGTAGTGATCTAAAAAATGAACATGAGTTTCATTGCACAATTTCATGTGCATTTTCAGAACATAGAATGAATAGGTTATTCCAAGCAGAAGGAGAAACAACCATTAAATTATTTTTAAACAAGAATTTAATGAATTGGATCGATTGCTCCAGTCTACCTACTGCTGCTGCTGCATGCTTCAGTGTTTGTAGCTCTGTATAGCTGCGTTTGAATCTCTATTTGATATATTTTCTTTGTTATCTTTACTGCTAAATATAACTTATTCATCACCATATATTGTTTAATATAGCCTTTCAAGTTAAATTTGACATCACTAGCTTTTAATCTAAATCACTACCACGTGTTAGCTTTTCGCTAGCCTGGTAGCTTTCCATCCCGGCACCCGGGTCTCCTGTTTTCATTCAGACATTCAGTTCATTAGACAACTGCGGTGAGTTGGATTATTAAATAGACTCCATCAAACAAAGTAAGTGGAGAAAGTTGTGTGGTAAGTTTTGGATTCATCAACAAATACGGTAAGCCATGTCTTCTTCTCCTGTCATTGTCACTTGCACTGCATGCTACATGTTTAGCATATCTATCTCCGTTGGCGAACAGGGCTTCACATGTGTTAAATGAAAGGAATTAATCAGGCTGACGGAGAAGATTTCAGATTTAGAGACACGCATCCAGACTTTATGTGAGAGTAGTGAGAATGTAACAGCTTTAGATACTGCTTTGCATGCGACTAGCTTAGTGAACACTCATTGTTTGGTTCCGGCTGAGCCCTTGCAGCAGGGCAATTGGGTGACTGTGAGACAGCATATTCGCGGATCTAAAAACCACTCTTCCGTTCCGATTAGAACATCAAACAGGTTCTCCCCACTCAGTGATGCACCCACTGAGGATCCTGTTGAAAGTGCCCTAGTTATTGGCGATTCTATTACACGGGAACGTGAAAATAGAGACACCAGCCACCATAGTCACATGTTTACCGGAGCCAGAGCGCCTGACATCAAAGCAAATTTAAAAGTGCTGGCTAAAGCTAATCGTAAATTCTCTAAGATTATTATTCACGTCGGCACTAATGATGTTCGACTTCGTCAGTCGGAGATCAACAAAATTAACATTAAAGAGGTGTGTAAGTACAATGTCACCGGCAGTCTGTTTATCTGGCCCCCTCCCTGTTAAAAGGAGTGATGAAATAGTTAGCAGATTATCATCACTCAATGGCTGGTTGTCTTAAGTGGTGTCCGCAAAATAACATAGGGTTCATAGACAATTGGAAAAGTTTTTGGGGCAGACCTGACCTGTTGAAGATAGACGGAATTCATCATACCCGGGCTGGTGCTGCTCTTCTTCTAGTAATTTGGCACATAGTCTTAGAGCTAAACCTTGACTCACTGGGGCCCAGGTCAGGAAGCAGACAAACTGGCTAAACCAACCGTCTGCTAGCTATCTCACGTCACCAGAGTCAGCTAAATCCCAGCACATAGAGACGCTTTCACCTAGATATTATCACATAGAGACTGTGTCTGTTCCCCGAATCAGTAAATACAAAAAACCATCAAAACCATTCAACAGTAAAAATGTAATTGATGTCCAACAAATAAACAACAGATATAATACGGATGAACAATTGATAAATCTCGGGTTGCTGAATATTCGATCCCTTTCGCCAAAAACGCTTATTGTTAATGATATGATTATAGATCATAACCTAGATGTGCTGTGTTTGACAGAAACCTGGCTAAAACCTGACGACTACATTACTTTAAATGAGTCCACTCCCCAAGATTATTGTTATAAACACGAGCCGCGTCTGAAAGGAAAAGGGGAGGTGTTGCTGTAATTTATAATGATAACTTCAGTATTACTCAGAAGTCTAGTTTCAAATATAATTCCTTTGAAGTTTTGGTGCTTTATGTAACATTGTGTAGTGTAAATGATAAATCCCGTTTGACATTTGTGTTGGCTACTGTATACAGGCCACCAGGGCACAATACAGACTTTATCAAAGAATTTGCTGGTTTTCTATCAGAGTTAGTACTGGCTGCAGATAAAGTACTAATTGTTGGTGATTTTAATATCCATGTTGACAATGAAAAAGACGCATTGGGATTGGCATTTAAAGACATTATAAACTCTATTGGAGTTAGACAACACGTATCTGGACCCAGTCATCGCCTTAATCATACTTTAGATCTAATACTGTCACATGGACTAAATGTTGATACCATTAAAATTCTGCAGCAGAGCGATGACATCTCAGATCATTACCTAATATCATGTATACTTAATATAGCTAAGGCTGCAAAGCCATCCCCTCGCTTCAAATATGGCAGGACTATAACCGCTGCGACTAAAGATTGCTTTATACATAATCTTCCTCATCAGTTCCATCTCCTCAGAATTACAGATAGCCAAGAGGAACTTGATGTTGCAACAGAAACTACTGACTCTCTCTTTACTAGCACTTTAGACATAGTTGCTCCTCTGCGCTTAAAGAAGATTAAAGCAAATAATCCAACGCCGTGGTACAACGAGCACACTCGGGCCCTTAAAACAGCAGCCAGAAAAATGGAGCGCTGGAAGAAAACAAAACTGGAGGTTTTTCGCAATTTGTGGAAAGAGAGCATGATTGCATACAGAAAGGCCATAAAACTGCTAGATCTGCTTATTTCTCAAATCTTTTAGAAGAAAACAAACACAACCCTAGGTATTTATTCGATACAGTGGCTAAATTAACAAAGGATAAAGCTTCAACTTCTGACATTTGTAAACAACACAGCAGTAATGACTTTATGAACTTCTTTACTAGTAAGATTGATAACATTAGGAATAAAATTATAACCATGCAGCCGTCTACTACAGTATCACTTCAGACAGAACATTGTAGTCTCACTGAGGAAAAATTACACTCATTCACTGCTATAGGAGGAGAAGAATTGGCTAAACTTGTCAAATCATCAAAATCAACAACATGTATGCTTGACCCTATACCGACTAGGCTATTAAAGAGATGCTTCCAGAGGTCATAGATCCTCTGCTTAATATTATTAATTCATCCTTGACATTAGGATATGTACCAAAAACTTTTAAGTTGGCTGTAATTAAACCACTTATTAAAAAACCGCAACTTGATCCTAAAGAATTAGTCAATTACAGACCAATCTCGAATCTACCGTTTCTATCAAAAATATTAGAAAAGGCAGTGTCTTCACAATTATGTTCCTTTTTAGAAAGAAATTGTATATGTGAGGATTTCCAGTCAGGATTTAGACCGTATCATAGTACTGAGACTGCTCTAATTAGAGTTACAAATTATTTACTCTTATCATCTGATCGTGGATGTATCTCTCTATTAGTGTTACTCCATCTTAGCGCTGCATTCGATACTATCGATCACAATATTCTTTTGAATAGACTCGAAAATTATGTTGGCATTAGTGGAACTGCATTGGCATGGTTTAAATCTTACTTATCTGACCGTTATCAGTTTGTAGCAGTAAATGAAGAGATGTCACACCGATCACAAGTTCAGTATGGAGTACCGCAAGGCTCAGTGTTAGGACCGTTGCTTTTCACCCTGTATATGCTACCACTGGGAGATATCATTAGGAAGCATGGTGTTAGTTTTCATTGTTATGCTGATGATACTCAGCTCTATATTTCTTCACACCCTGACGAAACTTACCAATTCACAAGATTAACGGAATGCATAGCTGATATTAAAAATTGGATGAATAGTAATTTCCTGCAACTTAATTCAGATAAAACTGAATTTTTAATTATTGGACAGAAAAGCTCCACAAGTAGTGCCCTAGAATACTGTCTAACCCTCGATGGCTGCTCTGTCAAGTCCTCGTCGTCAGTGAGGAACCTGGGTGTGCTCTTTGATACCAATCTTTCGTTTGAAAGCCACGTTTCTAGCATCTGTAAAACTGCATTCTACCATCTTAAAAATATATCTAAATTACGTCACATGCTTTCAATGCAAAATGCTGAACAATTAGTACATGCGTTCATGAGCTCAAGGCTAGATTATTGTAATGCTCTACTGGGTGGTTGCCCTGCTCGCCTAATAAATAAACTCCAGCTGGTCCAAAACGCAGCAGCTCGAGTTCTTACTAGAACCAGGAAGTACGATCATATTAGTCCAGTTCTGTCAACACTGCACTGGCTCCTATTAAACATCGCATACATTTTAAAATCTTGCTTATTACTTATAAAGCAATAAATGGTTTAGCTCCCCAGTACTCAAGCGAGCTCTTAACGCATTATACTCCATCACGCGTCAATTGCGGTCTCTAAACTCTGGCCAGTTGAAAATACCTAGAATATCTAAATCAACTGCAGGCGGTCGATCCTTTTCCTATTTAGCACCTAAACTCTGGAACAGTCTTCCTAGCATTGTTCGGGAAGCAGACACACTCTGTCAGTTTAAATCTAGACTAAAAACACATCTCTTTACTATGGCATACACATAGAACATTTTTAACTTTCTTTATTCAAATCAAATGACTGATTGTTAGGCTGCATTAACTAGGTCAGCCGGAACCGGGAACACTTCCCATAACACCTGATGTACTCGTTACATCATAAAAAGAGTGGCATCCACACTAATGTTAGTCTCTCTGTTTATCCCGAGGTTTACTGCAGTCGGCCGGATCCAGGCCGTGTCCGGATCGGATGGTGGACCTGCATCTGGACATGACCAGCTCATCCTGGAGTGTCTGCTGAGACCGTGTCCATTAGTGTCTCCTCTGAATTCACCTCACCGAACGTCATCCTCAATTAACCCGTCTCCAGCGCAATAACTCCGATCTTTCAAGTATTCATATTCTTGTGTAATCGACGAGCCATCCTAAATGAACCCGTCACGTGCGTCATACCCAAAATTTCGAATATTCCTATCTAATATGATTTATGACCTGCAAGGTTGCCAGAGTAATAATTATACACTGTTAATAATAGGCCAGAGGAGAACTGGCACCCCGACTGAGTCTGGTTTCTCCCAAGGTTTATTTTTCTCCATCATGCCCTGATGGAGTTTTGGTTCCTTGCCACTGTCGCCTTTGGCTTGGCTTGCTCAGTTGGGGACACTCAAATTATGATCCAAGTTACTCAACTAAATATACAAATAGAATGTATTAATTTGGTCATATATAATTCTATAAACTATCCAAATTAAACTAGCCAAATCAAATTTTGTTGCAATGTTGTCCTGTTTAACACTGTGAAGCTGCTTTGAAACAATCGTCATTGTAAAAGCGCTATATAAATAAAGTTGATTGATTGATTGACTCACAACAGGGAGATCTACAACAGTTCCTGTCTTAAGATAATGTATAGGGTTGTGCCGATGGACGATATCATCGTGGAGCGCCAACATCGTGATGCCACGCCCCCCGTTGCGAGTGCGACACACACTAATCCTCTTGTATAGTTAAACTAAAAACTTTGCAGGGATTGCTCTGTAAATTAAATTGAGAGTATAACTAAAGCATATATGCTATTTTAAATACTGTAGTCTATGCCAGATATATAGCCTACATTTTTAAATAATCCATTTCATAAGCATGCGTGTTTATTTTAGCACTTCTGTCAGTGAAACAACACACTACCGCTTGTAAAACATTTAAAAGATTATCAGTTAATAATGGTAACATAAAGATTAAGACAATTAAATATTAGTTTTGTAGGCTGTTTGATTATGCACTGCCAGAGAAAACAAAATTAAAATCGCCGGTGTGTGTGCGTGCGTGAATTGCACTATTCAAATAAACTTGACGCGCCAAGTCTAATAAGAACAAACTGTGTTAAATAAAATTGGAATAAAGAGGTATTCGTCCTCCATTGTTTTTTTCTACTTCACCACAGTAAAGCATGTGCTGGGTAGGCTATAATAGACTTAATTATAAGCAAACGAAAGGAAGAAACGTTTACAATTCCCTGCGAAAATGAGTGACGCAAGTGAAGATTTATGAAAAGAAACGTGATGTCCAGTGGGATAAAATGGACTAATTGTTAGCCTTTTGGTTATGTCTATTGTTAAAGTTCGCGTAAATCGGAAAATCAGGTACAAACATATTTGAAAAGCTGGCAAATCTTTAATTGGGCTTAGCCTCCCTCTCTCATTCGGCATGAATCCATATATTTTCATGGCTGCGATGTAACTGCGAATTTATTTTTTGAAAACAAATTCTTTGTGCTTCTGTCCTGTGGTATTATATTCACGTACAACAGCATTCACATACAAAACACGGGGATAATAACGAAATTAAAGTTTTAAATAGAAAATAGTATTAATGTAAGGAGGTAGGCCTATATTAAAATAAAAAGTGCACAACTCTTTACTTTGTTTCCCCTCACGCAACCTAGTGCGGGTGAGTCCTTATTTGGGTTAGCAAAATAACGAAATAGAAAATAGTATTCATGTAAAGAGATAGTAAAATACAGATATAGTAAATTAAATAAAAAAATAAAAAAATAAAAAAAACGAGCGATATCGACCATCGCAATGTTTTACTGTAAACATCGTCAACTGCCAATTTTGGGGACATCGCCCAACCCTAATAATGTATATGGCATCCATCAAACTTTTCTTGCGATCTTGCCGCCTCCGTGTACTGCAGTACAGATGGATACTTTACAGTTAACGTTACGAGAAGTGTGTTTATCATGGAGCGCGCAGTCGCCGTGGTGATGAACAATAAATATGCTTTCTGGTAAAGCGAGTGAACGTATGGTGAGGCTAAATCACTAAAATGATGGCAATGCATCAGCTTGAACAGCTTGCATCACGCCATACAATCAGCCACTGGTTGAATCAGCTGATAATCACTGTCTTTGATTCAATATATCTCAAACTTGATACACATAAGCACGGTCGTATTTGGGAGCAACCGTTTTCCTAAATGTAACATAAATACCTTACAGTAGGCTATTGTATAACACGCGTAGCAATGTTTGTTGTATGGCAGTTACTTGGGGTTTAAAAACATATCACGATACTGAACATTTTAAAAGTACTGATTAAATCGAACAGACGTGAGCACTCACGTTTCAAATCTGAAAGTGCCGCTGTTGTGCGTTCTACTGGCTTGCAAAACAATTCTTCAGAAGGATTCAGTTTCAGAGCATTTCACAATCAATGAAGAACGCAGTTATGCAAACAAATTCTTATAAACAATTAAGTTTCTTTACGATGAATTATATCCTAATATATGTTGTACACAGTGTAAGACTGTATATTTTGTCTCCCTCATATGAATTGAACAAGCATCCCACAATAATAAGGGAGGGGCATTTCAAAATAAGAGTCCCATTCGGCTACACAATGTTTCACCATTTGTCCACCTAACTTTTTATCCTTTTTCTCCCCACAGGAGCTCAGTTTCTCAGGATAAATGTCTCCACTGCCCCAGCAGTGCCGTTCCTTCTACTCCCACAGGAATTCAGTTTCTCGGGCTAATTTTCTCCACTGCCCCAGCAGTGCTGTTCCCTCTGCTCCCACAGCAGTTCAGTTCTCTGGCTATTTTCTCTACTATGATAATTTTCTCCACTATCACAGCAGTGCTGTTCCCTATGCTCCCTCAGGAGCCCAGTTTCTCTAGATAATTTTCTCAACTGTCACAGGAGTGATGTTCCCTCTACACCCACAGGAGCTCAGTTTCTCTGGCTAAATTCTCCACTGCCAAGCAGCGATGTTCCCTCCCAGAATTTCCAATTCCTACGTGACCTTCTTTTCTCTTCATGCTCCCCGCAGCCGAACCAGACTGCCAATTAGAATGGGGATTTCTCTGTTACCCATAAAACCTCAAGCAAACATTTATCCCGCTTCCTTACATTTTCTGAGTTCAATTGTTTTCTCGTTGTACTGGAATAATCTGTGCAGCTTTCCCCCACAGGCAGTGCAAACTAAATGATTAGCTAGCAATCATTGCCGAGCTCGCACTATCCTATGGGGGAGGGCATTTCTACACGCCAAAAAAGTAGAACCAGTGCACAAACTGCAGTTCAGACGCTAGTGTGGGGTAGCATCCACTAGCTGCACAGGCCCAATCATTTCAACAGTTTATAACCTCACCCACGTCCAGTGGCCTGCAGCTCCAGCAGCGCAAACACGTGCAAGCATTCCTTCGCCTTAAGTACAAGCCAGACTTTAAGTACAATCCCACTTTTCCTATAATCCAACCAACTTTTCTTTTCAAACCACAGAGGGAAACCAAGCGTGAGGCTGCCACCGACATCCGCAGACCCAGTGTATAACCCTCCGACCTCCCTCATGCAAAACCCATTGGACACAGTAAGAAATCTCTGTCACACACTCATGTTTTCCTTTATGTTTTTCAGCGCTCCATGAGAAGTGGACAGTTTCCATGCAGTTAGAGTGCAAGTTACCACACAGCGAATCAGCAGGAATTTCTTATGCAGAGCAAAAGAGTGGAAAGTTTCACGCAGCCAGTCAGTGGAAAGTTTCCACGTAGCAAGAAAGTGGAACATTTCCACACAGTAAACAAAAAGTGGAATGTTTCCACGCAACGAGTAAGTGGAAAGTTTCCACACAGCAAGTAAGTGGAAAATTTCCACGCAGCGAGTAAGCGGAAAGTTACCACATAACATTCCTGAACCAATGGAATGGCATATCCTTTTTCTATAGCAATCTCGTTTCGTCCCCTACCAATATCCGGTTGTTTACAGACGCAGCCCCCTCGATCGGTTTCGGGGGATTTTATCAAGGTCGTTGGTTTGCATCCACGTGGCCACCGAAGCTCCAGGACATAACTCAGTCCTCAGCACTATTTGAGCTTTACCCGCTAGTAGTAGCAGCTTTCTTGTGGGGGAAAGAATGGGCCACTAGCAGCATCCTAGTGCACTGCGACAACGACGCAACAGTATATTGCATAAACAAAGGACGTTCATACGCACCGGCCATGATGCCGCTTCTAAGACGTCTTACTTGGATTTCAGCCTTCGATCAATTTATCATAATCGCTAAACACGTTCCCGGATCAGAAAATCAAATAGCTGATTCTCTGTCTCGTTTTCTGTTTCAGAAATTCAAGACGTTGGCGCCAGAGGCGGACCAATTCCCAACCCCAGTACCTCCCTATTCGGAACTAATATTCCCGTAAATCACCCGTTAAAACCACTCCTCGAAGCGTCGCTCGACACCATCCTTCAAACAGGTTCTCCCAGGACCCTCCAATCCTACGTGACCACTTGGAAAAATTTTAGTGCCTTCCACTTTTCTTACAATATACCGTTCCCCGATTTTCTCTCCTTTCAATCACCTCGTTCATCTCTCATCTTAACACTATTCAAGGGCCTCCAAGTCGGGTCCATCAACGTCGGGTTTGCATAACGCTAGACATCCTCACCAAATGTATTCATACCCTCTGCACAGGGTACCAGCCCCTCAACACCGCCCGAACACCTGACGCCATGTTCGTACTAGCCTTTTTCGGTTTCCTTAGATGTTCCGAACTCGCCATAACAACATCAAATTCGACCCAAAAATCCACCCCACTATCTCAGAACTAGCAGTAATGGACAAAGAAACAATTTCTTATCGGATCAAGCAAAGTAAGACCGATCAAACAAAAAAGGGTCATTTTATCTACATCTTTAAACTCACATCACCGATCCAACCATACCAGTCAGTTCAGGCATATATTCAATGGAGAAGTTCTCAAACTCAATCTCCCCTGGAACCCCTGTTCAAGGATGAATCCAACAAACCCGTGACACGCTTTTGGTTCCAGAAACATATCAAATCCGTTCTCCCACAGTCAGGCTTCCCAGCAAAGAACTTCTCTAGCCACTCCTTCCGCATCGGGGCTGCAACCTCAGCAGCCCAAAAAGGCCTCTCCCAACAACAAATCCAAGCCCTCGGGAGATGGTCCTCAGATGCATTCCAAAGCTACATCAGGACCAATCGTTTCCATATCAAAGAAGCCCACAAAACCCTCATTAATTTAAAAACCCTTCAGGCCATCCACAGGGAGGTTTCCTTTCTCCGTCCAGTGAGCATTTGGTCTCCCAGCGGAAACAATGAAAATTTTTCGACCAAACACTCATGATTTTCCCTTCTGTCTTTCAGCGCTCCACGAGAATTGCAAATCTCCACGCAGCGAGGAAGTGCAAATCACCATCTAACGTGAAGTTCCCACACAGTAAGAAGTGGAAAGTTTCCACGCAGCAAGAAAGTGGAAAGTTTCCACGCAGCAAGACCGTGGAAAGTTTCCACACAACAAGTGGAAAGTTTCCACAAGGTAATGAAGTGGAAAGTTTCCACACAGTAAAAAAAGTGGAAAGTTTCCACACAGTAAAAAAGTGGAAAGTTTCCACGTGTAAGGAAGTGGAAAGTTTCCACGCTACAAGTGGAAAGTTTCCACGCTACAAGTGGAAAGTTTCCACAAGGTAAGGAAGTGGAAAGTTTCCACACAGTAAGAAAAGGGGAAAGTTTCCCCGCGTAAGGATGTGGAAAGTTTCCACGCTACAAGTGGAAGTCTCCACACGGCAAACTTCACTCCCCACGAGGAGCTACTCTCAGGGGCCTCCTAGCCAAGCATCCAGGCCCCTTCTCAGAAGCCAGCCCGCCAAGCTCGGCACTCTTTGGGGGTATTTAGCCAGGAGGGTGTCCTATTGTCTTTTAGTTTTTTGGGGGGTACTCTGGGTTCGGGCCGTAGTCCGAGCTCGAAGCCCTCCCCCCGGACAGCACGCCAAATACGCAATTAAATGTACTCTATAAATTATATGTAAGTGTGAACTCGAGAAATGCTGTTTGACTAAACGAGGTTCGGGAGGAACATGTCAGATAATTGACACAGGTGGACAGTACTCAGCTAATCAACAAAGGAGGTGTATATAGACACGCAGCCTTCTTACCTCCATTGCATTGATAGTTTTTCAGCATCCCTCCACCACCCCTGCTCCACAATTTGCTCTTTTTCCTTTTTAAGTTCAAAACCACTTACATACGGGGGTACTCTGGGTTCGGGCCGTAGTCCGAGCTCGAAGCCCTCCCCCCGGACAGCACGCCAAATACGCAATTAAATGTACTCTATAAATTATATGTAAGTGTGAACTCGTGAAAAATGTATGCGATGTTTAATAGGGGGCCAGTGCAGTGTTGACAGAACTGGACTAATATGATCGTACTTCCTGGTTCTAGTAAGAACTCAAGCTGCTGCGTTTTGGACCAGCTGGAGTTTATTTATTAGGCGAGCAGGGCAACCACCCAGTAGAGCATTACAATAATCTAGCCTTGAGCTCATGAACGCATGTACTAATTGTTCAGCATTTTGCATTGAAAGCATGTGACGTAATTTAGATATATTTTTAAGATGGTAGAATGCAGTTTTACAGATGCTAGAAACGTGGCTTTCAAACGAAAGATTGGTATCAAAGAGCACACCCAGGTTCCTCACTGACGAGGGCTTGACAGAGCAGTCATCGAGGGTTAGACAGTATTCTAGGGCACTACTTGTGGAGCTTTTCTGTCCAATAATTACAAATTCAGTTTTATCTGAATTAAGTTGCAGGAAATTACTATTCATCCAATTTTTTATATCAGCTATGCATTCCGTTAATCTTGTGAATTGGTAAGTTTCGTCAGGCGTGAAGAAATATAGAGCTGAGTATCATCAGCATAACAATGAAAACTAACGCCATGCTTCCTAATGATATCTCCCAGTGGTAGCATATACAGGGTGAAAAGCAACGGTCCTAACACTGAGCCTTGCGGTACTCCATAATGAACTTGTGATCGGTGTGACATCTCTTCATTTACTGCTACAAACTGATAACAGATAAGATAAGATTTAAACCATGCCAATGCAGTTCCACTAATGCCAACATAATTTTCGAGTCTATTCAAAAGAATATTGTGATCGATAGTGTCGAATGCAGCGCTAAGATCGAGTAACACTAATAGAGAGATACAACCACGATCAGATGATAAGAGTAAATCATTTGTAAGTCTAATTAGAGCAGTCTCAGTACTATGATACGGTCTAAATCCTGATTGGAAATCCTCACATATACTATTTCTTTCTAAAAAGGAACATAATTGTGAAGACACGGCCTTTTCTAATATTTTTGATAGAAACTGTAGATTCGAGATTGGTCTGTAATTGACTAATTCTTTAGGATCAAGTTGCGTTTTTTTAATAAGTGGTTTAATTACAGCCAACTTAAAAGTTTTTGGTACATATCCTAATGTCAAGGATGAATTAATAATATTAAGCAGAGGATCTATGACCTCTGAAAGCATCTCTTTTGATAGCCTAGTCGGTATAGGGTCAAGCATACATGTTGTTGATTTTGATGATTTAACAAGTTTAGCCAATTCTTCTCCTCCTATAGCAGTGAATGAGTGTAATTTTTCCTCAGTGACACTACAATGTTCTGTCTGAAGTGATACTGTAGTAGACGGCTGCATGGTTATAATTTTATTCCTAATGTTATCAATCTTACTAGTAAAGAAGTTCATAAAGTCATTACTGCTGTGTTGTTTACAAACGTCAGAAGTTGAAGCTTTATCCTTTGTTAATTTAGCCACTGTATCGAATAAATACCTAGGGTTGTGTTTGTTTTCTTCTAAAAGAGTTGAGAAATAAGCAGATCTAGCAGTTTTTATGGCCTTTCTGTATGCAATCATGCTCTCTTTCCACAAATTGCGAAAAACCTCCAGTTTTGTTTTCTTCCAGCTGCGCTCCATTTTTCTGGCTGCTGTTTTAAGGGCCCGAGTGTGCTCGTTGTACCAGCGTTGGATTATTTGCTTTAATCTTCTTTAAGCGCCGAGGAGCAACTATTTCTAAAGTGCTAGTAAAGAGAGAGTCAGTAGTTTCTGTTGCAACATCAAGTTCCTCTTAGCTATCTGTAATGCTGAGGAGATGGAACTGATGAGGAAGATTATGTACAAAGCAATCTTTAGTCGCAGCGGTTATAGTCCTGCCATATTTGAAGCAAGGTTGATGGCTTTGCAGCCTTAGCTAAATTAAGTATACATGATATTAGGTAATGATCTGAGATGTCATCGCTCTGCTGCAGAATTTTAATGGTATCAACATTTAGTCCATGTGACAGTATTAGATCTAAAGTATGATTTAGGCGATGAGTGGGTCCCGATAAGTGTTGTCTAAGTCCAATAGAGTTTAGAATGTCTTTAAATGCCAATCCCAATGCGTCTTTTTCATTGTCAACATGGATATTAAAATCACCAACAATTAGTACATTATCTGCAGCCAGTACTAACTCTGATAGAAAACCAGCAAATTCTTTGATAAAGTCTGTATTGTGCCCTGGTGGCCTGTATACAGTAGCCAACACAAATGTCAAACGGGATTTATCATTTACACTACACAACGTTACATAAAGCACCAAAACTTCAAAGGAATTATATTTGAAACTAGACTTCTGAGTAATACTGAAGATTGTGATTATAAATTACAGCAACACCTCCCCCTTTTCCTTTCAGACGTGGCTCGTGTTTATAACAATAATCTTGGGGAGTGGACTCATTTAAAGTAATGTAGTCGTCAGGTTTTAGCCAGGTTTCTGTCAAACATAGCACATCTAGGTTATGATCTATAATCATATCATTAACAATAAGCGTTTTTGGCGAAAGGGATCGAATATTCAGCAACCCGAGATTTATCAATTGTTCATCCGGATTATATCTGTTGTTTATTTGTTGGACATCAATTAAATTTTTACTGTTGAATGGTTTTGATGGTTTTTTGTATTTATGATTAACATGATGTTAACCGAGAAGTTTTTGTTTACAGACCAAAAGAGAGAAGTAGGCTATACGATACGTCCCGTTAATTCACTGGTAAGAAATTAATGCAATGTTATCAGTTAAAGTAATATTTATTCTTTTTTTTTTTTAGTGTCTGTGAATAAAATTAATATTTCAAAACCATATTTTATTGTGTTGAAATCATTGTTATTTGGCACTTAATGTAAAACCTGGTTGTGTATCAGTGATGGGCCTACAAGTTACGAAATGATGTGTACTTTATGTGCTTGGATTATTTATATTGATTAACAGTTCAAAACAAGACATGGTTTGTAGTAGGCTATACTGATTGACATCCATTGATCCGTCTTCCATGCCGCTTACGGTACTATACGGTACGCGGGAATACAGGACGATTACTGACGTCCAGCAGGGTAAATTATACCGGAGTAAAGAGGTTAGGAGAACAAGAATATGGGATATTTTATGGGAAAATACTAAAACGGGAAGACAGCGGGAAAAGAGCTAAAATACGTGAGAAACCCGGAAAAAAACGGGAGGTTGACAGCTGTGACACTACTCTGCACATTCTACTGAACTCGAACGAACTGTCATCTGCTCTCTGTCCCTGGGTGAAAATAGCATGACACTGAATTTGACGAATTTCCTGTTTATCAAACCCCAGACAAGACAAGAAGCTATAGCGAACCGTCTATTTGCTGAATAGTTTCATGGTAATGTAATTTGTTAATAGTCGGTAACGTTAGCTAAAATTAACTTATAAGCGTGGGCTTTTTGACGTTCAAAGACGCCAATTCTCATTAACGTTAGCTGTCTGAACACTCGTTACTCGGCGACGGTGATTTAAATGCTGAAGCTTAATTTTCATCATAAAGAGGATTGCAGATAATAATAGATTTAATTTATAACGCACTTTACAGACCCTATGAGACTAAAATGACCAAAATGCAAACTTGATGCACAGCTAGCTAGAATCTAGCGCTAACCATTATCCACCAGTGAACATGCAAGTTGTCCTAACATCAAAAAACATCATTACAGTTATTAATATACATGATGATATCAATAAACTTACTCATCAGCATAAACTTACTTAAAAGACGGTTCAGCTCAACCGTGTCCCAGGAAAGAATGATCCACTCTTGTCTTGGCTCTTGGTGTACTGTAGGTGGTTCAAGCAGTAAAGGCGCGTGCGCGTCTGTGGATCCGATATGGGTCGGCTCTATGGAGCTAGAAATATGACTAAATGTTCTGAATTTGAATTGTATAAATCTGAATTATTGACACGTGTAATCTGAAATGTTTTATGTCGAAATTGTATAGACACGTATTTTCAAACAGCAGATATTTTGTTCTGAATTAATAGACGGAACATATTCAGTTTTTGAAAATACAGATTCAAGATTTCAAATTCAGATCATCAAATTCAGTTTTCAAAAATTCAAAACGCAGAAATTCAGATCATCAAATTCAGTTTTCTAAAATTCAAATGCAAAAATTGAGATCATCAAATTCAGTTTTCTAAAATTCAAACGCAGAAATTCAGATCATCAAATTCAGATCGTACAGAAAGTAGGTCAGAGGCCATCATGAGGGAAGAGTAAAGGATGTCAGAAAAGTCGAACAGAGCATCGTCTGATCATTTCATTTCTTATCTGTAATGGAATAACATGGAAAGATAAAACTGCCTGTTTATACTTTTTTGTTTTGTTTAGATTAATGCACGGAACATGAGATTTCGGCTAGATTTCTCATTTTTCGTGCGTTGTTTACAAAATCGCAGATTAGTGAAGAAAATCTCAGCACCCGGCCTGTTAGGCCTATATTTAACTGCGGAGTCAAGTAGCCTATGTGTGGTGAAGCTGCGCTATACAGCGAAGAGCAGGTGTAAAGCACATACCAATGTTTAGTCAAGTGTAAATACCGGTACATAAATGATAATTTCTTTACGACACGCTCAGTTTTGGACAAGGGATGCAAATACTGTCATGCAATTTGGCTGAGGTTGGGTAGCCTATGAGGGTGAATTTAAATTTAAATTTAACTGTAACTCATAGCCCCGAGATGATTGACGGGATAACGGAGGCTAGCGCAAGATAACCTTTAATAAAAAACATAGGCCTATATTTCTTTTACTTAATATAAGTTTTTCTTTATTTTATTGTTGTTGTTTTCAATCAAATAGCCTAATAGTGAACCACAAACTGAGCTTCGTTTTAAAGGGGAATTTCCAAATATCTTTTATTTATTTGTTATACCCTAGGCCTAATGCAGGTAGGCTATTTTATGTCATCCGTCTTAAGCCTATTCGTTTTAATAAACGTTTAATATTGTTACGTTTTTTATTGAACTATTTTATTGTTGTGGTATTTTCATTAGGCTAATAGGCTAATAACGAACAAAACAATAATTCGTTTGAAAGTAATTAAGAGGAAATTAATTTATTTCATTTATTTGTTACAGCGGGTAGCCTACCTTAGCCTATCTTAATTCGTCTTGGTAATAACGAATAATGTTGTTGATTATTTTTGTTTAAAGAGTGGAGGAAGATGCTGTCAAACACGACCAAAATAAGTGCTTCACAGATGCTGAACGTCACAGCAGGTTTCCATCCTAGGATTTTTTATTTTTATTTTACAATAATAAAACTTCAGAATAATCATAAAAACTTCAGAAAAAAAATAGCTGCAACCGTTTTGAATATTGCTTGATCAAGTAGGGCCTAGCCTAGGCCATTCGGTCTAAACGGTGTTAATGAAAAACACAAAATAAAAACATGACATTTGTTAATAAAAAATATTTTATGTATAGGGCCTACAATTAAACAATATAGCTAGGCTATATAAAGTTTTGTTTCAAAATGGATGAGGAAAATACAGCGCCTTGAACATCTCTGCAACTCGTCTATACAAAAAAAAAAAGTGGCATCTGTCAAAGGCTTTTGGAGTTTCTAATACTGACAAAAAGAAAGGTAAAATACACAACATATTACATCGGTATCTGAATAAATAAAAGGAATGCAATAAAATCACGATTTAAATCATTTTTAAATGAAAATCACATAGGTCTACATGACACTTGTTAATATTTTATAGGCTAAATACAATTGATTGTAAAATAATTTTCTCAAATAAAGTATTTTGAATCCAAAAAGCTCTAAACAAATTTTAGAATCAGGCAGCATCAGTTATTTATTTATTTTTTTTTAAAGTTAAATATAGGCTACACAAATAAAACGTGAAGGTTACAGCTGCATCTGTGTCTGAGATTTTTATTTTTTATTTTTTATCAGAGATTTGATGTTTTTGATCAATTTGATGTTCTTGAACTCTGAAGCCAGAACGAATAACTTTGTTTGGTTTGAATTATCTGAATTTGCATGCGTTCTTGGCCACGTCAAACCGTGACTGGCTGCATGTTCAATGCTTACGTTAAAATTGTTGACCAAATATTTTACTGTAACAATCTTTTTTTATGGATAGTAAAATGTTGCATATATAGCAGGACTGTGTCCACGCCAATGAGCTTCGTCATAAAGGCAGTTACATGCGGTCCTGTCAGACAAACTATCACACTCGTGATCTTCTGATTAATATTAATTTCCTAATTTAGTAACAGTCATATTATTCTGAAGTGGAACTGAACACTGGTATGTGCTTTACACCTGCTCTTCGCTGTCTAGCGCAGCTTCCCCACACAGATTTTACTCCGCACAGTTAAATATAACAGGCCGGGTGCTGATTAATTTGTCATATTTCTGATTTGTTTTTTTTCTGTGAAACGCACATAAGAAAGCCCGATCTAGGACCTGCCCTGTACAGTTTTAATAAGCGGTAGCCTACTACTGCTATATAGAGGACAATTATTTTTTTGAACAGACCTGGACTGAATCCGAAATCGCCCCCTATACCCTAAAATAGGGCAGCATTTGAGGGGACAGCCATTTGTAGTGGTGTCCGAAACCATAGTGGACATGTTCGAGTGCACTCATTCAATCCCACGTTGCACCGCAATAACGAGTGTACAGCGGATGTAGCCTACAACAGCTGTCCGACTTCACACACTCGTTTTCATTCACTCATTCAATTGAACGGTATTAGTGGACTAAAGTAGGGAATAGTGAATGAGGTTTAGGGGGCGATTTCAGATTCAGCCCTGGGGCGACAGATGTCAAATGCTGAGATTTTCTTCACTAATCGGCGATTTTGTAAACCACGCACGAAAAAAGAGAAATCTAGCCGAAATCTCATGTTCCATGCATTAATCTAAACTAAACAAAAAAGTATAAACAGGCAGTTTTATCTTTCCGCGTTATTCCATTACAGATAAGAAATGAAATGATCAGATGATGCTCTGTTCGACTTTTCTGACATCCTTTACTCTTCCCTCATGATGGCCTCTGACCTACTTTCTGTACGATCTGAATTTGATGATCTGAATTTCTGCGTTTGAATTTTAGAAAACTGAATTTGATGATCTGAATTTTTGCATTTGAATTTTAGAAAACTGAATTTGATGATCTGAATTTTTGCGTTTTGAATTTTAGAAAACTGAATTTGATGATCTGAATTTCTGCGTTTTGAATTTTAGAAAACTGAATTTGATGATCTGAATTTGAAATCTTGAATCTGTATTTTCAAAAACTGAATATTTTCCGTCTATTAATTCAGAACAAAATATCTGCTGTTTGAAAATACGTGTATATACAATTTCGACATAAAACATTTCAGATTACACGTGTCAATAATTCAGATTTATACAATTCAAATTCAGAACATTTAGTCATATTTCTAGCTCCATACTGACCTACTTTCTGTACGATTTCTGTGAATTTCTGCGTTTGAATTTTAGAAAACTGAATTTGATGATCTGAATTTTTGCATTTGAATTTTAGAAAACTGAATTTGATGATCTGAATTTTTGCGTTTTGAATTTTAGAAAACTGAATTTGATGATCTGAATTTGAAATCTTGAATCTGTATTTTCAAAAACTTTCAGTCTATTAATTCAGAACAAAATATCTGCTGTTTGAAAATACGTGTCTATACAATTTCGACATAAAACATTTCAGATTACACGTGTCAATAATTCAGATTTATACAATTCAAATTCAGAACATTTAGTCATATTTCTAGCTCCATACGGCTCAGGATCCGCTGATTGATAGTAGAATTCACGGCGCCGCCCACAGACAGAGCTAATCCCCGGGGGCGGCACCAAAACGAATGTGACAGTCACGCGGGTTTGGCGACTTGAACGCGGACTCGAGTCGCTTGCTGTGTGGGGGTGGGCCGTTATCGGCGTTAACGTCCTGCGTTAACGTGAGACTCTTATCGGGCGATAAAAACAATATCGCCGTTAATCTATTCTCAAAGTTGGGTTGGGAGCTGGGTCTACTAAGTAAGGTATGATGACTTTCACAGTGATATTTTAGCGCGGATGTATTCCTAGCCGATTTGCACTGAAGGGAGCGAGAACGAGTCTTCGAACCTGCGTGTATGCTGTGAAATTACATCAAGCGTGAATGCTGGCATCCGAACTCGAGTCCTGACGACGTGCGTGACGGACGTACTGTAAGCAGAGAGCTGTAAATCTCATTTCTGCTCGTCGTCAGCGTTCTTTAGACCATTTGCAGTACATCCGCGGCAGATAGACTCAAGTGCCATTACATACTGAAGCTTTGGTAACAAAACTAACGGTTCAAAAACAAAAATATAAAGTTAGATGACCAACGCTATTAATTCTGCCACCTTCTCACTCGACGTCGTTATCAAGTAACAGGGTAAACAGCTGCTGCTTTGATGACGCAAACGCACCCCGGTTTCTGACCCAAAACTATAATATGAACATGGTCCAGGGAGCAATCGAACTCAGGTTCGGTCCAGGCAATCGAACCAAGTGTGAAAGCACCAGTCATTATTTGGGTAGCACACATATTCTGAATGCCTTCGGCAGAATTCAAAATGAGCCATTTTAATCTAGATTAATCTAGATTAATTTCAAAATCACAGTGAGATTAATCAAAATTAAAAAAATTAATCTATGCCCACTCCTAAAATAAACACATCAACAAACAAACACAAGCAGACACATGAGGCCTGTTGCATGAAGCTAGCTGAACAAACTCTAAGTTTCAGAGTAGGTTTAGAGTTGACAAATCCAGATAAATCCAACCTGGTTTAGATCAAGTTCAATTGTTTCTCAAAGCTTGGTATAAACTTTCTCTGTCAACTCAGGTTCAATCCAGAGTTTGCAATTAACACTGAAGCACGTGCACCTGAAAGCGTGACACAGGCGGCAAACAGCCAATCAAAGTGTCTGTTCGATTGACTTCTCTTCTGAAGATTGAGAGATCGTTCTGAAAATTATCATGAAATTAAATGTGTTTAAAGCAGGAATAAACACTGCTGCTGCAGCGTCAATTTAAGAAGGCAGCTGAAAGAATATCTGACTATATCAATGCATGATGTTAATCAAAGAAATATGCCTAATAATTAGGTTCACAAAGAGCTCAAATAAATACACGTTGTTTAAAAGAATTATGAATGCATGTTTTATATTTATATTAATATTTGGCTACTTGTCAATATAATATAATTATATGAATATATTATGTGAATTAAAAGTGATTATAATTCCTATATTATAAATATAATAAATAATTTGCACCAAAAGATGAGCAATTTTGTCTCTAAAGTTTTTTCACTATAAACTACTTTAATTTGAGAGATACAGGTTGTGTGAGTTTTACTTGCAGCTGATTTGTCCAGTTTGAGTTTGTGATCTCTAACCCTGAATAAAACCTGCTCCAGAGCAGGTTAGCTGTGTAGTGTAAGTTACCATGGTGATTAACACTGCTAAAAACCAATCCACCTTCTTGAGCCCTAAAAACCAGAGTTTGCTCAAACTAATCTCAAACTTACCTGGGTAGCAACTGAAACCAGCTTTGTGCAACAGGCCACTGGACATTCAAACAAACACACACAAACAAATAAACACACATTCAAACATGCATTTAAACATTCAAAACAATCATAGACACATATAAACATTTCAAACACACAAACAAATGAACATACACACATATAAACATTCAAACAGACACACACATGCACACATGAACATTCAAACAGACACACACACGCACAAGCAAACAAACAAGCACATTCAAACAGACACACGCACAAACAAACAAGCATACACACAAACAAATAAACACATATTCAAACAGACACACGCACAAACAAACAAGCACATTCAAACAGACACATGCACAAACAAGCATACACACAAACAAATAAACACACGTTCAAACATGCATATAAACATTCAAACAAACACACAAGCAAACCATCAGACACATACCACTAGGGGTGTGCCGGTTTCAGAATTGGTGATGACGGTTATGATGTGAGTCAAATGTGACGGTTCGTAACTTAACCGTCATCGAGGGGGAGGGGGGTGGGGTTGTGGTGGTGATGTGATGATGTTCGTCTGTTATGATACAACTTAGTTTGAATAAACGAGCAGACACTGATTAGCTACTTGCTATAAGTTTATTTATATACACACAGTCAACAAATCCTTAACACAAAAAAACCTTTGCAATGAACATGCTTTGTTTTAAATAAATCACACATGATTGAGTAGCCTAGGCCTAAATTACAAATGATAAAATCTACATACCTTCAGAGCCGTCGCTAGTGGGGTTAAAGTTGGTGACGATTATAGGGGCCCCCACTGCCCAAGGGGCCCCACAAAATCCAGAAGTTATACTATATAGTCCCCTGTTCTGTGAATAATTATAATATTTTTATTAGATGTATGCCTGAGATTTTAATGAAAACCACAAAACCATGCAAATAGGTTAAAGAAGTTTTTCAAATATCTGCTCCTCTCCTCTCCATACAAATGGTTCAGTCCGGTTTAGTATTTATTAATTAAATCAGTCAGTGACGAACATTAGATCATTTGACCCAATCAAATTGTAAGTCCCACCCCAGCTCGTGAACAGAACCAATCGGAGTTGAGGCGGCAGCTGAAGTTAAAGATGAACTTGTTGAAAGAACAGGAGACTGACAGACAGGCTGAAAATGTCAGGGAAAAGAAAATATAAATCAGGGTACCAGAAACGCCTTGAAAAGAACGAGAGGGAGGCCAGGAGAGTTGCTGTATCCCAGCCGATCAAGACGTTCTTTAAGACAGGTTAGTAACTTAGTGAATTGTTATTTCGCTGTCAGATTTACTTTCGTAGGAAAACTACCGCCTGCCGCCTACTGTCATTACGGCACCGCGCACGCACCGCCTCAAATTGATTAAATGATTACGTGGTCAAAATCCCTGTCTTTTACGCTATTGTAAATAGAGTTTGTTTGTATAACACACAGAAAAAAATGTCACAACGCATGTCACAAGCATTATGCACCTACTGGCTGTTGATTTATTTTATTAGGCTACAGTCAAGAAAACACGAATACAACACACTGCTCTTGGATGGATACATTCATTAGCTTTATTTAATAATATATTACACAGATACATAGTGTCTTTATTTAAATAAGACAAGTAATTCTTATAAAAAAGACAAAAGTCTTTACATTTGACTGCATTCTTGACAATTTATTTGTTTACTTTTTGAATTTATTAATATTTAAAAATGTCTTGGTTTTTGTTAAGTTTTTATTAGTTGTAAAAATGTATATAAACATTTACCTTTGAAAATAAAGAGTTTACAACACCACCAACATTTTATAACATGTATTTTGCTTTTGCTGGTGTTAAGTAAAAATCTTTATTTACATTTATCTGTTTTGTTATTTTGTAATAAACCCCTATTAGGTTACACGTGAGCCTCCATTCTCATATATTGTACAGTATATGATTTGGGTGGGGGGCCCACATCAATATTTTTTCAGGGGGCCCCAAATCCTCTAGCTACAGCCCTGCATACCTTTATCAAAGAAAAAGAAAAAAGTTGAACAACGACTGTTGTGATAATACCTTAATTAAACTAACTAAATACAGGAAACAAAAAAAGTGCAATGACATTTTAAATTCCTAATCTTTTTCGACTATCAAGATCTGTGACAGGAACACCAACATGTTCCCTTTACTGACGATCTTAGTTTTAGTGACGATCTGACAGGGGTAGCTATGTTACCCGCAGTGCTAAAAACTTGCGCTGATGCTGCGCTTGTAGCACAAATACACATGTATTTACGTGCCAATTTTGCTAAGAGCGGATAGCGTGTTTCATTGTCTCTCCACCATGCTAGTGGATTAGCCGTAGAGTCAATTGGTTGTTCTTGGAGATAGTGGGTTAACTCTGTGTCAGCGCGCGCTCTGATCGATAAAGGGGCAGAGATTTCAGACCTCCGTTTATTAAGGAGATCTCCAAGATTTCTCTTCTTGGTAGGGGATGGTGCACAGAAGCCTCAGAAGCACCACTAACTCCACCTCCGTTTCCCTCGTCAGCTGATACAATTCCCCCCTGGAGTGCATCTCCCGATATATTGCGCAACTTATGATCCTATCTAAAAAAAGTTTTTTTTTTTGTATTTATTTTTTTATGTTTATAAAAAATATTTTAATAACACGGTTTTGCCGGTTATAGTTCTAATGACGGTGTTTTACTATAACCGTCGGTCTCACGGTTATATACTAACCGTCACACCCCTACATACCACATAAACATTCAAACACACACACACACACACACACAAACACAAGCAGACACAATCGTTGTACAGTTGATGTACTTGACAATAATTGAGCTGAATCTACAAAGACTGAACTGACTTGTTGAGCTGAAGGACTACTTTATATTATAGTTTGAATTTGTAACTATTTTTATTGAATAAATGCTACAGAAATAAAGGTGATGGCATATATTTACAATAATAAATATAAATGCATGGGTGAGAATTTGTTTCTCAAAAACATTGAGTTTTGATTTTCTAAATTATCAATTGTTTTCACACATGATCGGCTAGTCAGTAAAAGATGGAATTGGGATTTAAATGGTTGTTTTCTAAATGAAATGTAATATAATGAAAGTGCTGTTAGTTTTGTGTGATGTGTCTAATGCAGAAAACTGTGTTTAGTGGTTTTGCAAAAGTTTGTTTTACAGATACAGACAGTGTAAAACATAAAATGTGTTTTTGTTTTGTTTTTGCAGACCGGTTTCTGAAGATTATGTATACGAGTGAATAATTTCATTGAGGGGCGGTGTAAGCGTTTTAAACCGTTTTAAACCAAAGATTGTAAGAAAAGTTTGGTAGGAACTTTTCATGTAATTTTAGATGATGATCCTAAAGTGAAAAGCATGTAGTTTTACTATTTTCTATGTAAACAATATTGAGTCATTTACTCATCAATATTAACTCATTACTATTAAATATAAAATAATTTCAAAACAGTTCTAAAATATTTTAAAACTTTACTGTTTCTGTATATTTCACTCATCCGCATAAAGACACTAATCTTCTGCATAGTTGTCAAATTGAGGGAGCGTTTTTTCTTTTCTTTCACACAACCCCCAACAGAAAAAACAGGATAGAGACACTTTTGTCTAGAGAACGGAAGAATCTCCTTTTGTGAGTTGCATGACACCTTCCAGACTTCCTAAACTATTGATCTAGTCATTTTACTGATACCGTCTCTTATCAGATCAGAGGATATACACTATTTATCTGGCATAGTGAGCGTTAAACTGGTCACATCTCCACAGAGACACTTTGTCTAGAGGAAAGAAGAATCTCCTTTTGTGAGTTGCATGACACCTTCCAGACTTCCTAAACTATTGATGATACCGTCTCTTATCAGATCAGAGGATATACTTATCTGGCATAATGAGTGTTAAACTGGTCACATCTCCACAGACACTATGTCTAGAGATAGAGTCTCCTTTTTATTGTTTTAATACATTTACACAGACAGAGAGGATTCAGTAACTTACTTTCACACGCACAAACGCATGCGCTCGCAGACACACTGACAACCACACACACACACACACACACAAGCGCTCTCGCAGACACTGACAAACTGATCTTTGCACAGTGTACTTCAGCTCTGAAGAAAACCCTCAAAGCTTAAAACCGAAATACTATTTCATCTACTTCATATCCTTAATATTCTTCTTAAACCTATTTTAATCACCACATTCTACACCGTTTTTATTTAAACAACATTTTCAACAGCGGCTTGTGGAGGAGATGCGTCGCACATTGACGAATGAACTCTGTGACACACTTCAGCTCGTGAGATCCTTTAAAGCTTAAAACCTAAATACTATTTCAACTACTTTTATATCATTGATGCTTCTCTTAAACTTATTTAAACATCACACCCTATTTCACAACACTTTTCACCAGGTGCGTTTTTGTGGAGGAGGGTGGCGTAAACCACTTGAGCACGTGAACACACAGTCCGGAAACGGAGGGTCAAAAAGGGGACAGTAATAAAGTAAGTGAAGTTAATAAACGTAATTTCGGGAGGAAGTACGCCCATCTAATCTTCCAATTAATACCAAGGTATAAAACCAGCAGCCTACCTCTTCCCATTGTTAGTTCTTGCAGCATCCCTCCTCCCCGGCTCCTCCCCTTTTTGAAAAAATGTGGCTGTTATAGGGGGGCAATCGAAGCTCGGGTAGAATATCATCTCCGAGCCCCTCTATAGCAGACAGCAAGCCAAATCTGTTTACCACTTTTACTAAGATTATATGGGCACACAAACTTGTGAATTAAACAATAAATCATATGTCATAAAGGGTCATTAATCCTATTCTGACAGGTAGTCCGTAATATTTACTACAGTCAGTGTTTACAAATGTGCGGAAGGAGGATTCAAAATCGTCCGACATCGCTGTTTTACCTTTTAACTCCCTTTTTTGTAAATGGCGTTTGACTTAGTATGTGCACGTTCAATAACGACTCGGTACTTCCGCCTCGGTACTTGCTGTCAAGACACAAACCTTAAATAACATCAGATGATGAAAGAAAGTCAAAAAGGTTGGAATTACATGAGGGTGAGTAAATTTTGATACTGTGTCCATATATATATATATTTTTTTTTAGTGGCCATTGCTGCCTCCAACTTGTGCTCACCTTGAAAAGCTGCAAATGATAAATGACTCCTCCGTATCACATTCTTCTTAGAATATGAATTTTCAAGCACAAAAATGGCCTCAGATCACATTCTCATCATTCTTTCTCAAAGTACTCAGATTCTGTTATAATGACTAATATGTATTCTATATGTTGACCCTTAGTTTGCAAATTTTCACTCATTATATAAAGCCCTTTATGTGATAGCCACATTAAAATTAAGCCCAGCAATGAAGTAAACAAAAATAAAATAAAGATCTTCTCACATATTTCAAAGCAAGTACTATGTGGCTATAGCTCTAAAAAAGATAATTTTCATTTATTTATTGATTATTCACTAAAGATGTATTTCATTCTATTCACCATTGACTTGGTTTTCAAGGAATCATTTCAAGTAATGTCTGCTTATCTCCATTTTTGTGTCAGATGTATTCTCACAACTCACAGCATACATCCCATACTGCATTTCCCTTCAAGACTCATCGATAACATCATGTTTTAAAAAGGGATTCTAATAGAGGAGACCTTTTAACGGAGCATCAGATATCATTATGTCGCAATCTTCCCTCTTTGCTATCTATACGAAAGCTGGGCCGATCATCCACACGTGGATCCTCCGTGCAGCATACATACTGTTTCCAGATCTTAATGAAAGCATTCCGGAATTTCTTAATGCGGAATGCGTAAACAATGGGATTGACGGCGGAATTGCCATGACTGAGCAAGATAGCAACGTAGAGAAGGCACATGGAATTGTCACAACTAGGACAGAAGAGAGTGATGCAGTTCAGGATATGCAATGGCAACCAGCTAACAGCGAACAAGAAAAGCACCAGTGCAAGAGATTTTGCCAGCTTGAGTTCTTTTCCGTAATATCGAGTGGGGTCGGTCTGGTTGACAGTGACCTTCTTGTTGAGTTGCTTGTGGATCATGTAGAAGATCTCAGTGTAAATGAGCAATATGAGGACGAGAGGTGGCAGCACCCAGCCGAAGAAGTTGAAATAGACCATGTACTCCATACTGATGACATTCTCAAACTCACAGGTTACGAGAAGGTCAGCACCCATAGTGCCATTGGTCTCTCGTAGCTTCTCCAGATTGTTCCATCCCAACATGGGTGTCAGGCCGACTGCTATGGCCACCATCCAGCACACCACCACTGCAGTGCCTGCACGATTTGGAGTCACCACTCTTTTATAGCTGTGGAAAAAAAAGAAAAAGATTTGGTTCCAAAAGTATTTTTCCCATTGATTTTTCCCAGAGAGATTTTTAAAAAGTCCTGAGAGTTAGGTACAAGACTGGCCATTTTTCCACTATAGGGCCAAAAGTGAGCATGCTTTTATGTGCCAGGGCCACTGTCACTTCCGGGGCTTGATTGGGCCTCAGGGCCAACGGTCAGGGTTATCATAAATGACATATACTAGTGATGCCCGGTTCGTGAACAAATCATTCTTTTGAAACGGTTCTTTTAAGTGAAATAGTTGAACCAGTTCACCAAATCGGACTGAATCTTTCTATGGTGTTTCTTATAGCCTAACAGGTTACTGTGTCCATAGCGAATGTGTGGCTGCGTCTGAAATCGCATACTATGTGAGTAGGTACTACATTTGAATTTTAACGAACTTCACGACCGTTAAAAAAGTATGTTCTATATAGTATGAATTAATGTAGTATGAATGTAATCTGCACGTACTACATCCACCATGTTGTCATAATCATGTGACCGACCAGTGTCAGTTGCGTTCCATCACCTCCATTCATAAATCGTCTCCCGTGGCCTCATGGGATAGTAAAGTGTCCATCATATGCGCACTTCAGTATCTCTCCGGAAGTAGTAGGTAATCCGGGTACTTTTCGCCTACTGTTTTTCGAATACTATGAATTCGGGCATACTACTCTGTTGGCGTACTGTTTTTCACATACTATATAGTAGAGAAGTATTTGATTTTGGATACAGCTTGAGTGTTTCTACAGAACATTCCTCTTGTCTGGTAACACTGAGTTGGTGTTTTTTGTGTTTTTGTTTTTCTTTAATATCATTTTAATGTAGGGATTTAAACTCCTTTTGCTTAGTAACTTTTTTTTGTTGCATATAATGAATAGCACACACATACCCTTTACAAAAATTAACCATGGTTTTATTATAGTAAAACCATGTTTTTTTGGCATATTGATTACCATTTGTATAACCACACAAACACCATTCAGTTAAACTATGGATTTGAAGCAAAACCATGGTTAAACTGTGGTTACCATTGAATAACTACAATAACCCTGTTATTTATTATTATTAATATTTTTGTTTGTTTTGTTCATTATAAAATCATGTTTTTTGTAAGGGTATATATATTCAGCATTCAGCTGACATGTTTGTTTGAAGGATGCATTGGGCAGGAATAGTTTGTTTTGTCAAAAAAAAAAAACCCTTTTAATCCTATTAATCAGAAAAAAAAATCGACCAACTAATCGATTACCAAAAAAAAAAAAAAAGCCCTACAATGGACATTGGCGAGGTGGCGAAGCGGGTATGCAAGGAAGAGTGCTGAACTCATTCATTCAAGTGTTGCTCTGAGGAGCTGAGACAGTGTCCCAGCCATTCAGCAGTGGTATAGAGTTTGTGGCGACGGGACGTAATGTCTCTGTTGCCTATTTCCTGAACATTAGTAACCTAGATGTTCCTAATTATTCAGTCACGTTATGTCAGATCCCTATCAAAACGCAACGATTGCTGTCCCATCCAGCGCCCTGTGTAAGCCACCTAATCCCCCTGCACCTGCTAGGGTGGAAGAAAGAACAGGGCTTTACACAGCTCATCAGGGCTCGATTACTGCTGTTCCTTCATACCCCATTAAGTGATCATTTTTGGATAACACTGGGAAAGTGTTCCTATTCCAAGTGGAAAGAAGCGCTATAGAGGCCACATCCTGCCCGTAGGGAGGTAATGTGGAGTTACACATGTGGACTGAACAATAGGGAAATGCTATATATGAAAGGTCTCTGTGGCATATCCAGCCCTGCTAGGGTGGAGTCAATACCAACAGAGGGGTTTCTGGCAAGGGACAGACAGGCTCGTATACAGGGAAGACATACCATAGAAGAATACTAGAGCGGGACCAATTTTATTGGCCGATATGAGTCTGTCGATATATCGGCATCGGCATATACACTCACCTAAAGGATTTTTAGGAACACCTGTTCAATTTCTCATTAATGCAATTATCTTATCAACCAAAAGAAAGGTGATTAAAGCAATTTTGAGCTTGGCATGGTTGTTGGTGCCTGACGGGCTAGTCTGAGTATTTCAAAATCTGCTCAGTTACTGGGATTTTCACACACAACCATTTCTAGGGTTTACAAAGAATGGTGTGAAAAGGGAAAAACATCCCGTATGCGGCAGTCCTGTGGGCTAAAAATGCCTTGTTGATGCTAGAGGTCAGAGGAGAATGGACAGACTGATTCAAACTGATAGAAGTGCAACATTGAATGAAATAACCACTCGTTACAACCGAGGTATGCAGCAAAGCATTTGTGAAGCCACAACATGCACAACCTTGAGGCAGATGGGCCACAACAGCAGAAGACCCCAACGGGTACCACTCATCTCCACTACAATGAGGAAAAAAGAGGCTACAATTTGAACTAGCTCACCAAAATTGGACAGTTGAAGACTGGAAAAATGTTGCCTGGTCTGATGAGTCTCAATTTCTGTTGAGACATTCAGATGTTAGAGTCAGAATTTGGCGAAAACAGAATGAGAACATGGATCCATCATGCCTTGTTACCACTGTGCAGGCTGGTGGTGGTGGTGTAATGGTGTGGGGGATGTTTTCTTTGCACACTTTAGGCCCCTTAGTGCCAATTGGCCATCATTTAAATGCCACGGCCTACCTGAGCATTGTTTCTGACCATGTCCACCCCTTTATGACCACCATGTACCCATCCTCTGATGGCTACTTCCAGCAGGATAATGCACCATGTCACAAAGCTCAAATAATTTCAAATTGGTTTCTTGAATGAGTTCACTGTACTAAAATGGCCCCCACAGTCACCAGATCTCAACCCAATAGAGCATCTTTGGGATGTGGTGGAACGGGAGCTTTGTGCCCTGGATGTGCGTCCCACAAATCTCCATCAACTGCAAGATGCTATCCTATCAATATGGGCCAACATTTCTAAAGAATGCTTTCAGCACCTTGTTGAATCAATGCCACGTAGAATTAAGGCAGTTCTGAAGGCGAAAGGGGGTCAAACACAGTATTAGTATGGTGTTCCTAATAATCCTTTAGGTGAGTGTATGCTGTTTAATGTTGATGATCGCATTATTTTACAAATGAATCTGCTTATAAGAGATTGATCATTCTTCTTCACCCTGTTTCTTTATCAGATTCTGTACTCATGCAGGAGATGTGTAATAGCGCCCCAACCGTATAACAGTGAAAACACAGAAAAATCACATCAATGGCAGGCATTTTTTTCAGAAAAGACAAGATAAGACAAAAAAAAAAAAAAAAACCCATGGCTCTTGACTGAAAATTTTTCATAAGGGTTAATCTATATTTATATAATGAAGATCATGAAGTTACTGAAAATAACTGCTTATGTCATTTACAGTGGGTACGGAAAGTATTCAGACTCCCTTAAATTTTTCACATTTTGTTCACATTTCGCATATTGCAGCCATTTGCTAAAATCATTTAAGTTCATTTTTTTCTCATTAATGTACACACAGCACCCCATATTGACAGAAAAACATTTTTGCAAATTTATTACAAAAAGAAAAACTGAAATATCACATGGTCCTAAGTTTTCAGACCCTTTGCTCAGTGTTTAGTAGAAGAACCCTTTTGATCTAATACTGCCATGAGTCTTTTTGGGAAAGATGCAACAAGTTTTTTACACCTGGATTTGGGGATCCTCTGCCATTCCTCCTTGCAGATCCTCTCCAGTTCTGTCAGGTTGGATGGTAAACGTTGGTGGACAGCCATTTTCAGGTCTCTCCAGAGATGCTCAGTTGGGTTTAAGTCAGGGCTCTGGCTGGGCCATTCAAGATCAGTCACAAAGTTGTTGTAAAGCCAGTTACTTTAGCTGTGTGCTTAGGGTCATTGTCTTGTTGGAAGGTGAACCTTCGGCCCAGTCTGAGGTCTTGAGCACTCTGGAGAAGGTTTTCGTACAGGATATCCCTGTCCTTGGCCGCATTCATCTTTCCCACAATTGCAACCAGTCATCATGTCCCTGCAGCTGTAAAACACCCCCACAGCATGATGCTGCCACCACAAAGCTTCATTGTTGGGACTATATTGGACAGGTGATGAGCAGTGCCTGGTTTTCTCCACACATTCCAAGATAAGGCCAAAAAGTTCCACCTTGGTCTCATCAGACCAGAGAATCTTATTTCTCACCATCTTGGAGTCCTTCAGGTGTTTTTTTAGCAAACTCCATGCAGGCTTTTATGTGTCTTGCACTGAGCAGAGGCTTCTGTCAGGCCACTCTGCCATGAAGCCCTGACTGGTGGAGGGTTGCAGTGATGGTTGACTTTTTACAACTTTCTCCCATCTCCCGACTGCATCTCTGGAGCTCAGCCAAAGTGATCTTTGGGTTCTTCTTTACCTCTCTCACCAAGGCTCTTCTCCCCCGATAGCTCAGTTTGGCCAGTTGGCCAGCTCTAGGAAGGGTTATGTCTTCCATTTAAGGATTATGGAGGCCACTGTGCTCTTAGGAACCTTAAGTGCAGCAGAATTTTTTTTTATAACCATGGCCAGATCTGTGCCTTGCCACAATTCTCTCTCTGATCTCTTTAGGCAGTTCCTTTGACCTCATGATTCTCATTTGGTCTAACATGCACTGAGAGCTGTAAGATCTTATATAAACAGCTGTGTGGCTTTCCTAATCAAGTCCAATCAGTATAATCAAACACAGCTGGACTCCAATGAAGGTGTAGAACCATCTCAAGGATGATCAGAAGGAATGGACAGCACCTGAGTTAGAGTGTCAGAGCAAAGGGTCTGGATACTTAGGACCATGTGATATTTCAGTTTTTCTTTTTAAATAAATCTGTAAAAATGTCAACAATTGTGTGTTTTTCTGTCAATATATATATAATGTGCTGTGTGTACATTAATGAGAAAAAAATATATATTAGCAAATGGCTGCAATATAACAAAGAGTGAAAAATGAAAGGGGGTCTGAATACTTTCCGTACCCACTGTGTATGTTTGTTCTGTTGTATTAATGTACAATGTATGCATGTTATGTATACTCTATTATATACACTCACCTAAAGGATTATTAGGAACACCATACTAATACTGTGTGTGACCCCCTTTCACCTTCAGAACTGCCTTAATTCTACGTGGCATTGATTCAAAAAGGTGCTGAAGGCATTTTTTAGAAATGTTGGCCCATTTTGATGGGATAGCATCTTCCAGTTGATGGAGATTTGTGGGACGCACATCCAGGCAGTGATGGAGTACTCGAGTGCTGGACTCGGACTCGAGTCCTTATTTTCTGGACTTGAGTCCGACTCGAGTCCGACTCGAGACTCCGTTCTCTGGACTCGTGACTCGAGTTGGACTCGCGGACTGATGACTCATACTTGGACTCGAGTCTCGAGGATATATAAAATCGGACTTGAGCATTCATCAAATTAATTACGTTGTTTCTGACTAAATAGGTTATAACATTTTGATTTAAGATGTTACACTTTTCCTGTTTCGGGCTTCAAGACCTGCCGTGATCTATTTTTCCCCTCACAGACACTGCTACCGCTCGCTCTCCTTGCTTGACAACACACTCACTGACGTCACTGGTCACTGACTTTACGCTGCATTCTCGTGCATTATTCGCGGGCTAAAAGTTAACATTTGGAAAATGCTGAAATATTTGTCCCGGATCGTGAAGTTCACCTAAATGGATTTTGCGTCTAATGCTGGAAAGAGCAGCAACATTATTTAAAAAACTATTATTGACTAATGCATATATGATAACAAACAGAGGAAGCTAGGGTTGGCGATGTCTGCCTATTTGGCATCAGACGTTGACGATGTCTACGTACAGTGAAGCGAATGTACAGTGACGTGACATAACTGCCAGATTCAGTGCTTTCTGCTATATTGGCTGGCGCTGAGCCAAAGACGGAGACGCTCAGCGCTTAATCCCGCTTATGTTTATTTTAGATTTCAGATATTTAAATACATATAATTTATAGCAAAACAATACATTTATAGTTTGTAAAATACACAATGGTGTCTATGGAAGCAGCAATAAACAATCCTTTCAAATATATTTGCCGACATACACTACAGGCCAAAAGTTTGGACACATTACTATTTGTAATGTTTTTGAAAGAAGATTCTTCTGCTCATTAAGCCTGCATTTATTTGATCAAAAATACAGAAAAAAATGTAATATTGTGATATATTATTACAATTTAAAACACTTGGTTTTCAATTTATTATACTTTAAATTATCATTTATTTCTGTGATGCAAAGCTGAACTTTCAGGATCATTACTTCAGTCTTCAGTGTCACATGTGACATCCAGTCTATCACATGATCCTTCAGAAATCATTCTAATATTCTGATTTATTATGAGTGTTGGAAACAGTTCTGCTGCCTAATTGATGAATAAAAGGTTCAAAAGAACTGCATTTATTCAAAATAAAAACATATTTTCAAATAATATAAATCTCCTTTACTATCACTCTTTATCAATTTAACACATCCTTGCTGAATAAAATTATTGATTTATTTTTAAAAAAGAAAGAAAAAACATGACTGACCCCAAATTACTGACCAGTAGTGTATATTGTTGTACAAAAGATTTCTATTTTTAAAACATTTGCTTCTTTTTTGTTTTTATTCATCAAAGTATCCTAAAAAAATATCACAGGTTATGAAAAAAATATTAAGCAGCAGAATTGTTTCCAACTTTGATTATAAATCTTCATATTAGAATGATTTGACTCGACTCGGACTCGAACTCAGGAAATGGTGACTCGACTTGGACTCGACTCGGACTCTTCTTTGGTGATTTGGACTCGAAACACTGGGACTCGACTCGGACTCGACAGTTGGTGACTCGACTACAACACTGCATCCAGGTCACGAAGCTCCCGTTCTACCACATCCCAAAGATGCTCTATTGGGTTGAGATCTGGTGACTGTGGGAGCCATTTTAGAACAGTGAACGCATTATCATGTTCAAGAAACTTATTTGAAATGATTCAAGCTTTGTGACATGGTGCATTATCCTGCTGGAAGTAGCCATTAGAGGATGGTTGTCATAAAGGGATGGACATGGTCAGAAACAATGCTCAGGGAGGCCGTGGCATTTAAATGTGTGCCAAGAAAACATCCCCCACACCATTACACCATCACCACCAGCCTGCACAGTGGTAACAAGGCATGATGGATCCATGTTCTCATTCTGTTTACGCCAAATTCTGACTCTACCATCTAAATGTCTCAACAGAAATCGAGACTCATCAGACAGTCTTCAACTGTCCAATTTTGGTGAGCTCGTCCAAATTGAAGCCTTTTTTTCCAATTTGTAGTGGAGATGAGTGGTACCCGGTGGGGTCTTCTGCTGTTGTAGCCCATCTGCCTCAAGGTTGTGCGTGTTGTGGCTTCACAAATGCTTTGCTGCATACCTCGGTTGTAACGAGTGGTTATTTCAGTCAAAATTGCTCTTCTATCAGCTTGAATTAGTCAGTCCATTCACCTCTGACCTCTAGCATCAACAAGCTGACATCAACAAATTCACAATACCCGTCTGGCACCAACAACCATGCCACGCTCAAAATTACTTAAATCACCTTTCTTTCCCATTCTGACATTCAGTTTGGAGTCCAGGAGATTGTCTTGACCAGGACCACACCCCTAAATGCATTGAAGCAACTACCATGTGATTGGTTGATTAGACAATTGCATTAATGAGAAATTGAACAGATGTTCCTAATAATCCTTTAGGTGAGTGTATACAGTGTTTCCAGACTTTTGACTGGTACTGTACTATAATATACACAAAAAAAATATTGGCCAATATATTGATATCAGACTTTTTTTACACCCTAATATTGGTATAGGTATCGGCCCTCAAAAACCCATATCGGTCGGGCTCTAAAGAATACATATGGGCACCTAGTCTACCACGAAGGCTGACCTTCTGGGCTCGTATCCCATCCTTAGAGGGGGATGGCGCAGCAAGCAAGACACTTTGCCTGTGGTCTGCGTACAAGCGCAAATAGGATAGTGCAAGGGCTGGGTCTGCCTCCTCCAGGGGTAGCACTTAAAGGTTTGCATCCTGTTCCATGGGGTTCATATAAACATTGTACACATATATACGCCGGGCCCAGTTGGTCAGCCCAAAATTCCAGGCACTATTCGAAAAGCAAGGTCTGACCACGAGCTAATGATTATAATTTTTATTAGTCATATCAATATATAAGCACAAAATGTTGGGCCAAATTGTGCAAAACAAACCAGGTGTTCTTTATATATATGTATATATGTATGTATGTTTTTAGAAGAAGTCTCTTATGCTCATCAAGGCTGCATTTATTTAAAAAAAAAAATTACAAAAACAACAGTAAAATTGTGAAATATTATTAAAATGTAAAAATTCTATTTGAATATATTTTGAAATTTAATTTTGTGATACAAAGCTGAATTTTCAGCATCACTACTTCAGTGTCAAATGATCCTTCAGAAATTATTTTAATATGATAATTTGCTTTAATGATTGATTATTAATTGAATCATATATTATTATCAATGTTGAAAATAGTTGTCTAAAACATTTCTTAGTTATTGTAAAATGTACAGCAATCTCTTTGCAGTGTATTATGTACTTATTGTGTTCATATTGTATTGCAAAACACTGATATTGAGGTGGCATATGGGTAAAGTTAGGGACAGATGTATGGGTAGGTGTACAACGCTATGCCTTGTCACACTCAGGCCGCTCTTTCCTCACCAGCGGGGGCACATGCTGGGTGTGTGGAGGCTTCTTGAATGTGTCCTGAACACAGCCAAAGCAGGTAAGTGTTGCACCAATGAAGGCACTTGAATTGCTTCATATGAGACCGCTTCAGCACTGGCTTCATGACCGAGTCCTGAGATGGGCGTGGCAGAGCGGTACGTACCGGGTTTCCATTACCCCACACCGTTAAACCCTGCACCCTTAAAGGCACCGTAACCTGTCACTCGCAATGCATAGCATAACAGAGTCCAACAGGATACAATACTGAACATTTTCAGACATAACATTTCCCCCCCACTCCCTAGAAACTGAAAAATAACATTCAGCCCACCATTACCAAGTGTCACTATCACCCTGTCACATAGACCCCATGCCAGATGGGCGGGACCCTCATTCTCTGAGGACGTGCTGGCCATGAAGCTGCGTCGGCGGTGCTAATGGTTTTGTTTGCACACATTATTAATCATATCTGACAGGTAGGCGGGCAACACTCAGAGTGGAGATGGGGAAATAGCAGTAGCCTAACAGGGGTTTAGCTGCTGCTTCCAGAGGCATGTGACTGAAAAAGTGGTCATATGTGCATTTGTTCAGGATTGACACTTTTGCCCCTGTGTCCATGAGGAGTGGAATGAGAGCTGTGCCCACACAGCATGTGCAGAGCTGGAACAAAGGCTGTGAGGTCTGTACAGTGTTTATGGGGTCAGCAGCAGTATCATGGCAAGCAGGAGAGGAGCAACAGCAGCGTGCAAAATGGTACAACTTGTTGCAGTTAAGACAACGTTTTTCATGGGCAGGGCATGACTGTTCTCTGGTTGCATGTTTAGGAGAGCCACAGTTGCTACAGCTCTTATGCCCACTCTCCCTGGGCCCCCTGTCACTCACCCTTTCAGCTGCCTCTGCAGCCACTGTGTGCTGAACTGACGATGGTGATGATGTCTCAGACTCGTGCACAGCACGGCCACACTTGCGAGCCTCCAGTAGGGCCGTTTCCAACTGCTTTCCAATTACTAAAGTGTCCGCTAGTGTCTTGGAGTCTGGCTCTAGTAAAAGCCTCTCCCTCAGTTGGTTACATGACGTTTTCTCTATTAACTGGTCAACTATAAGTCCATCCTCCAAAATCACAAAGACTAGCCAGCTCACATAATGCTGATACATAGTGGGCAATGTTCTCACTCGGCTTTTGGGTCCTCTGACGAAACTCAAAATGGTGCACCCACAGCTTCTTCCAGAGCTGAAATGAGCCTTCAAGGCGGCTGTGGCTGAGACGTACTTATATTCTGATAAGGTGAGTGTGGCGAAGATTCGCTGTCCCTCCTGCCCGAGACAATGGTGCAAGAGTGCACACTTCCTCGCCTCCGCTAGGTCCATGTGTCCCAAAACAGCAAATAATCCTCAAACCATGTAAGCCAGCGATCCCAGGGAACAGCTGGATCAGTACACAAGTACACTATACAAAGCCAAAATCTCTCTTAATTTAAAGAAAAATAAAGACAAAACTGACCCAGCCAGTAACAGGCCAATTGCGTTTCAGAGTTTTTACAAAAGTTAATTATTAAAGCATTAGCTATTCAGCACAACAAGCATTTACCCTCTATTTTTCACCCCAACCAGACTGGATTTATCCCTGGTAGATTTTCTTTCTCTAATGTACGTTGCATCCTAAACACAATATATGGCAATCATAAGAAAGCTAATGGGGCAGCAATCCTGTCCTTGGATGCGCAGAAAGCTTTTGACCTGGTCGAATGGCCTTACATGTAAGGAAGGAAGCTCTTATTAGTTTGAATGCTGATGACATGGGTGGACTGGCCATCTGGCATACCGGGCACTTTCCCGGTGGGCCGACGTGCTTTTTGGGCCGACCGCAGTAGTTTTTTTTTTACGTAAAAAAATAAATAAAAAAATTAATCGGCCAATGAACAGCTAATTTGGCGGCCCAATGTTTTTTCAATTGACACTGGGCTGCTGGCCCAAAACACTAGTCAAAAATATCACATAGGCTAGGTTTTCCTTCTGACAGACGCGGCCCATGAAACACGCTTAGCGGCCCATTGGTTGACACTTGATTGACACTGGAATGGCACAATCATATCTTTGAACAGCACCATCTATGGGATTTCTGCCTGCATGCAGTTTCAGTGTGATCATGGAGAGGAAACGCAAAGGAGGTGCAGAGAAGCTGTGTCACTGCGTGAGAAAAAAAAAAATGACGAATGTTTTTGGCAGCAGCAGGACCTTCACCAGCTCCCGTGGCTGATGAAAGTGGTGGTTGTGTCGGTGTAGGTGTCGGTGGCATTAACAGTTATAGTGAAGAGGAGAATCAAGAGGAGAGGGACAGAGATGAGAGAGTCAGGGGAGAACCTGCGGTTAGCCTTGATAAAAATGAGCCAAAAACAAGTGTTTACAAACTGTTGATAATACCACTGAAACAATAAGGCATGTTATACACTGTATGATTGCAGTTTGGCTAAGTGTGCGGGTGTAGAAAGCCATAACATCAGTGTTAAAAAAGGTCGGAGCAGCTAATTAACAAGAATCAATTGGCCTTTAATCAATGCTGAACATCAACATTGATTGAGGTCATTAAGCTAGTTCTTTTACATCTTTCCGGCTAAGTAAAATACATTTTTTAATATATTATGATGATGATCCATTGTATTATTGAGAAAACTTGCACATCATGCAAACTTACTTAATGAGAATTGTAAGCTAGCTTTTCTATCTGCATTGGCAGACAAAAACGTCTCCGGTTTCGACTGTAACCTTAGTTTCCTGAGAACAGGGAACGAGACACTGCGTCGGAAAAAGACGCTACGTGGAACACCTCAGCGTGACAGGTGTCTGAATCGCTATCCAATCACATCAATCCTATAGACCGGCGACAGCCTCTGAAGTCATCACCGTGCGACCAGGAAGTAGATAAGGGCGCCATGCAAACACAACACTATCCACTTCATCTGAAGGGACTGTTGGTGGGCAGGCAGGCCCCGAAGGCATGGCAAAGCAACGAAGCATCTCTTTCCCTGTTCTCAGGGAACTAAGATTACGGTTGTAACTGGAGACGTTCCCTTTCGAAAGGGAACTCACGCTGCGTCGGAAAGACGCTACGGGGAACGATATACCCATGCCGCCATGCCGAGGGGAGTGCATGCCCTATGGCAGTGACAACTGTCAAGACAAGCAAATTCAACTAAAATGTCTGAACCACTCCCCCTCTGGTCACACTAGGTGACAGGATTCCCTACGGTCAAAGCCCAAGCTATAAGCCTTGGGGGGCACCTTCATGTACCGCATGAAGTCCTCCCCGGCTGCTCAAGTCCTGGAACCGGCCCATTCAACAGAAGGGGTTCTTTTAAGGGAATGTGGCTAAGGGGACCCAAGGATGCCCCAGCCAGTCACTATTCGGAAAAACCTTCACCGAATGCCACCAGGGAGGCCAGACCTGGCGTCACTTGTGTTACTACTTGAACAGAGCATATACCGGCCAACTGAGTGCCCAGCTCAGGGGCTCACCCTCAGGGAGGCCTGTTGGGAGGCCTGCTACCTGCTGGCCGGATGTGCGCAGCATCGGAAGTGAATGAAGTCCCAGTGCTCGCCTCCGGGGAGGCCTGGTGAGGCCTGCCACCTGATAGCAGAACGTGCCAGCTATACCTAGCTAGCAACCATGCTCACTGTCACAGAGACTGGGAACCATGAACTCGCCCTCAGGGAGGCCTGGTGAGGCCTACTACCTGCCACCCAGCAACTGGAGCCCGAGAGCACCTCCTCAGAGGAAGCCGGGCCAGTCCTGCTGCACCACAGCAGGAACTCAGGGAGGCCCAGCGAGGCCTGCCACCTGCCGTACAGTGACTGGAGCCCAGGAACGCCCCCTCAGGGGAAGCCAGCCGAGGCCTGCTGACCCACAGCAGGCCCTCAGGGAGGCCTAGTGAGGCCTGCTACCTGCCATCCGGTGACTGAAGCCCAGGAACACCCCCTCGGGGAAGGCTAGACGAGGCCTGCTACACCACAGCAGGCCCTCAAGCCAGCTATGGTCAAGCAGCCCGCCTCTGGGGAGGCCAAAAGTGGCCTATTGCCTGGCAGCGAGCTCCAGAAATGCCTGCAAGGCCTACTGCCTACCGGAAACCGTTGCGATGACCCAAAGGCCGGGAACTCGCCCCTCAGGGCGGTCCGGCCGGGTCTGGGGGTTGATGGAAAGCTGGCTGCCTGCGATCCTGGCTGCCTGCTGGCTGACGAAGAACTGGACATCCAGTTATCACCTGGGGACTCCATAAAGGGTGTACTATTCGGCGAGGTTCCGCTGAAGCTGACATCGTTGAGGAGAATTCTCCTAGGCCCACATGAGCTACGATGTCGGGACTCCCATGCAGGGCGGCCAGGCGAGGCCCACTACCCGCTCGGAGTCCGCTGCCGAGACTGCCAACGCCGGCTGCTCACAGCCGGCTGGCCTTCACACGCCCTTCCCAGAGCTGGCTCCATTCCAGGGGCTTGCAGTGTCTTCCATGCGATGGAGCAGTCTCGCTGGCAGTGCCTACAACATAGACCTAAACACTTTGCACGTTGCAGTGTACTCAGCAAAAGTGCCATAAACCCTCTAAAACCTGAGCCCTAAAAGGTGGAGCAGAAGACACAGAGCAGAAAGCAAAACATTCACAAATATGCGAACCGCTGGCCAGACATCCTCCTGGAGGTGGCGGCCACAATAGCTCTGGAAAGCGGGGTTTTAGCAAAACCAGCCTGACCACGCACATGGAGGGCGCAAAAACCCACTGGCTGAGTCGCTGTTCATTCTGCTACACACCAATCTGCATTACTAGGATCCCAGAACGCAGAGAAGAGGGGCGGGCCTTGGCCGGACAACTCTGAAACAAGAGGAGGCTGAGCCAGGGATAACACAACGCACTAATTTTAATAAAAAAAAAAACAGGCCCGGGGCGGGCGACCTGTCCAAGGGAACGCCACCATCCCATAGCGAACTGCCTAGGCCAACCGGTGCGGCGCCCTAAAAACGGGCCAGCCTGCACTAGATCTAACAAGGCTTGGGGAAATAACGAATCCCAGAAGCCAGTCCAACGAAGCCCCGTAGGGCTGGACATAGATCTTGCTGTAGTTCATGCAACAGCCCCACACTCCTGTCAAAAACTTCCACAGGAAGGGACACAACTGCATTACCCGGCAGTGGCTACAGGCAGTTAGCTTCAGCTAGGAGAGACACACTCACCCAAAGTGAGTGCCCGCGGGAATGTTTATAGCGGCAGAATGTTTTTTTGTTTTTTGGGCGGTTATCCTCTCCCCGTGAAAGCTAACAGCCTCCCAGCCGCCGGCCCCTCTCCCCTCGAGAAGAGGGCCAGACCTCACACAGGAGGCTCCCTCGAGAACCTCCCATGCACACTTCTCTCCCTGGCACATGACACAGAGAGTGTGTGTGTCCTCAGGCAGAAAAACCTTAGAAAAACCTGGGGCACGAATCCGCGCACTTCCAGAAGTTACGCTCCTTCTCTGTGCACTTCATAGATGCGGTATCGGATAAGCAGACTCAAGACAAAACAGTCCCTGAGGACAAAGAGGATACTGTTATGTTTGCATGGCACCCTTATATACTTCCTGATCGCACAGGGATGATATCAGAGGCTGTCGGCGGTCAATACGATTGATGTTGATTGGATAGCGATTCAGACACCTGTCCCGCTGAGGTGTTCCCCGTAGCATCTTTCTGACGCAGCGCAAGTTCCTTTTCGAAAGGGAACTAATGAAAGGCCTCTTCAAATGAAAACACAGGGCCTCTTCCTCTTCTTTTATTGTTTTAATACTGATGATTTTGGCATACAGCTCATGAAAACCCAAAATTCCTATCTCAAAAAATTAGCATATTTCATCCGACCAATAAAAGAAAATTGTTTTTAATACAAAAAAAGTCAACCTTCAAATAATTATGTTCAGTTATGCACTCAATACTTGGTCGGGAATCCTTTTTCAGAAATGGCTGCTTCAATGCAGCGTGGCATGGAGGCAATCAGCCTGTGGCACTGCTGAGGTGTTATGGAGGCCCAGGATGCTTCGATAGCGGGCTTAAGGTCATCCAGATTGTTGGGTCTTGAGTCTCTCAACTTTCTCTTTACAATATCCCACAGATTCTCTATTGGGTTCAGGTCAGGAGAGTTGGCAGGCCAATTGAGCACAGTAATACCATGGTCAGCAAACCATTTACCAGTGGTTTTGGCACTGTGAGCAGGTGCCAGGTCGTGCTGAAAAACGAAATCTTCATCTCCATAAAGCTTTTCAGCAGATGGAAGCATGAAGTGCTCCAAAATCTCCTGATAGCTAGCTGCATTGACCCTGCCCTTGATAAAACACAGTGGATCAACACCAGCAGCTGATTTGGCACCCCAGACCATCACTGACTGTGGGAACTTGACTTCAGGCATTTTGGCATTTCCTTCTCCCCAGTCTTCCTCCAGACTCTGGCAACTTGATTTCCGAATGACATGCAAAATTTGAGCGACAGTCCAGTGCTGCTTCTCTGTAGCCCAGGTCAGGCGCTTCTGCCGCTGTTTCTGGTTAAAAAGTGGCTTGACCTGGGGAATGCGGCACCTGTAGCCCATTTCCTGCACACGCCTGTGCACGGTGGCTCTGGATGTTTCTACTCCAGACTCAGTCCACTGCTTCCGCAGGTCCCCCAAGGTCTGGAATCGATCCTTCTCCACAATCTTCCTCAGGGTCCGGTCACCTCTTCTCGCAGCGTTTTTGCCACACTTTTTCCTTCCCACAGACTTCCCACTGAGGTGCCTTGATACAGCACTCTGGGAAAAGCCTATTCATTCAGAAATTTCTTTCTGTGTCTTACCCTCTCGCTTGAGGGTGTCAATGATGGCCTTCTGGACAGCAGTCAGGTCGGCAGTCTTACCCATGATTGCGGTTTTGAGTAATGAACCAGGCTGGGAGTTTTTAAAAGCCTCAGGAATCTTTTGCAGGTGTCTAGAGTTAATAAGTTGATTCAGATGATTAGGTTAATAGCTTGTTTAAAGAACCTTTTCATGATATGCAATTTTTTTTAGATAGGAATTTTGGGTTTTCATGAGCTGTATGCCAAAATCATCAGTATTAAAACCATAAAAGACCTGAAATATTTCAGTTGGTGTGCAATGAATCTAAAATATATGAAAGTTTAATTTTTATCATTACATCATGGATAATAATGAACTTTTATCACAATATGCTATTTTTTTAGAAGGACCTGTGTGTATATATATATATATATATATATATATATATATATATATATATATATATATATAGATTCTTTGATGAATAGAAAGTTCAAAAGAACAGTATTTATCTGAAATATAAAACTTTTGTAACATTGTACTTACATTTAAATGTTTTGGGTCAGTAAGAATTGTATTATTTTTTCAAAGAAACTTAAAGAAATTAATACATTTATTTAGCAGGGATGCATTAAATTGATCAAGTGACAGTATAGCCATTTATAATGATGCAAAAGCTTTATATTTGAAATAAATGCTGTTCTTTTGAACTTTCTATTCATCAAAGAATCCTAAAAAAAAATCATAAATGTTTCTTGAGCAGTAAATCATCACATTAGACTGATTTCTGAAGGATCATGTGACACTGAAGACTGGAGTAATGATGCTCAAAATTCAGCTTTGCATCACAGGAATTGTCACGGTTTATGAATACATTGTTTCCTGCTTGTCTCGTGTCTGTGTTGTTATGTGTATGTGGGTGTGTGTGAGTGGCCGTTTCCGAGCCTCATTGTTTGAACAACGATCCAGCTGATCTTGATCACAGCGCCAGCTGCAACTAATCACCCTCCCCTATAAAGACTCATCAGTTTCTCATCTCCTTTGTCAGACCGTTGTTTCGAGGTCCTCTGTGCTGTGTGTTACCCTGTTACCCTGTTCCAGTCCTGTTTGACTGGTAGTGTATATATATATATATAGATAAAGTGAGGAAAAGTGAGTTTTTTAGCGACAGGCCAGAAACCTGGCTGATCTAGAGAAGATCTGTGTGAAGGAGTGGGCCAAAATCCCTCCTGCAGTGTGTGCAAACCTGATGCATCTCAATCAATCAATCAACTTTATTTATAGAGCGCTTTTACAATGACGATTGTTTCAAAGCAGCTTCAAAGTGTTAAACAGGACAACATTGCAACAAAATTGGATTTGGCTAGTTTAATTTGGATAGTTTATAGAATTATATATGACCAAATTAATAAATTCTATTTGTATATTTAGTTTTGTAACTTGGATCATAATTTGAGTGTCCCCAACTGAGCAAGCCAAGCCAAAGGCGACAGTGGCAAGGAAACCAAAACTCCATCAGGGCATGATGGAGAAAAATAAACCTTGGGAGAAACCAGACTCAGTCGGGGTGCCAGTTCTCCTCTGGCCTATTATTAACAGTGTATAATTATTACTCTGGCAACCTTGCAGGTCATAAATCATATTAGATAGGAATATTCGAAATTTTGGGTATCACGCACGAGACGGGTTCATTTAGGATGGCGCGTCGATTACACAAGAATATGAATACTGGAAAGACCGGAGTTATTGCGCCGGAGACGGGTTAAATTGAACCCACATCTGTGTGTGTCTGTGTATGTTAATTTTGCCCAGTAGGAAATGTACTGAGAAGAGTTGCTCAAACATTGGGGGTATAAATGCTTGTGGGTTCATTCTCTCCTCAGTTCACTTTGAGGCAACCACCATATGGTTGCTCCAACCGTGGATTCTTTCTTGAAAGAAATTAAATCTTTATAAATACAATTGGCTAAGGTTTGTCTCTTATTCAGGAATACCACAGAGTAATTTTTAATTGCCATATCAATTGGTGTCAGAATAGTGGGATTCCTTGGATGTGCCTTTTGGACCCCGAAAGCGGATGGTGACTGATCATCCTGGACTTTAGAGTCACAGCCTTACACTCGACAGATTGAGGGAGAAGGGCCAACTGCTCTGGGGGTCTGGAGGGTCCGACCACTGGAATCAGAGAAAATGAACCCGAGAAGCCAATTGGACACTCGAACAGCGAACATCCACAGAAACAGACTGCCAGTATGGAAAATCCCAAAGAAGCTAGCTGAATATGATAAAGATAAATCAAAGGGCTGTTTTGGGGAATGTGTGTGATGCAAATGAAGAGTGTTGTGTGAAGGAAGCCGATAGCAGAGAAAGGAAAACGTTGTCTGGTCACACAGAAGCCACAGCTGTTTAAAGATCATTGGTGAGTATGAACTTTGATTAAGCTATGGATAACAGTTTGTGATAACTAAATTTGGGCTAACAATTTGAGAGACCTGATCAGTAACTTGATCAGGCCGGATAAAGTTTTTGAGATGGAAGAGAGCAAACGCTGTAAGCAGCTCTGCTCTGAACCCCGCAATTCAAAGAAATTAGCAAATACAAAGAAACTTATTAAGGAAATGGGCAGTAATGTTTTAATTATTGTTTAGAAAATTAAACAGCAACTTAACTGGCTATAAATAAATTTAGAACTAGATAAATTCAAATTTCTAGATGTAAGTGCTTATTCATGGATTGTAAAATGGGTGGCCATTATACCCTGAAGGAAAATCCCAGAAACTGAGGGATTGTATAATAAGATAACCAAATATGATGTTTTTGAAAAAAGCAGATGCAAGATACAATGAATTGCAAGGCATTGTATGTTTTATAGGATCCGAGCTCTCTTCTATGACTGTCCGTGTGATTGCCGCTTTAGGCGCCGCCTTACAGACTGGGAACCAGACTGAAACATGCCAGTTGCTGAATGACACAGAGTGTTTTAATTGTGGTCAGCAGGGCTGTGTCCACTCACCCATAAGGTGTCAAAAGTGTGACAAATGAGGCCACCACACTAAAATCTGTAAATGAAACCCAGTAAAAAGAAAGAAACACGAGATTTAAAATCTGCCTAAGAAAATAATAAAATAACAAGGTTATAATAAATATGTTCTTGCTCTTCTCACTTTTGCAAACCTCTGATAATGCTTATTGGACTGAATATTGGGTTGTTGAAATAACTATAGGTAAGTTAATATGTTGGAAACCCTAGAAGTTGATGCTTTGATTTCAAAAGATAAGCTTGTGCTGAGCTGTAATAAAAAATTTCTTATCTGAATCTGGCACCACCACGTAATTTCTGGTGCTGTGGCCTTGCTTGAGTAACACAGACTCAATCTGGGTGTGATTTGAAAATGTAATTTCAGTCTAAGGATAGAGTAAAAGGAAAATGTCTGAAGTTTATTTGAAAACAATTTTAATTTCTGGCCAGATCTTACTAGCTAGTGTGAAGTTGCAGTGCAGATGAAAATGCAGTGTGCCAGCCCTGAAGGCCTCAGAGTCTCTCTCTCTTTAATTCAAACAGCACAAAGCTGTTATCTGAGCATGTGTCATAAGTGATGAGATACTTATGGCAAAGCACAGGGCATCAGTTGAAAATCATAGAGACAAATTTGATAAAAAATAAATTGACTAATAGTTAAAGGATTGCCATGGAGAGCAATTATAGATATTTTGATGAAACAAAATGAAAGATTTTTACAAAATTAGATGTTTTTAAAATATAGAACTGAAAATGTCTGATCTTAGCCTTCACCATGTACAGGACCGATGGATCGAGACACAAAGGTAGCAGAACATTAAACTGAAAGGACAGTTGTTCTGACTAAATTCACTGAGTGGTGGATTTTAGTGATTTGTTCTACCTATAGTAAGCAGACCAGATGGCTCTGGTTACTCTTGAATGCACTCTATGCAGTTTCAGAAAACATGATCCTGTTGAGGGTCCCAAAAAAAAAAAAAATATATATATATATATATATATATATATATATATATATATATATATATAAGACGGGTAAGATCCTCTCTTGGCCAGCAGAGGGACAACCTAGGCCAGGGTTTCATCTCCATTGGGGCACCTCCAAGAAGGGGGGTGTTTTTATGTGAGGTGTGTATGAGAGATGAGCAGATGTCCGTGAGGCCAGCAGCATCATAAAGGGAGGAGTTGTGTTTTTGTTGGGGCAGAGAGTCCAGACAGATATACAGCAGTCCGACCCAGAGATGTTTCTCTATACCACTCACCTAAGAACCGCTTATATTGTTTGTGAATTCCAGGGAAGACCCTGAGGAAAAGTTATGATGGTAGGGGGCATTCAAGAGCCAGCTGAGACCATGCTGTGATTGTCATAAATTTTATGGAGAACAGAACAAAATGTATTAATTGGTATAAGTAAAACTGTGTGATAACTAATATGCCTCTATCATAGTCTTAATTCTTGCAGGTCATTAGATATGGCATAGGATAATTCGAAGACATGGTGTTGGCTTTAAGATGAGGACAGCTTTTAATGTTTAAAGAGAAGGTCTGGATAACAAAGGTATTTAAATTAAAGATTATAGTTTGTTCTGAGTTAAAGTCTCAGAGGCTGTTAAAAAGGTTATCTGTGTAAGAGAGAGAGAGAGAGAGAGATAGAGGCTGCTTGTAAAGGCAGGGATGGCACAGTGTCTGTAATCGGGCATGTTAAAGCTGAGACAAAATCAAAACAACCCTGCTGACTTTTCTAAAGACAACTAAATAGTGAACAGACATGATTTGAAACTAGTTAAGAAACCAAGTAGAAGCAAATTTTGAGAATGAGCAGTTCATATTTATGTGTCCTGATTGAGCGTAGTGTTTTATCACTACAGATGGGTTAAGCCAAACGACAAACTTTAAAAGAAGCGTATTATTCTGAGTGATTCTGATAAAAGATGATCCAGAACATGGGACGAGCTTTAAGTGGATTGGTATCCAGCTTGGTCTGTTACTGATAATGATGACTACTTTTGTCATTTATGATGAGGATTTGAATTACTCTCTGGATTAGTTAAAATAGTAAGCGAAAAAATTATAGACTTGAGGACCGAGACAAAATGACAAATTGGCTAAAGTCATTATCTAAATTATCCAGAGAATCCATCACAATTATGAAAGGCCAGAGGGCGAACAAAGGAATGTAAACTTTAACATTTAAAAGTTTTTTTTTGCGTTTCCTCCATTAAATGGAGGCAGGACATTATTTGTAGTTCTCTAGATAAATTAATGTAAGATGAAAAAACAAAACAAAACAAGAGGCTGTGAGGCTTTCTGAGAGACTAGGATTGAGATGGAAGACAATAATATTTTGGATTTCTGCAGAGCAGTGGACAGGGTAAAGGTGTGCCGTAGGTGAGACAGAGGACTTCACGGTGAAGTTGGGACTGCATCAAGGATCGGCTCTGAGCCCCTTCTTGTTTGCAGTGGTGATGGACAGGTTGCAGGCTGACAGGTGAGGTCAGACTGGAATCTCCATGGACTATGATGTTTGAACAACATTTGAATGTAGTGATCTGTAGTGACAGCAGGTGGACGAAAGTCTAGAGAGGTGAAGGTTTGCTCTGGAGAGAAGAGGAATGAAGGTTAGTTGCAGACAGAATACATGTGTGTGAATGAGAGGGAACCAAGTGGAACAGTGAGGTTACAGGGAAAAGAGCTGAAGAATTGTGTGTGTGCAGGCAGGTTGGAATGGGTGGAGAAAAAGTGTCAGGTCTGTTGTGTACCAGAGTACCAGCAAGAATGAAAGGAAAGGTATGCAGAACAGTAGTGAGACCAGTGATGATGTATGGTTTGGAGACCGTTGCACTGAGGAAAAGACAGGAGGTTTAGAGGAAGATTAAAGAGGAGGTTTATGGATGTAGTTAAGGAGGAACATAAAGGTAGGGAATTAAGAAAAAGAAGATTCAAGATTTTAAAAGGAAAATGTACTTAAACTATCTGCATTTAATACCTCTCATGTTGTTTTCGCGCGTCACTCAGTCATTTGAACGCGATCTCTGGGTTGGTTGCCATGTTTCCTCGCGTTCTTCAACTAGCTCGCGTGACGCGTCACATGATTGGAAAGCTTAAGGTATCACACGTAATTGGACGACGCTTACAGATAAAATTAAAGAATGTATCCTCAACTAGTTAAGGTTAACTTCAAATAATACTTATTGTAATTTAAAAATGTGGCATTTGCATCTGGACAGGAAGGATAATTCTGGGAGTTGGAAGGGGTGTGTCGCGATTCTGCCTTCTCACATCGCGATACAGGTTCGTGGACCTGCGTATTGCGATTTCGATTTCGTATCGCATATCGTTACAGCCCTAGTATTGAATATTATTAAGCATAATGCCACAAGAGAAAGATGAGTGAACAAGCTGATTGAATGTAATACGAATAGATGATAATGTCGTGTTGATGAAAAGTTTACAACATTAACAAATTTAGGTTTATGTTATAAATGGTTAGATATGATGAGTGAAATTGCAGTTGATGGAAACAGTAATTTTTAACAAAAACAGGGTGGTTAGTAAAAAATTATGTTGAAATGCTGTTTGACTAAACGAGGTTTGGGAGGAACATGTCAGATAATTGACACAGGTGGAAAGTAATCAGCTAATCAACAAGGAGGTGTATATAGACACGCAGCCTTCTTACCTCCATTGCATTGAAAGTTTTTCAGCACGGACGGGTTTTCTGGCAGGTTGCCCTGTCCACACGTCTCATCGACTCCATGCAGCTCGAAGCTCGAAGAAATTCTACAATGCTAAAATCTTTTCCTTTCTAATTTATATATACAGCTTCCATCAGTATTCACGCTATGTGCTGTTAACGTGGTGCGTTGAAGCAATGACGACAGTATCAGCTGTGAGAGCAGTGCTCGGACAGCGTTAAGAGTGCACATCGCACCGACTCACACAACAGGGAGATCTACAACAGTTCCTGTCTTAAGATAATGTATATGGCACCCATCAAACTTTTCTTGCGATCTTGCAGCCTCCATGTACTGCAGTACAGACGGATACTTTACAGTTAACGTTACGAGAAGTATGTTTATCACGGAGCGCGCCGTCGCCGTGGTGATGAACAATACATATGCTTTCTGGTAAAGCGAGTGAACGTATGGTGAGGCTAAATCACTAAAATGATAGCAATGCAACAGCTTGCATCACGCCATACAATCAGCCACTAGTTCAATCAGCTGATAATCACTGTCTTTGATTCAATATTTCTCAAACTTGATGCACACATAAGCACGGTCGTATTTGGGAGCAACCGTTTTCCTAAATGTAACATAAATACCTTACAGTAGGCTATTGTATAACACGTGTATCAATGTTTGTTGTACGGCATTTATACTTGGGGTTTAAAAACATATCACGATACTGAACATTTAAAAAGTACTGATTTAATTGAATAGATGTGAGCACTCACGTTTCAAATATGAAAGTGGCGCTGTTGTACGTTCTACTGGCATGCAAAACAATTCTTCAGAAGGATTCAGTTTCAGAGCATTTAGCAATCAATGAAAAACGCAGTTATGCAAAACAAATTCTTATGAACAATTAAGTTTCTTTACCATGATTTATATCGTAATATATGTTGTACACAGCATAAGACTGTATATTTTGTCTCCCTCATATGAATTGAACAAGCATCCCACAATAATAAGGCATGGGCCTTTCAAAATAAGAGTCCCATTCGGTTACACAATGTTTCACCATTTGTGCACCTATTTTTTTATCCTTTTTTCTCCCACAGGAGTTCAGTTTCTCAGGATAAACGTTTCCACTGCCCCAGCAGTGCCGTTCCTTCTGCTACCGCAGGAATTAAGTTTCTCGAGCTAATTTTCTCCCCTGCCCCAGCAGTGCTGTTCCCTCTGCTCCCACAGCAGTTCAGTTCTCTGGCTAAGTTTCTCTACTATCACAGCAGTGCTGTTCCTTCTGCTCCCACAGGAATTCAGTTTTGCTGGCTAATTTTCTCCGCTGCCAGAGCAGGGCTGTTCCCCCTGCTCCCACAGGGGCTCAATTTCTCTGGATAATTGTATCCTACCAGAGCAGTGCTGTTTCCTCTGCTCCCTCAGGAGCCCATTTTCACTCACTAGATAATTGTCTCAACTGTCACAGCAGTGCTTTTCCCTCTACTCCCACAGGAGCTCAGTTTCTATGGCTAATTCCTCCACTACCACAGCAGTGCTGTTCCCTTTGCTCCCGCAGGAGCTCAGTTTCTCTGGCTAAATTCTCCACTGCCAAGCAGCGATGTTCCCTCCCAGAATTTCCAATTCCTACCTGACGTTCTTTTCTCTTCATGCTCCCCGCAGCCGAACCAGAATGCCAATTAGACTGGGGATTTCTCTGTTACCCATAAAACCTCAAGCAAACATTTATCCCGCTTCCTTACATTTTCTGAGTTCAATTGTTTTCTCGTTGTACTAGGAATAATCTGTGCAGCTTTCCCCCACAGGCAGTGTAAACTAAATGATTAGCCAGCAATCATAGACGAGCTCGCACTATCCTATGAGGGTGGGCATTTCTACACGCACCATAAACTTTTTCAGCCAAAAAAGTAGAACCAGTGCACAAACTGCAGTTCAGACGCTAGCGTGGGGTAGCATCCGCTAGCTGCACAGGCCAATCATTTCAACAGTTATAATCTCACCCACGTCCAGTGGCCTGCAGCTCCAGTGGTGCAAACAAGTGCAAGCCTTCCTCCGCCTTAAGTACAAGACAGATGTTAAGTACAAGCCCACTTTTCTTCCTATCATCCAACCAACTTTCTTTTCAAACCACAGAGGGACACCAAGCGGGAGGCCGCCACCGACATCCGCAGACCCAGCATATAACCCTCCGACCTCCCTCATGCAAAACCCATTGGACACAGTAAGAAATCTGTCTCACACCCACCTTTGTTTTTCAGTGCTCCATGAGAAGTGGAAAGTTTCCATGCAGTGAGAGCGCAAGTTGCCACGCAGCGAATCAGCAGGAATTTCTTATGCAGAGCCAATCAGTGGAAAGTTTCCATGTAGCAAGGAAGTGGAACATTTCCACACAGTAAATAAAAAGTGGAAAGTTTCCACGCAGCGAGTAAGCGGGAAGTTACCACATACCATTCCTGAACTAATGGAACGGTCTATCCTTCTTCTAAAGCAGATCCTCACAGTATGAAAGAGAGGAAGTTCCTCGCAGTATGAAAGAGAGGAAATTCCTCGCAGTATGGAAGAGAGGAAGTTCCTCGCAGTATGAAAGAGAGGAAGTTCCTCGCAGTTTGGAAGAGAGGAAGTTCCTCGCAGTACGAAAGAGAGGAAGTTCCTCGCAGTACGAAAGAGAGGAAAGTTTCCACGCAGTACGAAAGAGCGGAAAGTTTCCACGCAGCAAGGAAGTGTTTAATAATGTTTTTAATATTGTTGTCTCTCCCACGTTTCTCTTTTCCGGTTTTCAATTGCAGGCAATCCCCCGGCAAGATGCGCCACAACCACCCTCAGGGGCCTACCGGTCAAGCAACCAGGCCCCTTCTCAGAAGCCAGCCCGCCAAGCTCGGCACTCTTTGGGGGGTATTTAGCCAGGCGGCTGTCCTATTGTCTTTTAGCTTTTTGGGGGGTACTCTGGGTTCGGGCCGTAGTCCGAGCTCAAAGCCCTCCCCCCGGACAGCACGCCAAATACGCAATTAAATGTACTCTATAAATTATATGTAAGTGTGAACTCGTGAAATGCTGTTTGACTAAACGAGGTTCGGGAGGAACATGTCAGATAATTGACACAGGTGGAAAGTACTCAGCTAATCAACAAGGAGGTGTATATAGACACGCAGCCTTCTTACCTCCATTGCATTGACAGTTTTTCAGCATCCCTCCACCACCCCCGCTCCACATTTTGCTTTCTTTTTTAAATTCAAAACCACTTACATACGGGGGGTCCTCTGGGTTCGGGCCGTAGTCCGAGCTCGAAGCCCTCCCCCCGGACAGCACGCCAAATACGCAATTAAATGTACTCTATAAATTATATGTAAGTGTGAACTCGTGAAACAACGGACTGGAGGAAGGTTGACAAGAATATGATGTTCAGTTAGAAACTGGGGGCATTTAGATCTGGATATAAACATGAAGTTGAGGTAGAGAAGATAATGACAACCATGACAGATGCACAAAAGAGAATCAATGCATTTCAAACATGCATCCTGCATGGGCAGAGGAGTCCTTTGAACGGTGGAAAACTGAAGGATGTTTGAATGGAGATTTAAAGTGCTTAGATGGATTATAATCTATTTTATTTTTTTGTCGTTTAGTTTGAATTGGACAACATTGGGGTCTGTGATGATTTGGATTTATCAAGAGAATCAATGATTGTTTTTTCTTCCTTTATACTAATTATGTATTTGGTCTCTGAGGAGTGACTGAGGGTCTGGCCTAGGGATGTGTGAACTGTCGTTAAACACGATAGCAACAAGGTGTCGTGTGTTTGGATTTTGAAGGTATCACACACCCCTAAATTGACAGGAGTGCAGTTATAGTGCTTACTCACTTACCCCGGCTTCCAGATTTGAAATATGGATTTTATATTAACTTTCACTGAAACACGAAAGAATCAGGATAAAGATTGCCTGGTTAACCCTCTAAGCGCCACGGTCGAGTTTACTCGACAAGATGCGGCACTGAATAGGGTGTCAAATTTCATTCAAACTCCACTCCACTAGATGGCAGACATGTCATACTTCATCCCGGACTCAAAAAAACGTAATGCTTCTATACAAAATCTTCGAGCAAGAGTGCATTGAATCCGCGCGAACATAAGCGGAGCTAGTGTGCGAGTGAGAGAGCAATATTGTAAACGTCAGCGAGTATTTGCATTAGATTATTATTAGTAACGTTAGTAGTAGTAGTAGTAGTAGTAGTATTGTAATGGCATCAATAAAGCTTACCCGTAATGAAGTGTTGGTTCTTCTATTCACAGACCCTGATTCTGAAGGGGAATATCTGCCGTAAGAAGATGACGGTGATTCTGAAAGTGAAACTATAGCCCTACACCAAGCACAAACGGTGAATCCTTTGCCCAATATAGATTGTCCTTTGCCCAATGTCAGTGGTGGGATCAATGTTTCCCGGGGTCGGAGTGTTCATCGCGAAGTTAGCAGGCATGTTAGTACTGTAGGAAACGAGGCGGCTGCGCAAGATTTTTACCGCACGAGCCATGAAGCGTCTTCTGACCGTGTGCCTATCCGCAATCGCGGTGACAGTATTGTGGTGGAGACTGTCTCTAATGCTGGGTATGTTAGACGAGGTCGAAGTTTTCATAGGAGAGTTAGGGGGCAACGTGGAGGTAGGGTGGGGAGTCGCAGTGATAATGACAATAGTCCGAGCTGTGCACATTCGGCGAAGCCTGGATGAATAGGGAGTCATTATCTCTACAGCAAAAGGCCTGCTACATAAATACATTTTTTCTTTTCTTTTTTTTGTCTGCTATTAGTAATGATTTACACAGTAGATTTACTATATATTTCCCTGACCATTTAGTAGTGTACAATGTGTTCTTTTTTGTGTGTTCATGTCCTTATGATGTGTGCATCTTTGTCAGCTAAAAAAAAAAAAAAACCTAACATTGTCTCCCGTCTTGTCTCGTCATCTCACTCATGATCTGTGCCTTGATGTGGCGAGTGAGCTTTTGAACTAAACAGGTCTTGTCTACTTGTGTTTGTGTGTCATATGAATAATATAGATGTGCCCCATACATGGAATCAGAGTGCCTACTGTATGTAGTAAATGGAAAATCTCTACATCAAAAGGCCAACCGCTACATGCATTCGGTTTGTTTCTACCATTTATTAGTAAAGATTACTATTTACTATTTACCTGATCATTCAGTATTGTGCAATATAGCATACAGAAGGTGAGGGACATTTTGGGGGGAAAGAAGTGCTGCATTTTATAATTTAAACGTGACTTTTCATGAAAATTCTATAATCCAAGATGGCCACCACCACATGATGTCATTATATGCAAATTAGATTGGGAAATGTAATCCCTACATAAACTTTGGATCATCCTTAATATTTCTCTAATTTACAGAAAGTCTCTATCTTTTATCATTTTTAAGATTTAGCCTTTTGAAATTAAGATGTCAAAATTGAACATTTTAGGAAAAAAACCTCTGTCGCCTAAAGGGTTAAGACTGGAGCTCGTAGCCCTGACTGAAACATGCAAGCTGATGAAAGGTAAAATTGTAACCATTTACACAGATTTGCGTTTTGCATTCGGAGTTGGGCATAATTTTGGGGCATTGTGGAAACACAGAAAAAATTGTAATATCTGTTAGGTGCCCAATTCTGATTGGTTCAATTGTGTCTTCTCCTCAAGACCAACACGATCTCATGACAATGCGTATCAATAGTACGAGTGTGCAATCTCATAGAATGTATACGCCAAAATTTGTTTTCGCATGCATATGCTACGCAGTTTTTTGTGTGCATATGATACGCACTTTATGCCGTGTATATGACACGCTTTTGGGTAGGGTGTGGGGGGTTCGTACGTATAATACGCCATAAAGTGCGTATCATATGCACGCCAAAAACGGCGTACCATGTGCACGCCAAAACTCATTATGGCGTATGCATTCTACGAGATTGCACACTCGTACTATTGATACGCATTTTCGTGAGATCGGGCTCCTCAAGACACAATTTTCTTGACTGGCCAAGTTGATATCTGTAAATGCGCATCGCACAATAATTACAAAGATTTAATTTAAACAGGAAACGGGAGAACAGATGAGGTTGCGAAGGCCGAGGCAGAGAAGCAGTCAAAGGAACCATAATGTCTTTTGATATTTGAAATAAATGCTTTCACTTCTTTAGATGGCTACATTGATGATCAGGCAGCCAAAGTGGGAATTAGTTAAATGAAAACTGATGAAAACTGTCTGGGGTACAGTATTTTATGAAAAAGAAAGGCCTAGAGCAAATCTGAGTCTGTTCGAGGCAGTTTTTTTTTTTTGGAAGACCACCATTTCTACGAGATTGCACACTCGTACTATTGATACGCATTTTCGTGAGATCGGGCTCCTCAAGACACAATTTTCTTGACTGGCCAAGTTGATATCTGTAAATGCGCATCGCACAATAATTACAAAGATTTTATTTAAACAGGAAACGGGAGAACAGATGAGGTTGCGAAGGCCGAGGCAGAGAAGCAGTCAAAGGAACCATAATGTCTTTTGTTATTTGAAATAAATGCTTTCACTTCTTTAGATGGCTACATTGATGATCAGGCAGCCAAAGGGGGAATTAGTTAAATGAAAACTGATGAAAACTGTCTGGGGTACAGTATTTTATGAAAATTAAAGGCCTAGAGCAAATCTGAGTCTGAATGGTGGTCTTTTTTTTGGAAGACCACCATTTATGGGAATGGAAGGGGGTAAACAATAGCTTACATCAATATAATTTGTGAATTATCGCAAAAGAAATGTCATCTCTGTGTCTAAGATCTGTGTGCAGGTTAAGGGACTCCTTTACATAACATCAAACCAGATGTTTGATGTCGTGATACCGGACTACAGAAGGAAGAGATGGAAGGTGACTAGGGCCTTTTGTCGTGCTTCTGACGACACACACCGCCATCAAGGTAGCTGAGAAAGGTCCCACCAGTGATCGGGGAGAAGGAGCCAAGAGGATCAGGAGGCACACGTCTGGGCGGACAGAGGTCACACATAAACATCACTTGCCGCTATCATCTCAGGAGCAGAGACACTGGCACAATGTGGTGCTGAGGCAACAAGTTTAGAACCTATTGCAAGCCCACAGAATCAAGACACGGGTAGAAGGTGATTGGACAGGATATACGACCATAGTTGCGCAATCTACAGAGAGGTAAAGCGCAAATGTCAGTCCCTGGAACGAGATAAAGAGGAGTTAAAGAGCAAGGCTGATGGATCTGGAAAACTGTTCTCGTCGGAACAATCTTGGTATATTAGGAATTCCCGAGAATGTTGAAACGTCCAAACCCTCTCAGTTCATGGCATTATTCTTCGTAGATCTTCTCGGGGAGAAGCTACCTCAGCCGCCGGAGATTGAGCGCGCACATCGGTCTCTTGCGCCTAAACCGCAATCCGGCGCGCCTCCGAGACCTATGATCATAAATTTCTTCTCTGGTTTGGAAACGTAGAAAGCGTACAGTTGTCACGCGAGCTTGGGGAGTTGCGCTTCAAGGAATCCAAGATTTTTATCTTTCCTGATTTTTACACGGAACTCAAGAAACGACAGGATCAGTTTAAATCAGTCAAGGCAGAATTACACGGAGCCGGTGTCAAATTCAGGATGCTGTATCCCTGCAGACTTCTCATCTCATTCAACGGCGATTCGCACAGCTTAACAGTCCTGATGCTTTGTCTACGTTCCTTGCCACCGTGGTTAAACCCAAAGAGTCAAGTGAAGTAGCTGCTGTGGATTCAGGTAAATAGCATTTTGGACAATGTTTCACTCGGGCCAGTAGCCCTACGTGAGCCAGTTCTGCGCCCTGATCGGCCATGGCATTGAGGTACTGACTTGTATCAGACTTTATGCACTGTTTGCATCATAAGCTGCATTTACAGACCATGTAACTTTTATTTATATTAATTTGCAGTCTGTGAATATTGTTCCCCTTTTCTTTACATATTTACAATGTTACGGAGCTCTCTCCGAAAGTTTTGTTTTCGGAGAGAAGGTTTGTGTTGTGCTGTGGGTAATGTCTTGTGTACTTTGGTGTGTTTTTCTTTCTTTTTCCCCCCCCTTTCTTTTTCTTTCTTTTATTTTGTTTTCTATCACTCTATTGCAAAATCTCAAGATTGGTCAAGACAGCAGAAGGCCACATTCATGTTCTCACGATCCATTTTTGTTGTTGTTGTTTTAACAAATGACTACTAGTTAATGCAAAACTCAGTCTGGGAATTCTTGTGTGAATTTTACCAGTTGGAATGTAAAAGTTTTAAACAATGTAATTAAACTTGACAAGGTCTTGTCACACTTAAAACATGTAAATACTCATATTGGTTTTTTGCAAGAGACCCACTTAAATACAGATCATGCTAGACTTTGTAAGAAATGGATTGGGCAAGTATTTAATTCCAAATTTCACAGTAAATCTAGAGGGATGGCAATTGTTGTCAACAAAAGTATACCATTTTCTCCTTCACAAACCTTAGTTGATTCCGGTGGTAGATATGTCATTGTTTCAGGCCTTCTTTATGGTTTAACTGTGACTGGTGGTCACGCTAGTCTAACTCGCTTCAGCTGTCTGTCAGCTGATCACATCTACCTGTAGGAATACAACGTCTATCACCACATACATATATATAGCTCCTCAGTACTATCAGCAGCTATTGCGTTCTCCGGAGCTCATTTAGCCTCCTCCACCCCCAGCTCCTCCTCTCGTCAGTCAGGATTTGGTATTCTAATGCCCCTTGAATCAGACTAAATTCCTGAATTATTTTGTATGTTAAATATCAACATTAATGATATCTGCAATACAGTACATTAAGCAGGTTCTGTTCTGTTACCCTAAGGGGGGTTATTGCTGCTCTCCCTGCTCTTATCCATGCTAGGAGAACAGAACCATACCGCCAATCCAAACTATATGCTAAAGAGTGAATCAATCATCTTTGACGATAGTGGTCCTGACAGAAATACATTCTACACTATTCTGGTTTCAAAGTAATTTTGGGCTCAGTGAATGGGTTCCGTTTTGGGTCAATATTGAAGAAGGTTCCTGTTCCCCTGCCTCGCCTGCTGCACCATTGTGTGGCCCTCTTACTGCCATATCGCGTTGTCCTTATGGTAATTGTATTGTTCGGCAATCGTTACGTATTTGGTCCCAATTCCGAACTCATTTTGGTCTCCAGTGATTGCCAGTGGTTTCACCTATAAATCATAACCCTTTATTTCCCCCTTCACTTAATGAGAAGGCATTTAGTTGTAGCCACAATGACGGCTCGCGCATCTCGTGAGGCACGTTATCAAATCACACTAAAACCCATGTCTCAACAACCCCCACCCCCCGGCACCACAATGTCTGAAAGACCACCTTTTGATCACCCTTGGAAGATAACAAACCAGCTCGTCTTGACTTTTATGGCTCCCAAATGGCCGAGCCAGAAGAGTCTACGCGCTACGCATACACCTAGCTGCCACAATGTCTGAAAGGAATGATCAGCCTCTTTGATCGCCCTGGATAGATAACGCACCAGCTTCAAGTGATGTGACTTTTATTGCCCCCAAAAGGCCAGGCCGTGTAATTGGATACCTCACACTCTACACACACACAGAGTTCCAACTAGTATCAGAGGAATAGATGGTTGAAAGCCACCTCAAAAACGTATTAAATGTATACTTTTCTGCTTGAAATGTTTTTATATGTGTCTGTAATAATTAGGAGGATTATATGACTGTTAACTCAATCAGTGTACGACAATAGACAGTGGAAAACCTGGATTTGTGTCCACCTTGCAGACCAGTGGTTCATGGTGTCTTTAGAACCAAGAAAACTCCATTGTACCGAATCTGGTAAAATAATTTAAAGGACATGCATTATTACAAAGATGCCAGCTTTGTAAAGAAAAAGGCATGAACCTGTCTGCCCTGGATAGTAGCCAGGGGGAGGAACTCAGCCGAACAAAGAACTTTGTTTCACGCCGAAAACGCCTAGATCGATTGGACCATCCAGGAAATGGGCGTCGCTCCACCTGATCTACAAGTACCAATGCGACCCTCATTCCAATGCCTTTGCCTTTGCTTTGCATTGCAATCCGCCACCTGCTTTCCAGCCCCCCGAGGGCATTCTTCAGAGAGGATACAGCATGCTTCAGCACACTTCCAAGAGACCCGCACACAGCTGAACATCTTCTCCACAAACCGAGAGCCATACCCAACCGACCTAAGAAAAAGGACCACAGAACACGCGGGACATTTGAACTCAGAATACACGCACACACGCGAGAAGCCAAAACCAAAGCAAGTATTCTTATTTTCTACAATCCGAACTGCTGTTGAAAGGTCGTGTTATTTCCGTTTTGGGACAAGATACTCCTTGAGGGCTCTGTGGAACGAACTGAAGTGAACGCTGTTATCTTCTCTCTCTCTCTTTATTTTTGTTTTCTTTCATTCTTTTTGTTTAGGTACCATTTTAGTTTAATTTCCTATCTATATTTCTTCTCTCTTTATGCATATTTAGTATGTACTTTCTGTGTGAATTGTAGTGTTATCTTTAGTCTGTGTTTATTAAACTTCCAAAAGATATTTTTGAATTGAATCTGTTATTCCTCCACATATACGAAGTCAATGAAACTTACGATTTTGAACGTTACCTAAAGCTATCTTGTGCTACTCTTGTAGTAAGACAAACTGTACGGACATATGAAATATTAATTTGTCCTGATCAGTAAAGTTAATGTTTCCTATATGCGCTCGTAAAGCAGTAATACCTTATTGGGAATTGATTTGAAAGTCTATAACTAATTTGCAGGACAAACTTAGTAAGATAATTTCAAGCAATTCCTTAAAGGTTACTTGTATTTAATTAAACATTTTCCTTATCGGAAAATTTAAATAACGTAATGAACGACTAGCAAATTATATTCATAAACTCATGAATATTATATCCCTTTTGAGTTAATTATTCCCCGAGATATTAGACTCATAGTCAATATTGTTACATAGTATTTGGCAGAGAGCAGGGATCTCAGTGGTCAATGATATTTACACTGATAATGTGTTCCCCTGCTTTTCTCAGTTGAAACAAAATCTCTCTCTCTAGTTCACATTTTTTTATATATTTGCAGCTCATAAATTTTGTTAACTCATTCCCCGATTTTCTGAATCTTCCCCCAAAATCTCCGCTTGATCGGATTCTTGAAGTGGCCTTAGATAAAAGGGGTGTGTTGTCTTCGCTATACATATTGATTTCCTCCATCTCTTCTTCTTTTCTCTCTTTTATTAAACAACAATGGGAGTTGGATCTCGCATTTGATGTCGAGACTTGGAATCAGATCCTGTCTCGTGTTCATACCTCCTCTATCTGTGCACGTTATAGCCTTATCCAATTAAAATTTATTCACAGAATTTACTGGACAAAAGTGAGGTTGGCAAAAATCCAGCCTGGTATTGACCCTCTCTGTGATCGTTGCCACCAGGCCCCCGCAGATTTAATACATATGTTTTGGTTATGTCCATCCATAACTTCTTTTTGGATATCAATCTACAATTGTTTTTATTTAGTAACAAAGAAACAGATTGAACTTTGCCCTTTGGTTGGACTCTTTGGACTTCCTTCAAAGGTCACTGGTTTGCCGGGAAATACTTCAAAGACCTTTTGCTTTCTTAACATTATTAGTTAGACGGCGCATTGTCCTGCTGTGGAAACAAAAACTCTCACCATCTTTTGATGACTGGCAGAGATGTTATGAGTTTCATTCATTTGGAAAAAAATTAGGTATACGTTAAAGGGCAACACTGGTAGATTTTCTGAGATCTGGGATCCCTTCATTATTTTTTTTTTCTGAATATGTCAGTACTTTTGGTGTATCAATCAAAGCACTTAGATGTCCTTATGATTGTGGCTTGAATCTGTTCAGGAGTGTTTGATTATAAGTATGGATACTTATATGTATATAGCTTTATGTTTTGTAAACACACATGATAAATGGCAGGAATGTCAATTATGTTCCAGTCCAGCATATATTTGTGACATTATTCTTGACATTCTTAGTTTTACAATATGTATTGTTCTTTTTTATTTTTTTATTTTATTTTTTTAAATCTCACCTTCTGTGGGATGGGTGGGGTGGGATAATATTTTTTTCATGATTCTCCTGTGTTTATATCATGTTATTATTGTAAAAGTTCAACAAACAGATAAAAAAAAAAAAAAAAAAAAGAAAAGGTAGGTCAAGTGTCACAAATTAAACAAATGTTCAGCTAATTGTCAGCCTCTAACATGTCTTCATCTTGAGATTTCAGAATTCAAGCAAAAATTATGTTTTACAAACAAAGTTTGTGAGGAGCAGGTTTAAACTGTCTATCTAATCAGCGCAAGAGGAGGTATATACACAGCCGAGAGTCGACTCACCTAGTTACCTTGACAGTTTTCTGTATCCCTCTGCCACCCCGTTCCTCACTCACGGTCTGTAATGCGGGGCAGAACTCTGGGTTTAGGCTAAATTCCAAGCTTGGAGCCCTCGATCTCTTGGACAGTGTGCCTAATATGCTTATATTTTTTTTACTCTATTCAATCATTTGTAAGTGTGAACTCTTAAAAACAACTGCCACAAGTAATCTGACATAATTTTTTTTTTTATTAAAGACACATTTATTATCACTATTGCCTCAATGTTGTGTAGTGTCTTTACCAAAGGTGGACAGTAACTAAGTAAATGTACTTGAGTACTGTACTTAAGTACACTTATTTAGTATCTTTACTTTATTTGAGTATAATACTTTCAAGAAACTTATGACTTTAACTTCACTACATTTGAAAGACAAATATTGTACTTTTTACTACACTACATTTCTATCAAGGTCCTCAAAGTCGAAAGTCGTTTCTGATTTTTTACTTCTTTAAAAGGTGTTTGGTTAAAAGGCCTATCAGGAAGCACTCTTGTAGGGTCACGTGAAGTTCAATGATTTCCCAGCATTTTTTGAACACTGATCAGTTTATAGCAAAATGGAAGAAGACGGATGTCAAAATTTTAATGTTGGCGAGTTTTCACCTAAACAAAGTTGATTATGTCTTAAGTGAACGTAAACAGTTGGGAGAATATCAGATGTGTATCAGTGTATAGGATCCGTGTATTCGGCCTTAAAGTGACAGCAGCTTTGTAAAGGGGTTTGTAACTTTTATACAAGCATTTAAATTAGTTTAAGGTAGTTATATGCTAGCATGTCGGATGCCGCATCACTGACTGGCTTAAACCACTGACTGGCTTAATTTATACAAAAATGCAACAATAATAAAATAACGCATTGACATAAAAAAGGAAATTTACTTTTGATACTTAAGTACTTTTAAAAACAAATACTTCTGTTCTTTTACTTAAGTAAAAATATGTTTTTACAACTTTTACTTGTAATGGTGTAATATTTGACCAGTAGTACCTTTACTTTTACTCAAGTAATGAAGTTGTGTACTTTTTCCACCTCTGGTCTTTACGTGGATTGCAGCAACAGCCATTAGGATTGTTTAGGGGATTTGGTCTTAGTGACTTAGGAGTCCTCTTGATTACTCCTAGCCTTTCACGGATTTAGGAGCTAGTTTAATTGCTAAAATGCTTTGTGAAATACTCTTAGAGCTAAAATTTAGGACTCCTAAAATTAAGACTGACACGTCCATTATTTTTAAGAGTTTCTCCTAAATCGGTAAGTTAGGAGCTACTTTTAGCCTTCGGATGATTTGTGAATATGGACCCTGGATTTTTGGAGAATATTCCATTTAAGATAGTTAGGGACCATTTTACATATCTTGGACTGACAATCCCCAAAGATCCAAAATTAATATTTAAGTTGAATTTTGTGGAGTTTCTTTCAAAATTTAAAAGTAATATTGAGAAATGAAAAATGTTACCTTTGTCTATGATTGGGCGTATAAATTCAATTAAAAGATTCCTAGATTTCTATATCTTTATCGAAATCTAACTTCTGCTTTCTTTAAGGAATTAGATTCTATAATTCTTATGTTTGGAACTGTAAGACCCAAGATATACAAAATTCATATACAAAAATACAAATCTGTAGGTGGTCTAGTTATGCCAATATTACCATCGCTAGGGAATACTCAGACTCAGACGTAGCATCAAACAGCTAGTGATGTGACATTTGAACCGAGGCATCGGAGCTTGTTTCGAGAATAAATGGCTGTGCCAGATGAAGCCCCGATTCGAGACTTGTGTTGTTAACAGAGAAATCATGTGACTAATGACAAACGAGGCCTCGGTTTGTGCAAAGGGGTAAGCGAGCACCTGGAAAGCATACCTTTCATAGGGGCAGCCATTGCTAACCAAGCCATCACCTGCTGTTAGCATTCCATTGACGTAACTTTGACAGCAAATAACTTTACATCTGAGGCGTTTAAAGACTCCATTTGTCCATTGTTTATTTCTAACGAAACACAACATTGTATAAAAGGCTAATAATTGCGTTTAATTAAAAATAGGCTAATAATTGCGTCATAACCATACGACTCTGTCACAGTAGATAAATGACCGTACAGACAGGAGGAGAAGCTCGCAGGCAATCTTTTACTGTGTATGAGGCAATCGGGGGGACGTGGAGGCATAAAGTCTGTCAAGGGAGAAGCATAGAAAGAAGCCCATAGAGAGCCAAAAGCAACGGGCAAAATATTTCAACAACGTGATTCAGATTTCACTTTGCGCAACTACTAGAAGACTTACAACTGTCAGACAGGTTGCTCACGTCACATCTACGTCGTCAAGCTCAGTCTAAGGCTGCGCAGTACACTCAACCATCAGGAAGTGAGTGCTTCTAATTGACTTCACTTCTCTCCATTGAAGTCTATGAGGTCGCTGTGTCCATTTCTTTTACTGTCTATGGGTTTGTGTGGAATACGTCATCGGTTCGGTCTGAGTGTCGCTTTGGGTTTGAAACTCGGGCCACCTTGTGGTTGTTGTGGCGTTTCAGAGAAGTGACAGGGGTAGTAAAAGTGTGAATGTCAGTTGTCGTTACTGTGGTTCATATGTGTCATTTGTGTGGGCTATATATTATTAGAGTATACAACATTATTACTATTAGGTTAGATACTTTTTCTCTATTATTAGGTGTTCTTTGGCATCTGCTGGATAGCACGGTTGATCACATTATAAATAAATAATTAACTAACAGTGTGCCTGACAGATGTCTTTGTGCAAGTAAAGTCAGACAGAGAAAGATACATATTTATTTTATACCCATGCAATGGACACATGTCTACTGAGGTCATTGGCTCAAGATTAATGGATTTGTCTGCTATTTCTTTGCACAGTACCAAGGTATCACTCACAGAGGTGTCTTACCAAGTCTTAACCTTCAAGTCTCAAGCAAGTCCAAGTCAATTTTTGTGAGAATCAAACAAGTCAAGTCAAGTCACTGCTTTATGTCAAGCAAGTCAAGTCGTAGCTTGGGTCAAGCAAGTCACTGGCAGGTCATACAAATGTTTGATGATTTAACTGAATTTTTATATTAAATTAGCTAAAACTACAGTAGTTATGGACTATGGGAGTTTTATTCGCAACTAAAATTGCAATATGCATTTCTACTCAAAAGGTATCCATATACAGCTGAGTTGTTAATACAATATAAATCTAAAAAATAAATAACAATTAAAATTACATAGCCTAAAATATTAAGTGAGATATGTTTGTATTATTTGAACATTCTCTCTCCTGCTTGTCCTGTACAGCATGACCAGGTGATTGTTATATGACTAGTAAACTTAAGAGAACTCCGAATGTATTTGCTGCTCACACCCTGATGAAGGCTCATTAGCCACAATGCGTATGTGTCCAGTACTTGTCACCTGTATACTAAATATTAAAGCCATGGCTTTTTAAAGGCTTTTTTATATTTCTTCAATAATATTCGAGTGCTTTGGATTATTAACATGTCCAAACAGGTGCTTAGCCATCATTTCAAACGTGAGAGGGACAGAATGTCAAGTGTTATACTAGTTTTTTTAACCTATGTCTAAATGATGGTTTTATTTAAAATTGTATCTTTTTTGCCTAATTTGCTTAAAATGCTATTATTGTAAGCAGGACCGTGCACAGACCTTTTGAGGGGCATGTGCTGAAACTGAAAAAGGGCACTCCAAGGGCAACTGCATGTCTGTTCACCTACCCCTAACACTTTATTATTAAACACATTAGATGCTTTATTTCCACTTTTTAAATATTTTCTTAATTGTTATTGCAGCTAAACTTCAGTTAATTTAATCAAGATAGAGGGGGCGCAGTTATGAGGTTTACTGACAGTTTATGGGTCCAACAAGATTTAGTCACAAGCTCTTTTTAAAACCTTTCATTGGCTAAATATTTGTAAAACAGACAAACGATAAGAGTGACCAATAGCATTGATTTATAGAAGAAGAAGAAAAAACACCACCACTAAAAAAAGGGCAATTCACAGTGTAAGGGCAGAAAGGGCATGTGCTCGGTACAGGTTGAGCCCTACCTGTGCACGTTTCTGATTGTAAGCTATTGGGGTCTTTTTATCTTCAAATAAAGTTTGCTGAAAAAAAAAAAATTAAAAAAGAATAGACAAAATGTAATATTACTCACTTTAGTCATGTTTTATTAAATGTTACATTCCAATCATTAGGAGACTATAAAAATTACTTTTAGTTACATCATTTGTCAAAAATCAGCTCCAATGCAGAACACACAGAAATGGTGGAGTGACTTCAACCCAGACATCCAATCACAAATACAACACTGACCAACCACCACATTTTGGTTGTACAATGTCAACAGTTGACAACAAACAAAAATGGAGCAAAATGACAAGAGCCAGAGCAAATACATTGTGTCGACATTTTTATATAGAAACAATACAGAAACCATCTGTGAACTGAGATACTAGTAACACTTCAGCGGATATTCCGTATAACACACACACGCGCTCACAGTAGGTGTCTTCAGCAAAACTGGTCAGTTATTCAATAAGAGAAATATGCAGCTATCCATCATTGTTCAACACAAGTCGGATACCACATTTCAACTTCAGTGCTTGACGGTTTCGTAGTGAAGAGTTTTTTTTGTTGTTGTTGTTGTTGTTGTTGCAATTTTGAACTTATCGCAAACTCTTCGTATAAAAAATATGGATACAGCACGTCCCGGAACCCGCCCAATCTGGCAACACTGAGCGCGGGTTCGAGCATGGGCATGCCGTGATCTGTGAGTGAGTGACTGATTACCATGGAAACTTGGCTTAGTGCCTTCAATGTTCATTCACGACTGTCCCTTATGTTAGCGCTTTCTGCTTGCCTGCTGCGTCACGTGGTTCGGTTGCGGTGCGTTCGAAAACAGATATTTATTAAACAATTATTTCGAGTCATTTAACTCATGTATTTGCTCTGGCTCAGATAGAAACTAGCACTTGTAACTAACTCTGGCTTGTTTACAGCAAATAACCTGCTGTTGATCAATGAGCATTATTGTCCCTATCAAAAGAAAAAAGTCAAGTCTCAAGTCATGAATATCAAGTCAAGTCGAGTCTTTTAGTAATATTTGTCAAGCAAGTCTCAAGTCCTAAAATGTGCGACTCAAGTCTGACTCGAGTCAATAAAAACATGGCCGTATAGTTTACTGTACTGTCACAAAAGATTTGTTCATTTTGCTGAACGAGATTCAAAGATCCGAGTCTGTAAAATGATCCGAACTTCCCACTACTATGCATCGCTCAACATACGTCATTTACTCCATTGCTCTAATTGATTGTAGGTTTATCAAATTGGGGTCTTTCCTGGTTCAGTTGAAACTCATTAGAAAAAGGGCACCCCAATTGTGAAAAGCGCTATACAAATATATTTGAATTTAATTGAATAAGGCATCTTTGTGTATAAAAGTATTCATTTCTTTCAAAAAAAAAAAAAAACAGCAACAAAAATCTAAACTCTTACTGAGCACAAACTTTTGAATGGTAGTGTATGACGTTAAAATAGATTTCTATTTTAGATAAATTATGTTGTTTTGAACTTTCTTTTTATCAAAGAATCCTGAAATAAATTATACACAACTGTTTTTAACATTCATAACAATAAGAAGTGTTTCTTGAGCAGCAAATCAGCATATTACAATGATTTCTGAAGGATCATGTGAAACTGAAGACTGGAATAAATTGCATTTTAAAAATATATCCAAATAGAATTTTTTTTTTATTATTATAACAAATATGTCACAATATTACTGTTTTTGCTGTATTTTAGATTAAATAAATGCAGCCTTGTTAAGCAGATGATCTTTTCTCTTTTTAAACATTAGAAAAACATTACATTAGATCGCTTGTAAACAAATGCATATGTAAAAATGTGATTGTCAACATTAAACATCATATAAATCAAAACTATGTAATGTTACTGCATGCAATGTGGACCCAGGATGAGCTACAGGACTGTGCAAGCATTAGGGGTGTTGATGGACTCCATCTCCTCCATCTGTGTTTGATCATCGCTCTGAATCTGATCTAAATCTTTCACAAAAACGTGATTTTCTCAGCTTTTTGCTCAAAATGTTGCTTTTTTATGAACCCATATTCAAGTGTTGATAAGAAAGGAATGCATTACGCTAGAATAAAACGTTTTTTTTTTTTTTTTTTTTTTTTAAAGAAGAGGGTCATCTATTTCTCTTGCATTCTCAGATATTCATAAAACAAAATATCCTATGGGCTATTAAATTTTGGTGAAATGGTCAAAAACCCTGGCGGTGGCTGGCAACTTTTTTTTTTAAACGCTGGCGGGGAAAGAGTTAAGGGATGTAAATGCATCCTTGATGTACTTTACTGAGGCCAGCATGGCTGACAAAGTCTTTCTTCTGAGAAAGACCACATCACAGATGGTCCATGGCTTCATGGATAGACAAAGCCCAGATATTGCTTACAATTATGACAAATTGTGCACTGTAAAATCTAATAGCTTTCCTGACTCACATATACTTAGTTAACTTTACAAAGTAATATAGAATACCTACTTCTTACTTGGTTTTGTTGAGTTACAGTCAATTGCAGGGTGAAAACAGTTTACTCAATTGTTTGAGTGCCGCTTACTTGAAACAAGCAAGTAGCAACAAAGGATGCAATGACGTTACTACACCAGTCAGAGGCAGCAGTGCATTAAAGCCTCCCAGTAAGCAAAGTTATGTCCAAAAGACATCTTTTCAACGCTTTTGTCCCTAAAGGCGAACGTTGAAAAGACGTCAACTGAGGAGCCAGAATTATAGTTATGACGTCTGTTTTGGACGTGATCTGCACGTCCGATATAGATGTTCATGGAACCTCAAGGTTAAACAGTTCAAATGTGCTCATTGTGGACATGTTTTCCTTTTGTAATTGCAAATCAACTCACAGAGTGTGTGTTTGTCCAAAACCTTTAGACACATTAGACAACTTATAATTCACACATCTTTGGACCATGAGAGAAACCAGACCTGAAGACTCCCTGGCTCAGGACTCAATCCAGGATCTTCTTGCTGTGGAGCCAGTGTTTCCCACTCATACACTGGTGCTGCCCTTAATCACAGATATAAGAGAAAGTTTGACTATTTCTGTCAGACGTCTACAAAAGCTCTTACTGAGAGTTAACAGAGGTTTAGATGTTGATGATTTTTGCTTTAGTGTTTGTGTTTAGTTGGGCTCTTGGTCCCTGTAGTTGTGTTAGCTTTTCTTTGGCTGCTGTAACGGTGTCTGTGAAACAATAGTTGTGGCTGAGCAAGCAAAGATAATGACATCAGGTGTTGTCAGCTCCTCATTGATGATAACTAAATCACAAAGAGAACATCTGATGTTGTGTTTTAAGTTTTGTGTTCTTGTTTGGTACAATACTACTTTGTTTATAGCCACAATAACCTTGTGATAGTGTGGTATTGGCACCAATAATATTAAAATTATCAATTATCTTGAATGACGACAAGAAAAAAAAAGTATGTGCACCCAACATTGAGCAAATATTTCACAAAGTCACACACCAACATCAAGATTTGGAGCCGTAATAATTGGTGTCAGAAGTGGGATTCCTTGGACGGAGCTTCCTGGACCTGGAGAGCGCCGGTGACCTGCAATCGATTCGAGTCAGCCCTACCCCGTATAGAATTGAGGGAGAGGGACCGACGCCGTAGGCCCAGGAACCCGACCACTGGAATTAGAGAAAAAACAAAATCCCAAAACGGCAACACTTCTGGTAAGAGTGAGATTTTAAAATTCAGGGGAAGAATTTTAATTGAGAATTTGGTTGAAGTAAGATTTGGGAAAACTAAGGAGTAAACCATAGTGGATACTGACTCTGTAGCAAGCCTGTGTGGAGAGTTTTTTACGAGGAAGAAAAAAAGACTGCGATCACGTGGGTTTAGCAACGGGAAATTGATGATTTTTACGAGGAAGAAAAAAAGGCTATATATTGCATGGGGGATATTAAAATGTTAGTGAAATATCATGATTTTCCACAAGAAGGAACACTCAGCAGCACAAGGCTGAGAATGGTGAAATTATCAATCCAAGAGGGGTGCAATAAACTAAAAGGGTGTGCTAGAAAATGTGTGTGTGAACTGTGAGATAAGAGTTGATTGCTGGGTGGAAGAAGCGGATAATAGAGAAAGACGAATGTTGAAAAAGCAAGGTATGAAAGATATGGGAATGAAAGCAGAAGAAAAGGCGACTGCGCCTTTGCAGTGTGACATGACTAACACATCTCATGTTTGTGCTTTTCCACATGAAATACCAACGAACTACACAGTCATCGATCCCACAGCGGAGCTCCAAAGCCTGAAGGTTGACCCCGATCTTGACTGCTCTCCGTTTCCGCCAAGACAGGCAATAATTCAACCAGCTGCTCCAAGCACGGCTGCAGCACGGAGAGAAGAGGGGACGCGCACAGCTGAGCACACAGGAGAGGACGCGCGCACCACTGAGAGAGAAGAGGAGGAAACCTTCCGGGGTGAAACAATAACGGAGCTAACAACTTTCTGTCAAGAGTTCAGCCCAACCCTAAATTAACTGAAAAGACTCATGATGGTGAAGTTGGGCTGGATGAACTGGCACAAGATTAGCGGAGAAATACCACAGGAAGATCTAAAACAGCAGCACGTCACCTGGCTGCATGCTTCAAACAACCCCTACAGAGGGGCTGTGAAAGAACTGGCAGAGGCGGTGAGAAAAGCGTTTCCAGCGCGCATTGACATGTCCAGAGTGAGCCACTGCTGTCAAGAGCCAGGTGAGAGTGCACAGGTATATTATGAACGACTGTATACTGTATTCTACAAACACCGCGGACTGCAAGAGCCAACGGAGCGCGGCGAAAGACCAAGCGCGTGGGAGAGTCATTTGGCGACTAGCCTTCTGAATGGACTGCCGTGAAAAACAGCTATATCGACTGGACTGAAGGCAGGGTGAGCACTATCATGAAACATGCCATTCACGCTGAAAGCCAGCTGAGAGCAAATAAAACGAAACCAAAAGAACTGCAACTGGCTGCCATGCAGACACAGCAAGATTCCAACACTGAGCAGGGCGCGCGCCATAAGAAAAGGTTCAGCGGGAAGAAAAGTGGACAAAGACAGGATCAGCATCGATGCCCTCTGTGTGACGCTGACACTCACATCATGCGTGAGTGCACGCGGTGCAGACGATGCAAGAAAGATGGACATTGGGCGATGAACTGCCCTGAGAATTCGAAGGCGGACTGAAACATGGAGAGCAGGCGGGGATCGGGTGGACCACGGCTGAGGGTGCAACGAAAACCGCTAAGGGAAGTAAACATTTACTAATGTCAAACAAGCACACATACACGCTCCCACATATAAACACATGCACTGATAATGCTCTCTGCAATGAAGAAAATGCTTGCACCTCTTTGTGTGTTTCTGAAACAGACATAGATGATTCTGATAAATGTTTGATGATGTTTAGCAGTAAGGGATTTTTAAACTTGCCAAAATATCCAATGCTAGTTGAGGATACAATGATTTAGTTTCTGGTTGATTCAGGTGCAACTAGATCTGTTTTGTGATTATGTAATTTGCCATGTGCACCGAAGCTGACAGATAAAATTCATGGATCGGTGTCAGTCTCAGGGCACTTAATAACTGAAATGTTCACCGTGCCCATGAAATCTGAGACGGAGGGAGGCCGTGTGCTGAAACATGCATTTTTGACTTCAGCCACGTGTCCAATGCCCCTTTTGGGCAAAGATTTAATGTGCAAACTAAATTTGGTAATGATAGCAGACCCCATTTGGCTCGGAAGTGAGAGAGGGTGAACAAATGTATTTGAAATCAGAACCAAAATGGGCTTACAAGTGGCACATACACTGTCAATTGAGACAGATGTTAAGATGCCTGAAGATTTACATTGCATATCACATATCGCAACAGAAAAAGATCAATTCTATTAGAAAGAACAGTTTGAAACTTGATCAAATGTTTTGGACTGAGCAAAATGTGTGCAATTTCAGTGACCTTGTCAGAAAAACAGCTCTCTCTATTTGATAGCAGGAGAATGTGTGCCGCACATACCCATTTCAAAAGTAAACACGCAGGCCTGGGAAGAGGTGGGAGTGTTGGTGAAACACTGTGTTGAGGCAGATGACTGGAAAGAGGTCAGAGAGGCTTTAATGCACAGTGGGAAATTGGGGGCTTTTAAAACTGATTACAAGCATGAAATTGAAGTGGAGCGTATTGTAACCGCCGTTGACAAACACACATGAAAATGAAAAATACCTGTGTTTTGGACATACACCCCGCGCTGGGGGAAGTGCCTGATGAGTTATGGGCAAAGCACAAGTATGATGTGGGACTTATTAGGGGATGCGAACCGGTGATTATTACTCCAAAATCAGATTATAGACCTTGCCAACCACAATATCCGTTGAAAACGGAGGCAATTCTGCATATTGAACCTGTTTTTGATTCATTATTAAAAGAGGGCATAATTGTGCCATGTGACACCTCACCGGTGCGAACTATCGTTCCTGTGAAAAAGATAAGAGACAAAGGTCAGCCAACAGAATGGCATTTTGTCCAAGATTTACAGGCTATGAATTCAGCTGTCAGAGCGAGAGCAGCGACTGTTCCAAATCCGTACACAATCTTGTCACAAATTCCACAGAATGCTACATACTATTCCGTAGTAGATTTAGCAAATGCCTTCTTTAGCGTCCCAGTGGACAAAGATAGCACATATTGGTTTGCATTTAATTTTAAAGGAAAGGGATACACTTTTACAAGATTGTGTCAGGGATATTGTGAATCGCCAACGATTTACAATGAAGCTCTCAGGCGAAGCCTTGAGAATCTAACTCTGACACCTGGATCAGCCTTGCTTCAATATGTTGACGACATTTTGATTTGTGCGAAAGACAAAACAACGTGTATAAAAGACACTGTGGCCCTGCTGCAGCATCTGGCACAGGAAGGTCACAAAGTTAGTAAAAGCAAGCTACAGTTTGCGAAAGAACAAATCACATTTTTGGGTCACGTGATATCTGCTAACACTAAATCACTATCTGAAAAACGGGTGCAGGGCATAACTGAGGTACCAAAACCTATAACGAAAAAACAAATGTTGTCATTTTTGGGAATGTGCTCTTACTGCAGAACATTTGTTCCCAATTATGCACTTCTTGAACAACCCCTACGAGCCCTAACTCTAGGGAAGGAGTTGAGATCCTGTGACAAGATTGATTGGACGGAGGAAGGGGAGCAGGCTTTCTTAAACATGAAAGCTCAGCTAGCTGCCACCCCCACATTGGGCCTGCCTGAGCCAACGAAACCATTTGTTCAGATGGTAGATGAAAAGAATGGGTTTATGTCTTCTGTTCTTTTGCAGAATCATGGCGATAGACTACGTCCAGTTGGATATTTTTCCAGCAAACTGGATCCGGTTGCAGCAGGCTTACCGCGCTGTTTGAGGGCAGAGACGGCCGCTGAACAGGCTGTGATGGCCTCTAGAGAATTTGTGGGGTATTCAGATGTGACATTAAAGGTTCCGCATTCTGTGTCAATTATTCTGCAAGAACACAAGACATCTCATTTGTCAACAGCACGATGGCTGAGGTATAACACAATTTTGTTAGATATGCCGAATATCACAGTGAAACGTTGCACAGTGCTGAATCCCGCCACACTTCTTCCAACAGAAGAAGATGGGGTGGAACATCACTGTTGTTTAAATGCGCTTGAACAGGTGTGCACACCGCGTCCTGATCTAACAGACACAGCACTTGAAAACTGCGATAATGTCCTCTTTGTGGATGGCTCTGCTTACAGAGATGCACAAACAGGTTTGAACAAAGTGGGTTACGCGGTGATGAATGAATTTGACACTTTGACTTCTGGCACATTGCCACATAACTATTCAGCTCAAGCAGCGGAGCTCGTAGCCCTAACTGAAGCATGCAAGCTGATGCAAGGGAAAAGTGTAACGATTTACACTGATTCGCGTTATGCGTTTGGGGTTGCGCATGATTTTGGGGCACTATGAAAACACACGCAATTTTTGATATCTGATGGACGTCCAATTCTGAATGCTTCTCGTGTCTACTCTTCTAGACGCAATTCTACTGCCAAGGCAACTTGCTATCTGCAAATGCGCAGCGCATACTAACAATAAAGACTCTATTTCAAAAAGGGAATGCTAGAGCTGACGCGGAAGCCAAGGCAGCAAAGGATACGAAAGAACCAGAATGTATTTTGTTATCCGAAGCAAACACTAATGCTTTATCTTCTTTACAGAGTATGCAAACGTTCGCCACAACAGCGGAGAAGCAGCCGTGGGGACGGTGTGGCTGTGCTGTGAAAGATGGAGTGTGGATGAGTGAGGATGGACAGCCCTGTTTACCTAAACATTTTTTCAGACATTATGCTAAGTGGACACACGGGCGAGACCATGTGTCCAAAGGGGGAATGGTAGCACAACTGAAAGAAAAATGGTTTACAAAGGGCTTTACAGTGGTTGCGGAAAACTTTTGCAAAAGATGCACAATTTGTCACACACAATGTGGCAAGGGGAGGCAAGATGCCCCTAGCATCTCACCCGCCATCGGGACAGCCTTTTGAGTATCTCATGATGGATTTCATTGAGTTGAGTCCGTGTGAGGGAAAGGAACACTGCCTGGTGATGGTTGACATGTGGTCAAAATGGGTAGAAGTTTTTCCAACCAGTAAGCAGGATGCGACAACAGTGGCTAAAGCCCTGCTGACTGAAATAATCCCTAGATGGGTAATTCCAAGGAAAATCAGTTCAGACAACAGAACACATTTTGTGAATGAGGCAATTAAACAAGTGGGTCAATTTTTAGGAATAGACATGAGAACACATTGCAGTTACCAACCCGCCCCAGGCGGAGCAGTGGAACGTGAGAATGCAACAATAAAAAACAAATTGGCAAAATGTTGTGAGGAAACTGGACTCACATGGCTAAAGGACCTACCAATTGTGTTAATGTACATGAGAATGAGAAAAAGACCCAAAGCAAATTTAAGCCCGTTTGAAATTGTCTTTGGAAGACCGCCTTTTATGGGCATGGAAGGGGGTAAATAGCAGCTTCGTGTGAGCATGACATGTTGAATTGCTGCAAGGAAATGTCGTCTCTGTTATCTAACATTTGTGTGCAGGTAAAGGCGACTCAAGGAAAACCAACAGAAACTGCTCTTCACAGCATCAAACCAGGTGATTTCGTGGTGATACGAGACCTGAGGAGAAAGAGCTGGAAGGCGAAAAGGTGGCTAGGACCTTTTGTTGTACTGCTAACAACACACACCGCCGTCAAGGTCGCAGAGAGAGCAACGTGGGTCCATGCAAGCCATTACAGAAAAGGTCCCAGCGGTGACCGAGGGGGAAGAGGAGGCGAGAGGAGAGCAACAGGAAGCACATGACTGTGCTGGCGGAGGTCAGATATAAACAATCACCTGCCTTTATCAACACAGGAGCAGGGACATATGCCAAACGTGATACTGAGGCAGGCGACCTTCCAACTAGAGCCCATCGCAAGATATCAAGCAACTGTTTCTGTGAAAAGACAGGAACTGAAGCGATTCCAAGAGCTAGTGATAAGAGACTCTAGCATCCTAGTGGTGTGCTCAACCACAGCCCACAGATTCCAAATGAGAGCAGGAGGAGAGTGGAGAGGATATACGACCATCGTTGCGCAATCTGTGGAGGGATGGCGCCCGTTTATCAACAGAGCTGAAAAGACTATAAGCGCGTCAGAAACGAAACTTGCGCACACTTTTTGGGCATACAACTGTGCAGTTCACCTCGCAAACTGAAAATGAGACACACAACGGTAAGATTCGCCACGCCAGAGGAGGAAATGGAACAGAGACCATGGCATACGTTTAGAGTGCCAGGATTGTGTGGTTTGAGAGGGACAACATTCATATTGACTTTGTTATCGAATATAATCTGTTCGATGATAATCTGTCTGGCTGAGGAGCTGGGGAGAACAACCACAGTTGACAACGAGACTACCAAAGTAGCAGCGACGCACGGACTGGAAACTGACATAATTTCACTGGAGGAAGGGGACAGTGTGAGATTCGAATGCAACCCATTTGAAAAGAACTGTCAAGACTAATGACCTGGAAGGGGGCAGCGCACAGGAGGGACAAGCTTACTTCTGCCAACACCCATGCAAATGGGCACAGGTAAAGGCCTACACTAACCCTACAAGCTATGGGACAGATCAAATATTCCGTGTGGTTAAAAGAAGCAGGTACGGGAACAACAAAGATATAATGATCGTGGAACTGTGAGATGTGGAGATGACGGACAGTGGCAAATACTACTGTGGCATCGACAGAGATGGAACTGACTGGTACCAAGTGTACGATATAGTGGTAAGCGAACCAACACCATCACCACCACCACCACCATCTCCGAAACCTTTTATTCCTGACTTCAGATCTGACGTTCCCGAGTGGGACGAAACGGCGTGGATGGGAAGTAGAGGAGCAGGAAAAGGGGGAGGCAATCCAGAAGTGAAGAAAGCGATGCTGAAGTGTCAGGGAAACAAAGCCTGCACTCTGGCCCTCCTGCAAAAACAAGAACTAGAGATAAACACCAGCTGCTGGCTATGCCTGCAAATGTCTCAAGACTGGAAAGCAGTACCACTGACTGTGGCAACAGCAAATAAGACTAAATGTATGATTCCAAACCAAATGACAGAAGTGCTTAAAGCTGCAGAGGACATCGAGCAGGGGAAAATTCCGACCAAACACAAAGAAACTGACTGTGAAGAGACATTTCAGTACAATCACACTGAAATAATGATTCCGCCATTGAAAGTGACGCGCGTCCAGGGAGATGTATGCATGTGCGCAAAGAAACAGAAATCAAGAGTCAGCGCCGGATGGTCTGACTGCAGAGTTAAAATCAACATCAACAACAAACTAACAGGAAACTGCACAGCGACAATCAAGGGTGTCGAGATGAACTTTACTTGTCCATTTAATAGACCAACGAACACATCACCTGCAGCGGTCTGGGTTTGTGGTGATAAGGCTTATCACTACATGCCTAGCAGGGACTGGGCAGGTTGCTGCTACCCAGCTTTGTTGAATGTGGGGACATCTGTGTATTTACCGGGTGAAACTAAGAGTTAAGGGAGACCGAGAAGAGACGTTAATTCTATGATAGGCACATTGCCAGACAGATATGATGGTTACGTGTTATCTGACCCATGGACATCACCTGGGGCAAATCTGGGTTGGTCTCTTTTAATAGGGGCGGGAACAGCGGTAAGCATTAACAAGATCAATGGGTTAGCATGGACTGTACTGGCAATTGCAAATTACACTTAACACGCAATAAGAATGATAAATGAAGAAGTGAAACAGATCAGAGAGGCTGTAATTCAGAATAGATTAGTTTTAGACATGTTAACAGCGGAAAAGGGAGGAGTCTGCAAAATGTTGGGACTGTCATGTTGTTTTCACATTCCAGATTAGAGCAGCAATGTTACAAGCATTTTCGAACACATGAGAACGGCAGTGAGGGAACCTGAGGAAGTTGATGACATGTGGTTTGGGTGGATAACAAGTGTAGGGGGATGGAAACACTGGATAGTATACACTGTATTGCCAATGGTGGCAGTAATTATTCTGATATTAATATGTCTGCCATGTGTTATTCAATGTGTAATAGGACTGGTGAAAAGACTGGTGACATCAATGGTGTCACCACAGATGGCTGATGTGACGTTAAATTACGAATATGACAAATGGATGGACGAAGTTTATGACATGGTTACTGATTGGGATAAGCCTAATGACGAAAACCCTAAGGATTAGGGAAATGCATTTAATTATTTTTTTTCTTACTTTAGTCTGGGTGTATAAAATGACTCAGATGACTACATTTTGCTAGCAATTAGACAGACTTTATCTGACAAAAACAGCCCATGAATATTTTCTAACTTCTTTCACAAATTTAAGAGAGTGATCACTTATGCGAAAGTCTGAAATGAAGGGTATAAGTGTGATGAGTAACTTGAATTTGTGTGTATTAACCATATTTTACTATTTTCATTAATTACTATATACTCTTTAAATTTAGTTATTAGTTCTAATAAAAATTGTATTCATTATTTTCATTACTGTAAAACATATATACATATATACATATATACATATATATATATATATATATATATATATATATATATATATATATATACATATACATATATATATATATATATATATATATGTTTAGATTTTTCTTGCAAGATTATCAGGTTTGATAAAAAGGGGGAATTGTGGTAGAAAAATTTGTTAGTGCAGCCACATGTAACTGTAACGAAGGCTCAGGCTGGTTGGGATCCATGTGCAGTTTATTAAAGTAACACAGTGTCAGAGTACAAACAGGCTTATGTTGAATCACCAGGCAAAACAGCAATGTCAGAGGAAGAGCGGAGAGAATCGTCAGAACAGGCATAAGGTCAGGGCAGGCAGCAAGCAGAATCCAGGCAAACAATGAACAAAAGGCAGGCAGAACAGGATCGTCAACGAAGAGCAAGGCAGAGTCAGTACACAGGCAGAGGTAACACAGGAAGAATAACGCTTAGAAATGCAGCCGGGGCCAACAAGACTTCGCACTGACTGATGATGTATAGTTTGTCAAGATTTGTGATGTTTTTTTACATTAAATCTATTAACAAACATTACACTCGTGCTAAAAATAGCGCTTCAGGGCGTGTACAAGCTCGTAACGCTTATCAGGTTAAACCATGATAGTCAATGCAGGGACGGAGACCTCCGTCCTTCTTACCTAGGAAGAGGAAACCTGCTGCTGCGGGTGACGTGGATGGTCGAATGAACCCCTAAGCCAGTTCCTCTTCGATGTAGGTTCTCATTGCTTGATCCTCAGGTTCAGAAAGGGGAAAGATACGGCCTCTGGGTGGCGTTTTACCTGGCAGTAGATTGATGGCACAGTCGTTGGCACGGTGTGGTGGCAGTCGTGATGCTTTCACCTTGTTGAAGGCTTCCTGGAGATCAGAGTATTCCCGTGGTACCTCCATGGTGCTTTTAGATGGGTTTATCACGACTGTAGTCCTGATGGGTGATAGATCCGTGACATGTAGACATTTGGAATGGCAGGCAGGGCTCCATCGGGTGATTTGTCTTTCTGGCCAGGAAATTTGTGGATTGTGGTCTTGTAGCCAGGGGAAGCCCAGGATGATGGGGTTATGTGGAGAGTGAATGATGTAGAAACAAATTATCTCTTTGTTTAGAATTCCTACTTGTAAAGAGAGGTCGGTGGTGGTATGTTGTATGTGACCAGTCCCCAGGGGGCGCCCGTCTAGTGCTGCCACTGCCAAAGGAGAGTTGCAAGGGATTAGAGGGATGTTGTGTTGCCGTACAAACCCTTCATCAATAAAATTACCGGCGGGCCCAGATTCTATCAATGCTTTAAACTATCAGTCAAGAATAATTATTTCCAAAGTAACTGGAAGAACAAAGTAATTGTTATTGGAAGTGGCTGAAATCAGTAAACTCACCCTGCGAGGTTGCGCTGGTGATGGACGTGTTGGGCATTCTCCTCTCAAGTGTCCAGCTAGGCCACAGTAGAGACAGAGATTGTTCCTGAAACGGCGTTCCCGTTCTTCAGGAGACAGCTGAGTTTCGGCCGACTTGCATTGGTTCATCGTATTCACTGGATAGGTTGACTGGAGTGTTGTGGGTGACTCGAGGTCGTCGAGTACGAACCAAGTTATCAAGGCGGATAGCTAGGTCTATGAATTGCTCCAGGGTTTTATCCTCATCACGACAGGCTAACTCAGACTGCAACTCAATGTTTAAACCTTGGCGAAATAGTACCTTTAGAGTATCCTCTACCCATACAGTCTGTGCAGCGAGAGTTCTGAAAGTGAGGGCGAACTCAGCGGCTGTGCTCTTGCTTTGCCGTAACACTAGCAACTGTTCCCCAGCGCTCCGTCCTCCTTCCGCGTGTTCGAACACTGTGCGTAGTTGTTGAAGTTAGCATAAATGGTCTGTTCTAACCTGTGACTGTCCCAGATCGTGGTGGCCCATTCAAGTGCTTTCCCGGTGAGCAATGAGCATGTTAGTGAAATCTTGCCTTGATCTGACGAGTAAAGAGTAGGTTGTTGAGCCAGGAAGAGAGAGCATTGCATAAGGAAGCCTTTGCATTTGTGCGGAGTGCCATCAAACTTTTCTGGGAACGCCAGTCGGGGGTTACTAGTCGTGGGCTGAACGGTGGCTGGCATAACGACTTGACTCGTGGGAATCTCTGGTGCGTTAGACACTGAGGCAGGCTGATGGAGGCTGCGCACCGCGTTGACCAGTTCCTCCGTCATGGTGGTTAATCGGCTGAGCTGTTGCTGGTGGGCCATCAGTTGATTAGCCTGGGCTGACAATTCATTGGAGAAGTTCCGAAATACCGCTGGATCTGTAGTTGGCGAAGTCTTCTGTAACGAAGGCTCAGGCTGGTTGGGATCCATGTGCAGTTTATTAAAGTAACAGTGTCAGAGTACAAACAGGCTTAGGTTGAATCACCAGGCAAAACAGCTATGTCAGAGGAAGAGCGGAGAGAATCGTCAGAACAGGCATAAGGTCAGGGCAGGCAGCAAGCAAACAGAGTCCAGAATCCAGGCAAACAATGAACAAAAGGCAGGCAGAACAAGATCGTCAACGAAGAGCAAGGCAGAGTCAGTACACAGGCAGAATAACGCTTAGAAATGCAGCCGGGGCCAACAAGACTTCGCACTGACTGACTGTTTGTTCTGGGCTAAATAGTCTGTGTGATAAGGAACAGGTGAGTGCTAATCAGTCCCAGAGTGTGGGTGCATGGGAATTGCGGTCCGTATGAGCTCAGTACTCTGGAGAGTGCGACCTCCGGTGGCCGCTGGCGTTTGTGACAGTAACTGATATTTATGACAAGGTTTAAGCTGTATGTATAACTTGTAGTCATATATGTTAGTACAGGCGATGTACAAGGCGATGATAGATACAATCGTGTCATTTGTGGTACCAGGTGAACTAGTTAAAGATTCTGTTAACCAGGCAATGCAAGTAAACATAGCAGGTGCACTTAGCTTACAGCTTGGACCATGTCATACCAAATTATGTCAATCCAGACATTTAAAGAATTGGTTTCCTGCTATATCTGATCAAACATTTCAAGTGTTTACTCACTACTAATAATCTTTTAAGATTCTAAGGAAATTAAATTTTCATCCACACATAGGTACCTTCTCTAAAAAGCTTATAACCTGTTTAGAAATGATTCTAACAGACATTTCATTAAGCTCATTTAACTCTGTAAAGAACATATTGAGCCAAATTTTCTTTCAAATGCCATTGGTCAAAAGGAGGAGGCGAGGTGTGTGTGTTTTGTTCCTGCTGTTCCATTTCAGTGCATCGCCCAGATCAACTACTTTGGGTCCTCGATCAAGCCGATCAGGGGGGATGTAGTAGACAGCACATTCCAGGGCCCAGTTAACAGCCGGGCCCCTCTCTGCCCATAACAGTGGACAAAGGTTTGCTACATTTTGATTGGCTCTTGTTGGACTAACACAAACAAACTGTCCTACGGCATCAGATAAAGATGCTAGACAACAGCCAGATACCTCTTAGAGGGCAAGAAGAACACCTCTGGTTCCAAGCCCAGGAAGGACAGGACTTCTCATCGGTCCACCTGCAGTTTCAGACCTTCACCCAGCTAAAGACTGATGCCTAATGTCCTGGTTTATGATGGCCATAAACATTCCTCAGGACCTCAGCATTAGTAGGTGAAACAAAGAAAGACCACAATGATCCATCCAAATCCATTCATAACTATGTTTGGAAACCTTAAGACTGATGTAAATTACATACATCCATGTCATACTTATTCAGAGAAATAAGTATTCTCAGTGACAGCTATTTGTAATTCAACATCTTACACAGATTCAGCTGTTAATGAACAAATGAATGAAGGCATGACATTTCAATCTTTTTCCATCATGTTTGATGTCTATTTGTTTAGAATATTCCCAAGGGTATTCTGATTGTGGTTTGGAAAGTAAGCAATACATTGGTAAACTTTAAAGATACTTCAAAGACTTCTAACTGTGTACAGTATGCAAATGAGTTCCACAGGGGAAAGAAGGGTGGGCCACACTGTGTACCCCTTCTGATGCCAGCAGCCAATTGCAACACTGGAATGGAGAAGCGCCAAATTGCAATCTCCTCCTATTCGGAAAAGGATAAACGTAGCCTTTCAACAGAAACTCCTTGTTCTGAGTCTCCCCACGCGAGTGACAAACAGTTCACCATGTTCTGAGTCTGTCTGGCGAGTATTAGACTGCGACAGAGCAACCAAGTTCTGAGCCTCTGGTTTATCCAGAGAGACAACACAAGATCTGAGTCTACAGCTTGTGAGGGAGCAACATATACGACAACATTCTGAGCCTCCAGCCTGTGAGGAAAGAGACATTAACCAGCACTACGTTCAGTGTTTTAGTCCAGTGAGAAGACTGCAGCACATCCCAAGTCTCCATTCTAGAGAGACCAGAGCGGATTGACAAATTTCTGAGTGTCTGACCCAAAGAGGCAGAAGACACACAGAGACATTTGCAACAAGGTTAAACTCAGGAGAGCAAACCGTCACTTTTTTCCTCTGTCTGCATGTTCAAGATTAAGGACCTTCTGCAACTACTTCAGGGCCTCATCTGCGTGTTCCCAGCTCCTTTCCCCACAGCCTTGTCCCCCAGCACAACCAATGGAATAAGTCATCACCATCAGACTGCTTACTCAACCATGTGGTACGTAAATATCACTTAACCAAACCTCTTTCTAGAGACCTTGGCATTGTTGTTTATTATCAGTATATGATTTCCTAATTTACATTAGAGGTAATATAACTGATGCTAGTTAATAACAAATAATCTTTTGTTTATTTGTTTTATGCATAATAAGGTTCTTCCCCTTAGTTTCAGAGAAACAAGTTTATCTTTCCAGAAGGTAACGTAACTCTTCCATAGCCACACTCCACTTAATCACATGTATTTTATGTATTGTGTGCACTTTATTCCTTTACCATTCATTGTATTAATTTAGTAGTTGTGTTAGTTATTCTAGTTTATCTTTTGTTAATAAAATCAATGTTATTACAATTGTGTCTTCCTTGTGCTGATGATACAGAAAAGGCTCTACAAGTTATAAATATCCCCAATCTTTCAGATAAATTAGCTGACCAACTCTCCCCACTTTACATTGTAAAGCCTCCTGGTCGGAGTGTTCTCATACAGCCAAGGTAAAAGACCTTGATTAGTGTGCTTGATTCATTCTATCAAAAAATCAAGTGACCAATGATGTCCGAAGCGCTTTGGGTGCTCAAGCCCCTGACCTTTTTAAAAATTAATCAAAAGTGCCCCTCTCAGACAAATATCAATGATACTATTTGTGGTCAATAAAAAAAGGACAATGTGTCCAATACTAACAAGCTGCTCAAAAGTCTGAAAACTTCTGTTTCTGCATTCCCCCAAACAAAAAAAAAAAAAAATGTTTCATCAATAATCAAATCTAATGTGTTGATTTAATTATCAAATCTATATTTTATATATTTTAAAATTTTATTAAATCGTCAATGCCTGGGCCGTTTGTCATGTATATACACCAACCAATCTTGATCTGGCAAAGTTCAGATTCCATTGGACAAAGTGAAGTGGAGCGGTAATTTTCTGTTCTAATTCATAAATCGGTTGAAAATTACATGGACAGACGAACTAACGTTTGTGGAACAATTTCCTGACAAAATGGATGTTAACTGACAACAAACAAAGCACTGCACAAAACCACGCAGCACCAAAAGTCACATTAATGTATGTAGTGTTAAATTCACTTGTATTTATGTATATTGATACACGTTTACTATTTGATGAAACTATCAAAGTTAATGAAGCCCAAGTGCCAACGGCACCTACTTGCCAATTATGTGAAATGGTGGCGTGAAAGGACTTTATTATATTACCATTTTTGATAATTATGCAGCATTATGAAAGAAGTCTCTTATGCTCATCAAGCCTGCATTTATTTGATCAAAACGCGCACAGCCGCACACACACACACAGACACACACACACACACACACACACACACACACACACACACACACACACACACACACACACACACACACACACACACACACACATATAGATGATAGATAGATAGATAGATAGATAGATAGATAGATAGATAGATAGATAGATAGATAGATAGATAGATAGAAATGTTTATTTATTTTTTTATTATTATTATTTATTTTTTTAGATGTTGCCCCTTTTTTACATTTGAGCCCCTGCATCTGAAGCACTCTATGCACGTCCCTGCATATATTTAATATATTGATTGATTCATTCATCTATCCATTAATTAATTTTTGCTTCTAAGATAATGGTTGCAAAAAAATTTGTGACACTGCTCTTTACCTCACTTTCACTTTTCACGCTCCAACGGTGGATTCATTTCTTGCAAGGCATTAAATCTTTATAAAGACGATTGGCTAAAGGTTTGTCTCTTATTCAGAAATGCAACGGAGATAACATATTTTTGCCGCAACAATTTTGGTGTCAGAATCGTGGGATTCCTTGGATGTGCCTTCCGGAACCTGAGAACGGACGGTGACTGATCATCCTGGACATTAGAGTCACAGCCTTACCCTGACTGATTAAGGGAGAAGGGCCGGCTGCTCTAGGGGTTCTGGGTGGTCCGACCACTGGAATCAGAGAAAACGAACCCGAGGTGGCAATGGGACGCTTCTGGTAAGAGACAAACTTAAAAATTCGGAGAAGAATTTTAAATAGAATTTAGTTATATTGAAAATTGAATTGATAGGGATAAACCATAGGGGAGGTCTGATTCTGTGGCGATTGCAACGTGGTTTGATTTGTCTATGTTGAGAAACTAAAATCACGTTGGCGAGTGAAAAGGGCAGAGTTGTACTTGAGTGAAAAGGGCTGAGTGGTCCTTAAAGCTTAACTTTAAATCTTTCAGAGTCGCGGCCAAAGCAGATTTAAAAGACCGCTGTTCGCCAACATCTCCAGCCGCCATCTCCTTTGTTTTCAAGCAGCAGGAACCGTCTTAACTCTGCCGTCATTACGTTAAGCCCGCCCACCGACTCTATACACGATGTGATTGGCCCGTCCAGAGTTAGGCTTTTCCAGCTCAGAAGGGTATTGAGAGTTGCTAGACGACACTCGTGGGTGGATTAAATTTGCTGCCGCAAGGGTGCGTCTAGATTTCTAGGCTAGGGGAAGATAACTAAATTAGATCTAACAAGGGCTTTTGTGGGGGATGTGTGTGTGAGAAATGCAAACTAACAGTGTTGAATGAAATTGATAGCAGGGAAGGGAAAATGTTGTCTGATCACAAACAAGCCACAGCTGTTTAAAGATCATTGGTGAGTATGAACTTTGATTAAGCTATGGATAACAGTTTGCAATTTAACTGGCTACAAATAAATTGAGAACAAGAGAAATCCACATTTCTAGATGTTAGTGCATAATGAATAATGAATAATCATGGGTTGTAAAATGGGTGGAATGCCATTAAACCCTGAAGGAAAGATCCCAGTAACTGAGGGATTGTATAATCTGATAACATTAAACCATGAAGGAAAGATCCCAGTAACTGTGGGAATCTGATAGCTAAATGTGATTTTTGTTTTGAAAAAGCAGATGAAAGATACCATGAATTGCTGAATGACACAGAGTGTTTTAATTGTGGTCAGCAGAGCTGTGTCCACTCACCCATAAGGTGTCGAAGGTGTGACAAATGAGGCCACCACACTAAATTCTGTAAATGAAAACCAGTAAAAAGAAAGAAACAGATGAGATTTAAACTCTGTCTAAGAAAATAATGAAATAACAATAAGGTTATAATAAATATGTTCTTGCTCTTCTCACTTTTGCAAAACTCTGATAATGTTTATTGGACTGAATATTGGGTTATTGAAATAACTATAGGTAAGTTAATATGTTGGAAACCCTAGAAGTTGATGCTTTGGTTTTAAAAGATAAGCTTGTGCTGAACTGTAATACAATTATTTGCTTATCTGAATCTGGCACCACCACGTAATTTCTGGTGCTGTGGCCTTAATTGAGTAACACAGACTCAATCTGAGTGTGCTTTGAAAATGTAATTTCAGTCTAAGGATAGAGTAAAAGGAAAATGTCTGAAGTTTATTTGAAAACAATTTTAATTTCTAGCCAGATCTTACTAGCTTGTGTAAAGAGTGAAAAGTTGCAGTGCAGATGCAGTGTGCTAGCCCTGAAGGCCTCAGTCTCTCTCTCTCATTTAAACCTAGCACAAAGCTGTTATCTGAGCATGTGTCATAAAAGATGAGATACTTATGGTAAAGCACAGGGCATCAGTTGAAAATCATAGAGACAATGATTTGATAAAAAGGACATTTCTGACAAAGAGTTAAAGGATTGCAATGGAGGGCAATGATAGATATTTTGATGAAACAAAATTAGATGTTTTTAGAAAATTAGATGTTTTTAAAATATAGAAAATGTTGTGTCTGATCTTAGCCTTCACCATTTACAGGACCGATGGATCGTGACACAATGTGACACACATTTAGTTGTATTGTATAACCTGTCTCCATGTTCTACCTATAGTAAGCAGACCAGATGGCTCTGGTGACTCTTGAATGCACTCTATGCAAAGCTCCAGAAAACATCATCCTGTTGAGGGTCCAAAAATAAATAAATATATATATATAAAGACGGGTAAGATCTCTCTTGGCCAGCAGAGGGAGACAACCTAAGCCAGGGTTTCATCGACATTGTGGCACCTCCAAGAAGGGGGGTGTTTTTATGTGAGGTGTGTACGAGAGTTGAGCAGATGTCTGTGAGGCCAGCAGCATCATAAAGGGAGGAGTTGTGTTTTTGTAGGGGCCGAGAGTCCAGACAGATATAAAACAGTCCGACCCAGAGATGTTCCTGTATACCGCTCACCTAAGAACCGCATATATTGTTTGTGAATTCCAGGGAAGACCGTGAGGGAAAGTTATGATGGTAAGGGGCATTCAAGAGCCAGCTGAGACCATGCTGTGATTGTCATAAATTTTATGGAGAACAGAACAAAATGTATTTATTGGTATAAGTAAAACTGTGTGATATTGAACTAATATGTCTCTATCATAGTCTTAATTCCTGCAGGTCATTAGATATGGCATAGGATAATTCGAAGACATGGTGATGGCTTTAAGATAAGGACAGCTTTTGAAATTTAAAAGAGAAGGTCTGGACAAAGGTATTTAAACTAAAGATTATAGTTTGTTCTGAGTTAAGGTCTCAGAGGCTGTTGAAAAGATTATCTGTGTAAGAGAGAGAGAGAGAGAGAGAGAGAGAGAGAGAGAGAGAGAGAGAGAGAGAGAGAGAGAGAGAGAGAGAGAGAGAGAGAGAGAGAGAGAGAGAGGCTGCTTGTGGAGGCAGGGATGGCACAGTGTCTGTTTTTTGGCCATGTTAAAGCTGAGACAAAACCAAAACAACCCTGCTGACTTTTCTAAAGACAACTTAATAGTGAACAGACATGATTTGAAAATGGTTAAGAAACCAAGTAGAAGCAAATTTTGAGAATGAGCAGTTCATATTTATGTCCTGATTGAGCGTAGTGTTTTATCACTACAGATGGGTTAAGCCAAACGACAAACTTTAAAAGAAACGTATTATTCTGAGTGATTTGAATAAAAGATGATCTAGAACATGGGACGAGCTTTAAGTGGATTGGTATCCAGCTTGGTCTGTTACTGGTAATAATGACTACTTTTGTCATTTATGATGAGGATTTTAATTACTCTCTGGATTAGTTAAAATAGTAAGCGTAAAAATTATAGACTTGAGGACAGAGACAAAATGACAAATTGGCTTAAGTCATTATCTAAACTATCCAGAGAATCTATCACAATTATGAAAGGCCAGAGGGCGAACAAAGGAATATAAACTTTAAAATGAAAAGTTTTATTTTTGTGTTGCCTCCATTAAAAAGAGTCAGGACATTAATTTATCTAGAAAACTACAATTAATGTAAGAGAACAAAAAACAAAACAAGAGGCTGTGAGGCTTTCTGTGTGACTAGGATTGAGATGGAGGACAATAATATTTTGGATTTCTGCAGAGCAGTGGACAGTGTAAAGGTGTGCCGTAGGTGAGACAGAGGACTTCGCTGTAAAGCAGTGGTGGCCGAAGTACACAAACCAAGTACTTGAGTTAAAGTATACAAAGTACTACAATTTGTTATAGCGGTAACACTTTACAAAAAGGGTCTGTTAGTTAACATTAGTAAAGTACATTAGTTAACATGAACTAATAATGAACTGCACTTAAAAGGCATTTATTAATGTTAATTTCAATATTTACTAATGCATTATTAGAATCTTCATAACATTAGTTGAGTTCATGCGACGAACAACCGTATAAGTCCAAAAAAACAAAAACTGAGATAACCATGTGACTTGAATGTACGAGTGACACTTTGTATACAGAATCACTTTGGGGGGATGTTCGCGTGACCAAAACTCTGTATTTCAAACTTTAAAATAGTCTCACGCGGAAAAAACGTTTATGTCCACTAACGAAAAATGGAGACGCCGGTTTCTTTCATGTCCGCTGCGGACATTAATAGGCAAAACCTCGGCAAAAAAAGGAGAGCGAACATGAATGAATGGAAGGACAGAGCAAGGAAGTCTTTGAGGGATGCTGGGAAACCATATGTGAACCGGAGAGGAGAGCAAAACGAGGAAAAGATCCACCAAAAGAGGTGAGTGAAAACCGCATACAAAGTATCTACGTAAAGTTAGCGTCTACAGTCAGAGGGGCGTGTAGGCTACTGGGCGTCGACTACTACAGTTCATATAGATTACGCTGAGTAACGGATCAAGTCATAAGTGAGTCAAAATGAAAGCTGAGAAAATTAGGACTCAGGAGACGTTTTAAACATGATTCTATACTCCTTATAACCACGGCGAAATGAATCAAAACGCTTTATTAGGCGCGTCTCTAACACCAGCCCTGCTGCTGCGTCACTGAGGCTAATGTTATAATTCATTGATTGTGTTTTATGTACTGCTGGCAGAATTTTATATACATAAACAAGCATATGTAAATTTATCCACAATCTTTAAGATGTTTAGATTAGAATTTGATTGCTTTATGTCTTCACTGAAATTGGTGAAGAAAAAAAAAAGTAATTGACATGTTTAGAATATTTTAATATAATTGGATCCCCTTTTACCATTTTAACCAACACTTTGTTTTGTAATATTGTATGCTGTGTTATGTTTGTTACTTGTTATTTAATAAATAATAAAAATAAATTTTAAAAAGGTAATAATAAAAAAATATATTGATTGTGTAAGCTTTTATATATTCTAGCAAGTAACCTGAACAGCTGCTAATAGCTCTAGTGTTTTATAGCTAAACAAAACGTTAATGTGACTTTGTTTCTGTGAAGGGCAAGGTGTGCAAGGAGACATGTGCCAGGCAGTGTTCAAGCCTAACAGACCAAAGAAAACTCCAGCTCTTCACAGAGTTTTATGCTGTCTCTTATGAGAGCCAGCAGGCTATCATTCTCTCTGGTTTGGAGCAGGTAACGTAGGCTAACTTAAGCAATTTGTGACCATATCATGTCAACAGTATGCAGTATCTGTATTACAATGTAGGCCCATGAAATAACCAGTGAATTGAACACTACTGTTTGCCTTTAATTCATTAAGACTGCACATGTGCCTGATCACTGTAAATGTTAAATTTTGTGAGGATGGATGAAGGATGATCGGTATCAAGTAGGCCACCAAGTGCATTAAAGACCACAGCGCTTTAGTGCCCTAAAAGGCACACACATGGCTTATTCATTCTCCTAACCAAAGCCTACTCACGTTCTTAATGATCTTAACTTGACAGCTCTACACGATGGCTAACCAATTTTTATTTATTTGTTAATTTATTATTTTATTTATTTATTTATTTATGTCTTTTTAATTCTAGCACAAGGTGAGTCGCAGACGACCACGTGGGCATGAGACTGAGATTGCCAAGAGGAAGTACACATTCAAGTATCATGTGCAACAAGGAGGCCAAAGACTTGCTGTTTGTAAGCTCACATTTTTGTCAGTCTTTCAACTGACCAACAGTTGCCTACAGGCAAGTTTTATATTGCCTAACATTTTCCATTTGTTAACTTATTTCATGCATGATATTAATTAGATACATTGTCCATAACATATTTATTTAAAGTTACGTATCTTTGAAAAGGTTATTCAAGAAAAGTTAGGCAGTCAGTCTGAGGGAACAGAGCAGGTAGCTAAAGTCAGGTCTCCATTAGAGGACTTCAGAGGAAAACATAAGAACACACACACAAAAAAAAAACTTCAGCTCTGGAAAGATGACTGTGTATTTAAAATGGGTCATTTATGTAGTAGAAATGTGACATTATTTTTGAATTTGGAGCCTTCTAGACTGAGAAGAGCCAGAAAAAGAATTTTTGATTTATGGGGATGAAAGACAATACCTCTTGGAATGCACTTGGAGGCCACTCCTACCGATAAGAGCGTGCAGTTTAAACAACTAGGCTAGGCTACTAGTGAGTCTCCATGACGAGTCTGCCCCGGATATCAAGAACGCCCAAAATGTCCAGGATTTGGCTTTTGCTGTCTACAGTCGTCATTCATTATGTTTACTGTGGCGAGCAGGACGAGACTGAGGGCCGTGGGAGAACGGCGCGAGGCCGGTGACGTGATTACTGATGAGCGACACCTGTGAGACGCACCGGTCTCGTATCTCTCACGGAGGAGAACGCACATCAACCGATCACTTGTTTAGCATCCATGTAAACACTACATTTAGATTCACAAATCGGAATGAATTCAGTTACACTGAAACAAAAGGTGTGCATGTAAACAATGATGATTTTTTTCCAGATAAAACATACATAAATCTCTCATCTCAGGGAGGAAAGCATGGTAATTAAAAAAATACTGCTGGTTTTCTACTGATACAAAGCGTAATTCTAAATCCTGAAGTATCCCTTTAATGACTGTATGTGAAGAAAAAAATCCTATAGTTTTGAGGAAAGTTTAGAATTATACATTTATTGTCAAAGAAACAATGCAATTGCGCAAAACAAACCAGCATAGTTTATTATATTTCCCTTGTTCATGAGTTGTGTTGTTTATTTTTTAGGCCTCATCTTTTTTTAGCATTCATCCTGCAGTGAGAGATGGGATAAGAGACCATACCCTGAGCTTCCCACGCCAACCGAACCACTACTCACGGATGAAGGGAGATGTGGAGAGGGAGTACCTGAGCCCTGATTTAAACCTGCTCCCCATGTTCCGCCTGTACAAGGAAAACAATCCTACATCCACTGCAAAGTTCTGGCTCTATAGGGACCTCTTCAAGCAGCAGAACCTCAGTTTTGGGCAGCCAAGAAGTGACACTTGTGCAAAATGTGACGCCCTGTTCTCAAAATTAACAGCTGCTACAACAGACGGAGAAAGGTTGAAGATCACAGCCGAGAGTGAGCTTCACCAACGGAAAGCTGAAAAAGCATACACCCAGTTGCAGGCTGACACAGAGTGGGCCAAAGCCAATGATGACTGCGATGTCATTTGTATCGACATGCAGGGGGTAGTGTTCGCAGCTGGCAAACTACAACTCATGTATCCAGGAGATGGGGACTGCCAATCCTCCTACAATGTGCCTCTGGCATGAGGGCATCGCTCACAGAGGTTCCATCGAGGTGGCAAGCTGTCTTTTAAAGTGAGCAGAAATATCTTTCGCTCACCAAGTCCAGGAAAAGGAACGGAAGCTCATCCTCTATAGTGATCGATGCTGTGGGCAGAGCAACAACTGGCGAGTCCTTAACCTCTTGGCCCTGCACGTATCTAGAAGGTACTTCAGTCAGATAGAGCAGAAGTTCATGGTGTCTGGTCACTCCTTCCTTCCCTGTGACCGTTCATTTGCCACGCTGGACAAGCGGCAAAAGGTGTCCACACTCCACACCCCCAGTGATGTTGCCGAAATGATCCGTGGAGCCAGGCAGCAGCATCCATTTAAAGTAATTGAGATTAAATGTGCAGACTTCAGGCAGCTCCCTGATGCAACATTAAAGCGTCCACCTGGCTTTCTAATCACATCCATGATGTGGTTGAAAGTGACAGGTAAAAAAATCTAAGAACTAAACTAAAACTAAACTGGGTTTCTGAGATTAACAGTGTTGGGGATATGTGAATCTTTATTAAATTTCTTGTTGAATCATGATTTCAGCTGCTGATCCATGGTGTGTCCACACAAAAGGGAGCCACAGCCTCTATGAGGGATGGAAGCACTGGCTAATCACCAAACAGAGGAAGAATCAACCACCTTCAGCTCCCTTGTTCTCCACCACGTATGCTCGTGCTTACGAGGACCCTCTGCCCATCAAGAAGGAGAAGCACTGTGACCTTATGGCAATGCTAGCCTACATGCCAGCAGAGGCCCAAGTATTTTATGAGACATTAGAATGTGAAGAGTAGCCTGGTATGTGTAGGCCATGTGCAGGATAAGGTGGGGTATCTTGTGTTAAATTAATCATAAAAGTAGTTGTATCTTATCTTGTATGCCTTCTGTTGTATAATAGGAATATATATATATATATATATATATATAATGTATTTATTTAGTAAATGAATGAATGAATGAATGGGGTGATTATTTATGAAATGTATTATAAAAGTTAAAGGAACAAAAAAAGGAAGACGTAGATGGTAAATGGAATGATGATGATGATGTATGTCTGTATTGTAAATATGTATTGTTTACCATTAATACTGTTGATTATTGTTTGTAAATTGTATGTATGTATTGTTTATTGTTAGTATGTACGGTTTATTGTTTGTACTGACGTTTATTTTCTGTACTATAAGTAGGCCTATGAATTGTTCATTGTTCATACCGTATTGTCCGTGTTTTTTGTTCTGTGATTTATGTTGGCAAAAAATAAAATAAATTGAAAGAAAGAAATGCTTAATATTTTCTTTAAGGTTCTGTTACTGTATTACAACTAAGATAAAGGAATCAAATCTCCATTGGTTTAAAGTAATATGATGAATTGGACTTATACTGTTATTCCACATTGACTGGACATATACTGTTCTTCCACATTCCAGAAATGTAAATTACTCTAACTTTTTATTTTTAAGATTGATACAAAAAAATCTTATCTCATTAGAATTGGGAAGCTTTTGTTGTCTATCTTCAAGTAAAAAAAAAAAGAAAGTAATATAATATTCAGAGTCCAAATTAAAAAAATGCTATTATTCAAAATTTGCAAATATGGACTTAAATGGTTCTTCGTCTCAAGCCCTGAGTTAATGCACTATGAACTAACATGAACTAACCATGAACAGCTGTATTTCTATTAACTAATGTTATCAAAGATGAACAAATGCTGAACAGAGGTGTTGTTCATGGCTAGTTTATGTTAACTATTGCATTAACTAATGTTAACTAATACAACCTTACTGTAAAGTTTTAGCATTATAGCTATAATGCCCTCATAATTTATCTTGCTCTTGCAAGTCTCTTGCTTAATCATCACAGTTTGTGTGTATTTTTATGTTGAAAGACTGTTACTCTTAGCACACTGATTTATTAATAGAATGATATTAGAACCAAATTAAATAAAACGATTCAAAGCAGACAGGTTCAATTTAAGGTTTATTATAACAGTTTTTAGTTTTATAAAAACTTGGATTAATCAATTTTGTAATGCTTTCATGTATGATTGTCAAGGTTTGTGCATTAATCTTATACTACTTCACATGTATATTTGTATATATGTTGTGTGTGTGTGAGTAAATATCAAAACAAATTACACAACATGTCAAATTACATTTCTGGTGAGCGTGTTAGTACAGTATGGCACTGATGATCTAACTAAAGTGGCAATATTTTTTATTCAGCTTGAGAAGGAGCGGATTCTCAAAGTTTTTTGAGTCCATTCTTGCCCTCCTAGGACTGAAAATAAGCCCTGCTGTGCTGTAAAGACGTTCACAAGCTGCAGACGCGGGTAAAGCAGTGTTGACTTGCAAAGACAACTTACAGACTGCTGGGAAGGACTTGAGAATTTCTTTGCCATCAGCTTTGCATGCCAGGTAGCCATCTAATTGCTTGATACCTTCCTGACCATGAGTAGGCTTCATGTTTGCAAAGAAGTCCTCAGAGGCACTGGAACCATCAGCTGGTGGTTGATTCAAAGTCCCTTCCTCAAGATGGTCCAGGCCTGAAATGGACACAGAGTCTAAGAATCAAACTTAATTGTATTCACACATTCCTCCAGATTAAAATATTAATAGAACAGTATTGTCCCATGTATTTCCAAGGTGCATTTAAAACTATCCTAAACAAATTGAGAATGTCAAGATGAATTAAGTTGGATATCTTTTAAAAACTATTTGGCTCAGTTTATTTGAATCTTTAACAACACTTAGAAAAAAATAAAAAAATAAATAAAAATATTCTTACCCAGTTTGACAATGTGTTCATCTGATGTTCAGGATGTTTTAAATTTCGGGACAAAGATTGCAGCTGCAATAAACTCTGGCTCTACCAGCATTTCTCAAAAAGCGCTGGTGCAGACCTTCTTGGATGGCATCCACCAGAGGTTTGCAGTACCTGGAGATAATGCGAATTCGATCAAGTTCCGAGATGAGGAGGGTCAGAGGTTGAAGGAGCCTCCCCACTCTCCATTTTTCTTTTCCTTGGTGCTATTTGGGGCAGTATATTGCTGCAAGTGGCTATTATGCACTCTCTGTAAAAAGAAAACATTCAAAAATAATTACATATCCAGAGATGATAATAATAATAATAATAATAATAATAATAATCAATTTTATTTATATTGAACTTTACATTTAGAACAATCTCAAAGTGCTACAGGATCAAGAATTAAAATTAAGTTTAAGAAATTAAAAAATAAATTGTACATGTCAGTTGTATGCTTTTTTTTTTTAAATATGTTTTTAAGTTTTTTTTTTTTAAACATCTGTAGTCTGTGGGGCCCTCAGGTGGTCAGGGAGGGCGTTCCATAGCCTGGGGGTAGCAGAAGCAAAAGCCCTATCACCCATGCTGCAAAGCTTGGTTCTGGGGGTTTGGAGGGTGTGTGAGGTTGCAGACCGGGTGTGTGAGGAGGTCTGGGGGGTAAGGAGTTCCTGAATGTGAAGGGGGGCATGTCCATGAATGCACTGGTGAGTTAGGAGAGAGACCTTGTACTCAATTCTGAGTGGGACAGGGAGCCAGTGTAGGGATTTCAGAATGGGGGTGATGTGGTCATGCTTGTGCACCCTCATCAGGATCCTGGCAGCGCTGTTCTGTATGTACTGGAGTCTCTGGATGCTCCTGCCAGAGATCCCGATGAGGAGTGCATTACAGTAGTCCAGCCTGGAGGAGACAAAGGCATGGACAAGCTTCTCTGCATCTGGTAGGGTGAGTGTTTGACTGAGTTTGGCGATGTTCTTGAGGTGGTAAAATGATTTCTTACAGAGCTGTTTGATGTGGGTGTCATAGGTGAGTTGTTGGTCCATTTTAACACATCAGACTTCCTCCCCATGACAAATAAAATAACCATTTAATATGCTTTTTGCATGTCATAGATGTAATTTCGATAAAGCAAGTCATATTTTCAACACAGGCTTAGATCACTACGGAGCCCCGGAAATGACATGCAGGAAAAAAAAATTGGCTAAATCGTATGCACAATTTACTAATTTGTTTCCTCGATTTTCAAAATCATGCACATGATTTATAAATCGAGGGAGCGAAATAGTAAATTGTGTGCATGTTTTAGTAAATTGTGGGGAGTAAAATCGTGCACAAGATTTTTTTTTTCTTGAATGCCATGTGAAGGGCTCTGTAAATCACATTCTTTAGAAGCTGAACTTTTGAAAATAATGATCTCGGTTTATAAGTAGCACTCCACTGCACCTGCCAACTGTTTAGCATCATAAGCTGCATGCAAAACTAGTCAAAATAGAATTTATATTCTACCAAAAAGTGTTAACATCAATCAATTGTCATTTCACAATATCGGATCACTCAGCTTCAAATACTACAAACGTGGTCGAAACAGCTAACAGTTAACTAACTTAACAAACACAATAATGTAAGCTACTGTTAGATTACTCAATTAAAAATGACCACCAGAATGAAAATGGCTTACCTCAACATGTTTCCTAAGATTGGAAGGAGAATTCCAGTAAGAAGAAATTTTTGAGTTCCGAGGCAGGCAGAGAAGGCAGTTGAAAATGAAGGAATCTTTCTTCCTTTCAACGACTTCAAAAAAATCCCGCAAATAAGGCCATGGATGTTGTGGCACTGTAGATTCAGGAGTTTGTGATTCTTCCATCATTTATGAAGAGTGAAGACAATGGCACTATCAAAATGTTAAGCCGTTGCACTAAGTAAGCGGTAACCAAAACAAGTTCAAAACAGAGTGCGCGCTGTACCCTGATTGGTGGCTTGCGCATGTTTGACCTCTTCAGTTTTTTTCATTCCACTCATAAATAAAAAGGAACGACTGATTTCGCAAAATGTAGTTGAGTAAAAAGTAAGATATTTGACTTTGAAATGTAGTGAAGTTAAAGTAAAAAGTATTCCCAAATATATATACTTCAGTAAAGTACAGATACTCAATAAAGCTACTTAAGTACAGTAACGAATTACATTTACAGGTCGGGGCAGACCCGACCTGTTGAAGATAGGCGGCATTCATCCTTCCTGGACTGGTGCTGCTCTTCTCTCTAGTAATTTGGCATATAGTCTTAGAGCTAAACCTTGACTCACTGGGGCCCAGGTCAGGAAGCAGACAAACTGGCTAAACCAACCGTCTGCTAGCTGTCTCACGTCACCAGAGTCAGCTAAATCCCAGCACATAAAGACGCTTTCACCTAGATATTATCACATAGAGACTGTGTCTGTTTCCCGAATCAGTAAATACAAAAAACCATCAAAACCATTCAACAGTAAAAATGTAATTGATGTCCAATAAATAAACAACAGATATAATACGGATGAACAATTGATAAATCTCGGGTTGCTGAATATTCGATCCCTTTAAAAACGCTTATTGTTAATGATATGATTATAGATCATAACCTAGATGTGCTGTGTTTGACAGAAACCTGGCTAAAACCTGACGACTACATTACTTTAAATGAGTCCACTCCCCAAGATTATTGTTATAAACACGAGCCACGTCTGAAAGGAAAAGGGGGAGGTGTTGCTGTAATTTATAATGATATCTTCAGTATTACTCAGAAGTCTAGTTTCAAATATAATTCCTTTGAAGTTTTGGTGCTTTATGTAACGTTGTGTAGTGTAAATGATAAATCCCGTTTGACATTTGTGTTGGCTACTGTATACAGGCCACCAGGGCACAATACAGACTTTATCAAAGAATTTGCTGGTTTTCTATCAGAGTTAGTACTGGCTGCAGATAAAGTACTAATTGTTGGTGATTTTAATATCCATGTTGACAATGAAAAAGACGCATTGGGATTGGCATTTAAAGACATTCTAAACTCTATTGGAGTTAGACAACACGTATCGGGACCCACTCATCGTCTTAATCATACTTTAGATCTAATACTGTCACATGGACTAAATGTTGATACCATTAAAATTCTGCAGCAGAGCGATGACATCTCAGATCATTACCTAATATCATGTATACTTAATTGAGCTAAGGCTGCAAAGCCATCCCCTCGCTCCAAATATGACAGGACTATAACCCCTGCGACTAAAGATTGCTTTGTACATAATCTTCCTCATCAGTTCCATCTCCTCAGCATTACAGATAGCCAAGAGGAACTTGATGTTGCAACAGAAACTACTGACTCTCTCTTTACTAGCACTTTAGACATAGTTGCTCCTCGGCGCTTAAAGAAGATTAAAGCAAATAATCCAACGCCGTGGTACAACGAGCACATTCGGGCCCTTAAAACAGCAGCCAGAAAAATGGAGCGCAGCTGGAAGAAAACAAAACTGGAGGTTTTTCGCAATTTGTGGAAAGAGAGCATGATTGCATTCAGAAAGGCCATAAAAACTGCTAGATCTGCTTATTTCTCAACTCTTTTAGAAGAAAACAAACACAACCCTAGGTATTTATTCGATAAATTAACAAAGGATAAAGCTTCAACTTCTGACATTTGTAAACAACACAGCAGTAATGACTTTATGAACTTCTTTACTAGTAAGATTGATAACATTAGGAATAAAATTATAACCATGCAGCTGTCTACTACAGTATCACTTCAGACAGAACATTGTAGTGTCACTGAGGAAAAATTACACTCATACACTGCTATAGGAGGAGAAGAATTGGCTAAACTTGTTAAATCATCAAAATCAACAACATGTATGCTTGACCCTCATAGATCCTCTGCTTAATATTATTAATTCATCCTTGACATTAGGATATGTACCAAAAACTTTTAAGTTGGCTGTAATTAAACCACTTAATAAAAAACCACAACTTGATCCTAAAGAATTAGTCAATTACAGACCAATCTCGAATCTACCGTTTCTATCAAAAATATTAGAAAAGGCCGTGTCTTCACAATAATGTTCCTTTTTAGAAAGAAATGGTATATGTGAGGATTTCCAGTCAGGATTTAGACCGTATCATAGTACTGAGACTGCTCTAATTAGAGTTACAAATGATTTACTCTTATCATCTGATCGTGGTTGTATCTCTCTATTAGTGTTACTCGATCTTAGCGCTGCATTCGATACTATCGATCACAATATTCTTTTGAATAGACTCGAAAATTATGTTGTCATTAGTGGAACTGCATTGGCATGGTTTAAATCTTACTTATCTGACCGTTATCAGTTTGTAGCAGTAAATGAAGAGATGTCACACCGATCACAAGTTCAATATGGAGTACCGCAAGGCTCAGTGTTAGGACCGTTGCTTTTCACCCTGTATATGCTACCACTGGGAGATATCATTAGGAAGCATGGCGTTAGTTTTCATTGTTATGCTGATGATACTCAGCTCTATATTTCTTCACGCCCTGACGAAACTTACCAATTCACAAGATTAACGGAATGCATTGCTGATATAAAAAATTGGATGAATAGTAATTTCCTGCAACTTAATTCAGATAAAACTGAATTTCTAATTATTGGACAGAAAAGCTCCACAAGTAGTGCCCTAGAATACTGTCTAACCCTCGATGACTGCTCTGTCAAGCCCTCGTCAGTGAGGAACCTGGGTGTGCTCTTTGATACCAATCTTTCGCTTGAAAGCCACGTTTCTAGCATCTGTAAAACTGCATTCTACCATCTTAAAAATATATCTAAATTACGTCACATGCTTTCAATGCAAAATGCTGAACAATTAGTACATGCTCATGAGCTCAAGGCTAGATTATTGTAATGCTCTACTGGGTGGTTGCCCTGCTCGCCTAATAAATAAACTCCAGCTGCTCCAAAACGCAGCAGCTCGAGTTCTTACTAGAACCAGGAAGTACGATCATATTAGTCCAGTTCTGTCAACACTGCACTGGCTCCTATTAAACATTGCATACATTTTAAAATCTTGCTTATTACTTATAAAGCAATAAATGGTTTAGCTCCCCAGTACTTAAGCGAGCTCTTAACGCATTATACTCCATCACGTCTATTGCGGTCTCTAAACTCTGGCCAGTTGAAAATACCTAGAATATCTAAATCAACTGCAGGCGGTCGATCCTTTCCCTATTTAGCACCTAAACTCTGGAACAGTCTTCCTAGCATTGTTCGGGAAGCAGACACACTCTGTCAGTTAAAATCTAGACTAAAAACGCATCTCTTTACTATGGCATACACATAGAACATTTTTAATTTTCTTTATTCAAATCAAATGACTGATTGTTAGGCTGCATTAACTAGGTCAGCCGGAACCGGGGACACTTCCCATAACACCTGATGTACTCGTTACATCATAAAAAGAGTGGCATCCACACTAATGTTAGTCTCTCTGTTTATCCCGAGGTTTACTGCAGTCGGCCGGATCCAGGCCGTGTCCGGATCGGATGGTGGACCTGCATCTGGACATGACCAGCTCATCCTGGAGTGTCTGCTGAGACCGTGTCCATTAGTGTCTCCTCTGAATTTGCCTCACCGCACGCGTCATCCTCAATTAACCCGTCTCCGGCGCAATAACTCAGATCTTTCAAGTATTCATATTCTTGTGTAATCGCGCCATCCTAAATGAACCCGTCTCTTGCGTGATACCCAAAATTTCGAATATTCCTATCTAATATGATTTATGACCTGCAAGGTTGCCAGAGTAATAATTATACACTGTTAATAATAGGCCAGAGGAGAACTGGCACCCGACTGAGTCTGGTTTCTCCCAAGGTTTATTTGTCTCCATCATGCCCTGATGGAGTTTTGGTTCCTTGCCACTTTCGCCTTTGGCTTGGCTTGCTCAGTTGGGGACACTCAAATTATGACCCAAGTTACTCAACTAAATATACAAATAGAATTTATTAATTTGGTCATATATAATTCTATAAACTGTCCAAATTAAACTAGCCAAATCAAATTTTGTTGCAATGTTGTCCTGTTTAACACTGTGAAGCTGCTTTGAAACATTCGTCATTGTAAAAGCGCTATATAAATAAAGTTGATTGATTGATTGATTGATTTACTTACAGTTACTGACCACCACTGCGTGAAGGTGGGACTGCATCAAGGATTGGCTCTTAGCCCCTTCTTGTTTACAGTGGTGATGGACAGGCTGACAGAGGAGGTCAGACAGGAATATACATGGACTATGATGTTTATGGATAACATTGTGCTCTGTAGTTAAAGCAGGTGGACGAAAGTCTAGAGAGGTGAAGGTTTGCTCAGGAGATAAGAGGAATGAAGGTTAGTCGCAGACAGAATACATGTGTGCGAATGAGAGGGAACCAAGTGGAACAGTGAGGTTCCAGGGAAAAGAGGTGAAGAAGTGTGTGTGTGCAGGCAGGTTGGAATGGGTGGAGAAAAAGTGTCAGGTCTGCTGTGTGAGAGTAACAGCAAGAATGAAAGGAAAGGTGTGCAGAACAGTAGTGAGAACAGTGATGATGTATGGTTTGGTGACAGTCGCACTGAGGAAAAGACAGGAGGTTTAGAGGAAGACCAAAGAGGAGGTTTATGGATGTAGTGAAGGAGGAACATCACGGTAAGGAAAGAAGAAAAAAAATGAGTGAACGAGCTGATTGAATGTAATTTGAATAGATAATCATGTCGTTTTGATGAAAAGTTTTCAACATTAACAAATTTAGGTTTATGTTATAAATGATTAGATATGATGAGTGAAATTGCAGTTGATGGAAACAGTATTTTTTTTACAAAAACAATTCTTGTAAAAGAATTGTGTTGAAACAACGGACTGGAGGAAGTTTGACAAGAATATGATGTTCAGTGAGAAACTGGGAGCATTTAGATCTGAATATAACCATGAAGTTGAGTTAAAGAGGATAATGACAACCATGAAAGATGCACAAAAGAGAATCAGTGCATTTAAAACATTCAGCCTGCATGGGCAGAGGAGTCATCTGAACTGTGGGCAAAGCACAAACTGAAGGATGTTTATATGGAGATTTTAAGCGCTTAGATGGATTATTATCTATCTTATTATTATTTTTTGTTGTTGTTTAGTTTGAGTTGGACAACATTTGGGTCAGTGATGATTTGGATTTATCAAGAGAATCAATGATTGTTTTTCTTCCTTTACACTAATCATGTATTTGGTCTCTGAGGAGTGACTGAGGGTCTGGCCTAGGGATGTGTGATGTGTCATTAAACACTTGAAAGCATTCATTGTAATATCGAATGGGCGCCCATTTCTGAATGGTTCAACTGTGTCTGCTCCTCAAGACACAAATTTCTTGACTGGCCAGGTTGATATCTGTAAATGTGCAGCGCACAATAATAACAAATATTTTATTTAAACAGGAAAAGCGAGAATAGATGAGGTTGCGAAGGCAGAGACAGAGAAGCAGTCAAAGGAAACAAAATGTCTTTTGATATTTGAAATAAACACAAATGCTTTCACTTCTTTACACAGTACGGAGACCTTCGCCACAACAGCGGAGAAACAGCTGTGGAAACGATGTGGCTGCACTTTTCAAAATGGTGTGGTGATGGCAAACCTTGTTTGCCCCGAAAATTCTTTGACCATTATGTTTAGATGGCTGCATGGATAATCAGGCAGCCAAAGGGGGAATTACTTAAATGAAAACTGATGAAAACTGTCTGGGGTACAGTATTTTATGAACATTTTTATGAAAACTGATCAAAACTGTCTGGGGTACAGTATTTTATGTAAAATTTTGTAGAAGAAAAGGCCTAGAGCAAATCTGAGTCTGTTCGAGACTGTTTAATGGAAGGGGTAAACAATAGCTTACATCAATATAATTTGTGAATTATTGCAAAAGAAATGTCCTCTCTGTGTCTAAGATCTGTGTGCAGGTTAAGGGACTCCTTTACATGACATCAGACCAGATGTTTGATGTCGTGATACGGGACTACAGAAGGAACAGATGGAAAGTGAAAAGGTGAATAGGGCCTTTTGTCGTGCTTCTGACGCAACACAATCTCATGACAATGCCTATCAATAGTACGAGTGTGCAATCTCGTAGAATGTATACGCCAAAATGAGTTTTGGCGTGCAAATGGTACGCCGTTTTTGGCGTGCATATGATACGCACTTTATGGCGTGTATATGACACGCTTTTAGGGTGGGGGTGTGTGGGGTTCGTACATATACTACGCCATAAAGTGCGTATCATATGCACGCCAAAAACGGAGTACCATATGCACGCCAAAATGAGTTTTGGCGTATACATTCTACGAGACTGCACACTCGTACTATTGATATGCATTTTCGTGAGATCGGGCTCTCTGACGACAAACACCTGCCCGCCATCAAGGTAGTTGAGAAAGATCCCACCAGTGATTGGAGAGAAGGAGCTGAGAGGAGCAGGAGGCACACGTCTGTGCGGACGGAGGTCACACAAACATCACTTGCCGCTATGATCTCAGGAGCAGAGACACTGGCACAACGTGGACCTGAGGCAACAAGTTTAGAACCTATTGCAAGCCCACATAATCAGAGTTGCACAATCTACAAAGAGGTGGCGTCCTTTCATTAACAGAGCAGAAAAGACAAATCTTCATAACTCTTTCTGGGCGTACAACTGTGCGATTCATCTTGCCAACTGAAAGACTGGAGCAAAGCGAAGCCGTGGTGCCCTTTTCGAGTGCTTGGACTGTGTGACTCGGGGGGGAACAACATTCATTTATACATTTCAATTTTTTCTTGTGAATTATCAAAGAATGATAAAAGGGGGAATTGTAGAGGAAAAAATTAATCATAAAAGAAGATTTATGTTTCAGTTCATACAGAAGTCAATATCTGTTTGTAAAACACCTTTTTCAGTTCAACAGACACAGCTTCTGCTGAAGACCAGGTGGGTAACGGTGGGTCATCTAAAGTGGGAGCTTTCCCGACCAAAGGTGTCGGATCATTTAAATTATATTTTTAAATTAAATTTAAATTATATTAGCTCCAAAACAGGGAAAGGACCATTTACATATTGTGTTCTGCCCTTTACTCTGTGGAAAAATACAGGGGTTGCTTGAACATTGGGAGTATAAGAGCTTGAGTTTTCTTTTGTTCTAGCAGTTCACACTTGTGGCAACCCCGCGTATGGTTGCTCCAACTGTGGATTCATTTCTTGCAAGGATTTAAATCTTTATAAAGACGATTGGCTAAAGGTTTGTCTCTTATTCAGAAATACAACGGAGTTGACATATTTTTGCCCCAACAAACCTTTTTCTGATACAATTGTGCTGAAAGCTTCACTGGTTCAGAAAGCTTCACTTCGCCATCACTAGTAAACATGACACTGACTATATTGAGTGGCTTCTATACATTACTTTGTTTGGCTAAATAAATCAACTTTTAAATCCATACTCTGCTGTCAAACTGTAACGTTACTTTACAAACAACATATTTACGTGCTACCCAGTTCAGTTTGTGATACAAAGTTAAGAAGCTATCATTGTAAAATCGTACAGGGACACATTACAATAATTAAATTTTTTTTACAATGCTTAAAACAAAGTTGTGACTTCTGACGTGGAAAGTTAATGCTATATGCTAGTTATTGTTAAGGCTGAATTTCCAGTATATGGACGTAACAATTTTAAAGGTTTTTAATGAAAATAAATACTAAACTTATGACTCAGAAGTGTCCTTTTCTTTCTTTTTTCTTTTTTTGCATAGTGTACAAATGTAAGAAAACAAGGAAAACCAGACAATATATCCATAGCAAAAGAACCCCCCAAAAAAAGATAACAAGAACAAAGGGGGTTGAACTAAAATTATCGAGACTTAATCACAGAAGAATTAATACAGTGAGAACAATAATTATGCACTATTCAGGCTTGAGAAAATGCACAAAGGGCTTCCATACAGTTTGAAATTGGCGGTGAGATTTGGACTCCAAGAAAAGTATCTTCTCCATTTGTATGACATGAAAAAATTCATATAATGCGTCAGTGGTTTCGTTCACATGTGTTTGTAGCTCCGTCAAATTGACTCATAATCCTTGATTTTCTTCTTAACAATCGCTTACAAATGAATACTTTCTATTATTTACAGCGTGTGAACATATCACCGATACGATTCTGTATAAAAAACAATCGGATTGCTTTGATATCGCTACTTACTTATAACTTCCGCTACTAGCCGTAGACCGCTAGCATTGCACACGTGGTAACTTATTTACACCCGTAACCACTGAAACCTACAATTCGCCATTGTAGCACATCTACTACAATGGCGAATACCTCGGATGTGTGTCTAATGTTACCTTTGAGTGCAGTTGAGGACACTTTCGAGCTGCATTCGGTGCAGTTGGAGTTGGAGTCGTTGGACAAGCAGATTCGCGACCTACAAGACAGACGAGCCGTGCTGAGAGAGCGACGTTCAGCGCTGGAAACATCACGCGCCAATGCTCTCAAGTCAGTGGTTAGTAACCTTTTGACTCCGACCTCGTCTACTCCGTGTGTTTCTCTGCACAGGACCCAGGACGCAGTCATCCCTGGTTTCGTTCACTCCGGCAACGACACAGCACCATGGACCCTGGGTGTTTCCACAGCGGAAGACGTGAGCCAGGACCAGAGCAAGGACCTCTCCGCCCCTCCCGGTCTTCGAGATCTCCACTCGGAACCGCTTCTCCCCTCTTTGCGAGACGGAACGCGACGCTGTGGTCATCGGTACTTCCATCGTCCGGCATGTCCGTGCTACTTCAGGTAAAGGTAAGGTGCGCACTCACTGCTTTCCTGGTGCTCGTCTTCTCGATGTCGCTGCACAGGTTCCCGAGATCCTGAACGGTGACGAGCGCATCGGAGCTGTCGTGCTGCACGCGGGAACGAACGACATCAGGTTGCGGCAGACGGAGGTTCTGAAGAAGGACTACAGAAGTCTGGTCGAGACGGTGCGCAGAACATCGCCTGAAGCAACGATCATCGTGTCTGGACCCCTTCCCACGTACCGACTAGGACATGAAAGGTTTAGTAGATTACTTGCTCTAAATGAATGGTTAATGTCATGGTGTATCGAACAGAAGCTGCTCTTTGTAAATAATTGGAATCTGTTTTGGGAGCGACCTAGGCTCTTCCGTCCTGATGGCCTTCACCCCAGCAGAATCGGAGCGGCTCTTCTGTCGGACAACATCTCCAGGGCGTTACACACCACCATATGACTAGTAAGTCAAAGTCCAAATCACAGTCTTTGCTGTCCTAACTTAATTGACATAAGTACCAATGTAGAACATTATATAGAAACTGTGTCTATTCCTCGTTTAGTGAGGTCAAACTTTAAATCTACTGTAAAAATCTAGGAAAAATCTAATTGTAATTAAACCAGAAAATCTCAATATTAGTGAACAAAAACAATTTCTAAAACTAGGTCTTCTAAACATTAGATCGCTCACACCTAAGGCGGTTATTGTAAATGAAATGGTCACAGATAATAGTTTCGATATACTTTGCCTTACTGAAACCTGGCTTAAGCCAAATGATTATTTCGGTCTAAATGAGTCTACTCCACCAGGATACTGTTATAAGCATGAGCCCCGTCTGATTGGTTGTGGCGGTGGTGTTGCAACAATCTATAGAGATATTCTAAATGTTACTCAGAAAACAGGTCACAGGTTTAATTAGTTTGAAGTACTAGTGCTAAATGTTACGCTCTTAGATGTAAGAAAGAAAACCGTATTATCTCTAGCCTTGGCTACTGTATATAGACCTCCAGGGCCCTATGCTGATTTCTTAAAAGAGTTTGCAGACTTTCTATCAGATCTATTGGTCAATGTCGATAAAGCATTAATTGTTGGAGATTTTAACATACACGTAGATAACACAAATGATGCTTTAGGGGCTGCGGTTACAGATCTATTAAACTCCTTTGGGGTCAAGCAAAATGTCACTGGTCCCACTCATCGTCTTAATCACACACTAGATTTAATTATATCACATGGAACCAACCCAACCGATATAGATATTATACAACAAAGTGATGATGTCACTAACCATTACATGGTAACTTGCATACTGCATACTGCTGAAATCTGTCATGTTGCGCTACGTTATCGACCAGGCAGAACAATCCTTCCAACCACTATAGATAGATTCTCAAATAGCTTACCTGATCTGTCTCAGCTGCTCAGTGAACCCAAACAAACAGATGAACTAGAGGAAATGACTAGCAGTATGAGCACCATTTTCTCTAGTACATTAGAAAATGTTGCACCAATTAGATTAAAAAAGGTTAGAGAGAAAACTAAAGCACCATGGTACAACAGTGCTACACATGTTATCAAGAGAGAAACTCGTAACTTAGAGCGTAAATGGAAACAAACTAATTTAGAGCTCTTTAGAATCGTGTGGAAAGATAGTATGTCACGTTATAAAAAGGCCCTAAAAGCAGCCAGGGCTGAGCATCTCCGCAAACTAATAGAAAATAACCAAAATAATCCAAGGTTTTTATTTAACACCGTGGCTAGATTAACAAATAAACAAGCATCACCTGAGCAAAATATGCCGTTACAGTTTAGTAGTAATGATTTTATGAATTTCTTCACTGAGAAAATAGAAAGCATCAGAAACAGAATTGTAAATGTACAACCTTTAATGATGTCTTATGATTCAACCTCAATTATCGCCTCAAGAACTACTACACCGCTTTACAACTATAGGACAGGAAGAGCTAAATAAACGTATCATTGCATCTAAACCAACAACATGTTTATTAGATCCAATACCCACTAAACTACTGAAAGAGCTGTTACCTGTAGTGGAAGAGCCTCTTCTCAATATTATTAACTCGTCTTTATCTTTAGGTCATGTTCCAAGAATATTCAAGTTGGCAGTCATAAAACCTCTCATTAAGAAGCCACAATTAGATCATAATAACCTAGCAAATTACAGACCCATTTCAAATCTTCCATTTATGTCTAAAATACTAGAAAAAGTTGTCTGCTCAATTGTGCTCTTTCTTGCAAGAAAATGATATCTATGAAAAATTTCAATCCAGTTCAGGCCGCATCATAGCACAGAAACTGCGCTCGTTAAAATCACAAATGATTTACTTCTAGCTTATGACCAAGGCTGTATCTCAATACTAGTTCTACTCGATCTTAGTGCTGCGTTACTATAGATCATAAAATACTCTTAGATCGACTTCAAAATTACACTGGTGTTCAGGGAAAGGCATTAAACTGGTTTAGATCGTACTTATCAGACCGCTACCATTTTGTCTGTCTAAATGGGGAAAAATCCAAGATAACGTCAGTAGACTATGGGGTGCCGCAAGGATCTGTGTTAGGCCCTCTGCTATTCTTAATATATATGGTGCCACTTGGTAATATTATAAGAAAACATGGAATTAATTTCCACTGTTGTGCTGATGACACTCAATTATATATTTCATCACGACCAGATGAAAACGCTAAATTATCTAAACTGACAGCGTGTGTTGAAGATATTAAATACTGGATGACGTGTAATTTTCTGCTATTAAATTCAGATAAAACAGAGGTATTACTTATTGGTCCAAAAGCTGCCCTACAAAACCTCTCACAATACAACTTTAACTTGGAAGGACGTCTGTCACTTTATCCACTACAGTAAAGACCTGGGTGTTATATTAGACCACAACTTGTCTTTCGAAAATCATATTTCATATGTTACAAGAACGGCATTTTTCCACCTTAGAAACATTGCTAAGCTACGTAACATGCTATCTATTTCTGATGCAGAAAAGTTAGTTCATGCATTCATGACCTCGAGACTAGATTACTGTAATGCTTTATTAGCTGGTTGTCCTGCATCCTCAATAAACAAGCTACAGTTAGTCCAAAACGCAGCTGCTAGAGTTCTTACTAGGTCAAGAAAATATGATCATATAACACCAATTTTATCATCTCTACACTGGTTACCTATTAAGTTCCGTATCACTAACAAAGTATTGCTACTGACCTATAAAGCCCTAAATGGTTTAGCTCCAGTGTATTTAACGGATCTTCTATCGCCCTACAATCCATCGCGCTCTTTAAGATCACTAAACTCGAGGCTTCTGGTCGTTCCTAGGATATCTAAGTCCACTAAAGGAGGGAGGGCATTTTCAAATTTAGCTCCTAAACTCTGGAATAGTCTTCCTGATATTGTTTGAGGTTCAGACTCGCAATCCCAGTTTAAAACTAAATTAAAGACGCATCTCTTTAGCCAAGCATTCACATTATAATTACCTTTTATACTACAGTTAAATCGGATCAAAAGCATTAATATTCTGAACAGCAGCTATGCTAATTATTTCCCATCTGCTTTTCTGTTATTATCTTGGGACACTAGTCCCGAGGTAAATAGTTCGTCAGCTCCAGTTTGTATCCAGCCTCTCATGGAGACTTCAAATGCCCCAACACCTGTGATGAGACGACTCAACGCCTGTGATGAGACGACTCAACGCCAGCGCTGTTATGGCCTAAAATAATACATGATTGATTAACTTTTTCTAACATTTTTCAATGCACATTTATGAAATGCACTTTCTGTAAAGCTGCTTTGAAACAATGTGTATTGTGAAAAGTGCTATACAAATATATTTGAATTGAATTGAATTGAATATAACCAAGCTTTGACCAATGGAGAGTCTGAAGATTTCCAGTTTAAAAGTATTGATTTTTTTTTTCCGCAAGGGTCATGCCCATCAATAGAGGTTGCTGTGATCTTGGAAGATTATTCAATGCCTCAGAAGATCTGAGAATTGCAAGCCCATGGTCTGGCTTAACCTCCTTTTGAAAAACTTTTAAAAAAATAAATCAAATATAGCAGTCCAAAAATTTGACAGTTTGTGACAAAACATGTGTGACAAAGAACCCTCCTCTATTTTACATCTATCGCAAACCGGATATATAGAATTGTATATTTTACTCAATTTTGTTTTGGAATAATACAATCTATGTACCACTTTAAACTGAATCAACCTGTGTCTCACATTTATTGAGCAATCTTGGATCTTATTGAGACTGTCATTGCAGGTTTCATCGCATACTACTTCATCAAAATTCCTTATCCCAGGCTTCTTTTATATGGTTGGTGTTCACAGGCAGTTGAAAAGAATTAACAAAAAGTTAGATCAGATGTCTAGAGCCTGGATTTACCAAAAATGTGTGCTCGTATGTGTTAAACTAAATTGTGGAATAACCATTTGAACATAATTTCTCACTTGTAGATATCGAAAAAAGTCGGACCTTGGGAGATTAAATGCAGATTGCAATTCGCTAAAAGATTCAAATTTACCATCTATATAAATAAATAAATATTCCTAATAGACATCAGACCTTTATTTTTCCAATCAATAAAGCCTCTGTCTAGTTGAGAGGGTTTAAACATGTGATTGTTAGCAATGGGCATAAGGACAGAGACATCAGGGGATTTAAGGATGATTCCTTATTTTATTTAATATCCGTATTGAATTTTTAACTATTAAATTAGTACCAATTATTTTTGTTGAGGGAGAGTAAAGGTTTTGTTGAGGGAGAGGAAAAGTAAAACTGGGAGACAAGATGTTGCAAGAGAAGATGTCTCTATCTTAAGCCACAGAGGATCAGCCACAGAGAAAGTTTCATTAGGAATACCCTTCTGCCAATAAGTTAAAGCCCTGGAATTTGCTGCCCAATAGTAATATTTAAATACTGGGAGCCCTAGGCCTCCCATCTGAGCGGGTTTCTGTAAGTGCGTTTTTGCAATTCGGGGAGTCTTGTAAGCCCAAATAAACGGTATGATAGCTGAATCCAAATGCTTAAAAAAAGATACAGGTATTTAAATAGGCAAATTTTGAAAACGGTAGAGGAACTGTGGTATCTTGACCATTTTAATTGCATTAATTTTGCCAATCATGGATAGAGGAAGGAGCCTCCATCGCTCTATAATTGTATTTTAATTTGTCAAACTTAGCCAAAAAGTTTAATTTGAATATTTGTTTGGGGTTCTTTGGTACCACAATGCCAAGATATGTAAAGTGGTCTTCGACTGTTTTGATAAGTGAGGGATCAACCTGACTGGAATTTGTGTTTCTGGCAAGTGACAAACTCACTTTTGGACCAGTTAATAGTATAACCAGAGATTTTACCGAAAGCATTAATATAATCAAGCAAATATGGGATGGATTTGGCTGGGTCAGAAAGATATATTAATAGATCATCAGCATATAGACTAACCAAAGCTTCATCCTTTCCCATCTTTATTCCATGTATATGTGGGTGACTTCTAATCCCTACTGCTAGTGGTTCCAACGCAACATCCAAAAGAATAGGGGAAAGAGGGTCTCCTTGCCTAACTCCTTGGTGCAACTCAAAAGGTTTCGATTTGTTAGAGTTAGTCAAAATGTATGAGGACATAAATATAGAATTTTTACCCACTTTATAAAACGACTCCCAAACCCAAATTCTCGATAAGTAAGGGGCTAGTTTTACATAGAAGGCTTTATAAAATTCACACCCAAAATGGTTTGGACCTGGTGCTTTGCCCGACGGAAAAGGCTTGATGGCCTCGAATATGTCCGCTTCAGAAAATGCACGTTCTAGATCTTCTTTCGCAATTTTATTTAACTGGGGAAGATTAAGACTATCAAAAAAAGTAATCCTCATGACTGGCGTTGCATTTTGAGGAGTAAAGGTCATAGTAAAAATCCTTAAAGGAATCATTAATTACTTCTGGATTGGTTACAATCTCAGCTGTGTTCGACTTAATTTGATGAATTGTTTTCTTTGCTTGCTCCCCCCTTAACTGTCTCTGGTTTTATAAAGTTTCTGGTTTATCACCTAATTCAAAGTGTTTTTGTTTCAGTTTAAGTAAGATATTTTCAATTCTTTTGTTCAAGATCGAATTATATTCATACTTTAGATTCAGTATCTTATTATAATCTTGTTGTAGTCCGAGATTCTATATACCTGTTCTAATGTTGTGAGTACATTTTCGATTATCAAAAGCCTGTTATTGCTATATTTCAAGAGCTATAATATGACCCCTTGTAACTGCCTTAAGAGTATCCCATAGAATTGAATCAGAGACTTGGCCATTGTCATTATTTATAAAGAAATCATCCAGTTTAGCGTTAATGTGTCACATGCCTGTCCTGTCTTGTGTGCACATGTGGGTTTTGTTAGTGTGGCCATGTGCCTCTGTCATTGTCAGATCCCACCCCCTTGTTATCTCGTTATTGGTTTAATTTGCCCCACCTGTGTTTGCCTCATTCCCTGCTTGATTTCTCCCCTTTATAAGTTCCTGTGTGTTTGCAGTCCTGGTCGGATCGTTGTCTTGTCTACGTCTCCCGTTTCCCCGTGATTTCCTTCCTGGTATGTGTTTGAGTATTTTGTGTTTTTGATTATGTGTTTTACCCCCTTGTGGGTTTTTGTTTGTGTTTATGTTTTATTTTGTTATAATTAAATAAATCCTTTTCCCTGCACTTGAGCCCTCGCACCTGTTTGTCCTTTGTATGTTAACGTGACAGAACGATCCGACCATGTCGAGGACTCAGCGGAAGAAAAATTTACCCCATCGACCCACTCCCACTGACTCATGCCCCCACTACGAACGCATCATGAGGTTTCAGACCTTAGCATCCCTCCACCAACAAGGAACCAATCTGAGAAAGTTCACGGTCGAGTTCCTTGCTGCGGCGGAGGGATTGAAACTAAGTGAAGGCCCTCTTAAGGACTTGTTTTTTTATGCGCTCGAAGAGCCCATGGACTGGATACTAAGGAGTGCTTATGAAAACGCTTCTTTTGGGACAATGGTGGAGGGTCTTGCTCGCTGGCAGGAAAGAGAGGCAAGGGAGAGGAAACCAGTTCCGGTGGTCCCTGTTCCGGTGGATCGTGTTCCGGTGATCCCTGCGCCGGTGGATCGTGTTCCGGTGGATCGTGTACCGGTGGTCCCTGTTCCGGTGGGCCCAGTCCCGGTGGGTCGTGGTCCCGGTTCCGGTGGATCGTGTTCCGGTGGTCCCAGTTCCGGTGGTCCCAGTGCCGGTGATCCCTGTGCCAGTGGTCCCTGTTCCGGTGGGCCCAGTCCCGGTGGATCGAGTTCCGGTGGTCCTGGTTCCGGTGGATCGTGTTCCGGTGGTCCCAGTGCCGGTGGTCCCTGTGCCAGTGGTCCCGGTGCCGATGGTCCGTGTTCCGGTGGTCCCAGTTCCGGTGGATCGTATTCCGGTGGATCCGGTGCCGGTGGATCCTGTCCCCGTGGTCCGTAAGCGGAGGAGGAGAGGGAAGGAGCGCTCCGTGACGGGTCCCGGTGGTCTTCCGCGGACCCTGTGCTGGATGTGCCCCGGCGCCTGCTCTTCCCGCGCCGGCGCCTGCTCTGCCCGCGCCGTCCCGGCACTCTGCTCTTCCCGCGCCGCAACGACGCCCTGCTCTGCCTGCGCCGCCTGAACTCTGCTGGCCATCCCGCCGCCTGATCTCTGCTGGCCGCCCGCCGCCTGAACTCTGCTGGCCACCCAGCCCCTGGCTGCCTGAACTCTGCTGGCCACTCCGCCCCGGTCGCCTGAACTCTGCTGGCCACCCGCCCCGCCGCCTGAACTCTGCTGGCCACTCCGCCCCGCCGCCTGAACTTTGCTGGCCACTCCGCCCCGCCGCCTGAACTCTGCTGGCCACTCGCCCCGCCGCCTGAACTCTGCTGGCCACTCCGCCCCGCCGCCTGAGCTTTGCTGCCCACTCCGCCCCTCCGGCCGCCTGAACTCTGCTGGTCACCCGCCCCGGCCGCCTGAACTCTGCTGGCCATCCTGGCCGCCTGAACTCTGCTGGCCATCCCGCCGCCTGAACTCTGCTGGCCATCCCGGCCGCCTGATCTCTGCTGGCCGCCCGGCCGCCTGAACTCTGCTGGCCACTCCAGCCCCTGGCTGCCTGAACTCTGCTGGCCACTCCGGCCCTCCGGTCGCCTGAACTCTGCTGGCCACTCCGCCCCGGCCGCCTGAACTCTGCTGGCCACTCCGGCCCCGGCCGCCTAAACTCTTTGTGTTCCCTGTCCTCCCTTGTTTTCCCCTTCCTTATCTGTTTCTCCCAGGTCTGTCCTCCTGCCCCGCCCCTGGTCTGTCCTCCCCGCCCCGCCCCTGGTCTGTCCTCTCTCCCGCCCCGCCCCGCCCCTGGTCTGTCCTCCCGCCCCGCCCCTTGTCTGTCCCTCCCGCCCCGCTCTTGTCTGTCCTCCCGCCCCGCCCTGGTCTGTCCTCCCGCCCCGCCCCTGGTCTGTCCCTCCCGTCCCTAGTGGAGCGTCTGGTAGCCGCTCCTTAAGGAGGGGGTAATGTCACATGCCTGTCCTGTCTTGTGTGCACATGTGGGTTTTGTTAGTGTGGCCATGTGCCTCTGTCATTGTCAGATCCCACCCCCTTGTTATCTCGTTATTGGTTTAATTTGTCCCACCTGTGTTTGCCTCATTCCCTGCTTGATTTCTCCCCTTTATAAGTTCCTGTGTGTTTGCAGTCCTTGTCGGATCGTTGTAATGTCTACGTCTCCCAGTTTCCCGTGATCTTTGTTGGTTTGTGTAAGTTGTCTTTTGTTTCTTATTATGTGGTTTTTCCCCCTCGTGGGTTTTTGTTTTGAGTTTATGTTTTGTTTATAATTAAATCCCTTTTTTACTGCACTTGAGTCCTCGACCCTGTTTCTTGTTTTATGTTACGTGACATAATGTAGCTTTCAAAAGCTGGGTCTTTAGGTAGGTAAGGGTTAAATTGCCAATGATAATTTTGTTGTGGCATGATTCTATTAATTTGAAGTGAGATGGGGCTATGGTCTGATATCAGCATGTTATGATATCGTGTACCAGTTATTCTATGTATCAGTTCGGAGGTAACTAAAAAATGATCAATCCTAGTATAGGATTTATGAACATGCGAATAAAATGAGTATTCCCTTTCTGTTGGGTGTTGCAACCTATCTACCATGGTTGGAACATCTACCATGTTCCTTTCCTCAATCAATCTGTTGAGGATCTGTACTGAGGTTATACTAGGAGGTGGCTTTGAGGATGATCGGTCTAAAAACGGATCTAAATAGCAATTGAAATCTTCGCCGATAATAACATTTACACACCCAGATGGTATTAGATCAAAAACCTTTAAAAAAAATTGAGGGTCATCGATATTAGGACCGTATATATTTAACACTGTGATGTGCAAAGAACTAAGTTGTCCTTAAATCATGACATTCCTGCCATGAGAGTCAGTAGTCATTGAATCAAGCTGAAATGGAATACCCTTACAAAATAAAATTGCTACCCCCTGGCCTTACTGCTGAAAGGAGCCCGATATACCTGTGATATCCAATTCGCACACAATAACATTCCCCCGCCACAGAAAAAAAAAAACACTTAAACCTCTAACTTTAAGCCCCCACAAACCAACCCACCCCCATGCCTAAAATGACTTCCCCAAACAAAGCATTATGGCTCCCCCTAGTGACTAGAGCACGCGATACTAAATTACACTCGCAACTAAACTAAATAAACGAGCTAGTAAAAGAGAGAATGTAAAACAGGAATTGCAACTCCACAACCAAATCTTATCTAAAAAAAAAA